>OZ010790.1:298658982-298991482 GCA_963932465.1 Maratus speciosus | reverse complement strand
TAGCTGGATCAATGATAATGTAGTCATTACAAATTCAAAAAAATTCAACTATATTTTAAAAACTTTAACTGGAATTTCAAAAGAAAAAGAAGTAGTTTTGAATATTATTAATGACAGGTTAAATAAAATAAAATGATATGAATTTATCACTGCTTTTATTCTTAGGAATTAACTTTATTGTACCATTTTAACCAACATATCTAAATCTACGCAAATATTGTATTTTTTTGTTTATGTAACTGTCTATAGTAAGATCCCTTTTTTTACAATATGCTTTAAGTCTAATTTTTTTTTTTTTTTTTTAAACAAATGCGAGATTTAGATTTATTTTATATCAGTACATAGTCTTTATTATTATTATTATTATTATTATTATTATTATTATTATTATTATTATTATTATTATTATAAACCATTTTAATTGGATTTAAGCGTATGCAGATTGCTTCATGAAAAGTAAATCTAGGCAATAGCAATTTTCTTGGATTCGTACAGTTTATGTAGGATAACAAATTTCAGTATCTTAATGTAGCAAACTTTATTATACAGTTTCGAAGCATAACATTTATTTTTAAGGTAAAATAAAAAAAAGGTAAATCATGAAAATTTAACCTTAATCGAATATTAATACTTATATAGGTCTTTCACTAAATTATTTCATTATTATACAATAAATTAAGAAATTAGATAAATGTTAGTCAAATTTAAAATTACTCAAAACAAAATGCACAATGCAGACGTTATTCATGAAATTGTTTGTAATAACGTTTCTTCATTTTCGACATGCGCCAGGCCTATATTTTTACCAAACAAATCCAGCATTTAGAAAATTGTTTTTTCAAAACGTAATCCTTCTTGTATCGCCGTAAATAACTATAATGATCTTCGGTGTTGTCCGATGTATTAAACAATTGCCGGAATCACCCAAACGGCGGCTAAATAGTGTAAGCAGCTTCCTAGTTAACCCGGGCTTTATGCACAGTGTATAGATATGTGTCTTTCTACTAGCTGAGAATTGAAGAAAAAATAATAACTGTATTTATGAAATTCCTTAGAAAGTTTATATATATACATTTTTTAAGAATAATTATAAAAAAATAGATATTCAAAATGAAGTAGAAATAATAAAAGCAACAATGCAAAAAGTTAACTTTAGAAAGTGAAGAATCTCTCGGATACAGTGAACAGTGAACAGCATATAGTTCCAGGGTCTATACATTTGTAGAACAAATCCACGCCTTCTCGATGAGTATTTGTTTAGCAGATCATAAGAAAAAACAGGAAATGTTAGTCTAAATGTAGTGAAACGCTACTGTAATAGAGAGTTACGATAACTCCCAGCATCATTGCCGAGAATCACAGACAGAATGAAAGTAAAAGAGAGAGGAAAGTATATATAAGTAAGTAGCCGAACAGGCAGCCAATGCGAAAATAGGAGGGCTGGGCTTCACTGTTACATGAAGTCCGCAGTAGAAAATCGAAGGATCTATATATATTACGCTAACGTACGTGGCACAGAAATCGGGATTATTTGTTATTGTTTGATGGCAAAGCCCGAGAAACTCATCTAATTGGTTATTGTGTAAGAGTCCTTTGGCAGGATTTAGGACGATCGGGTTTGTTTACGTTTCATTTTTCCGGTGCAATATCTTTCGCTGCAATTATGTACCTTTAAAATATCATTTGAAATGCCCCTAAAAAATCTCGACGAATGCTTGAAAGTGAAGAAGAAGCCGAATTAGAGTCGAATCGAAATAGATTCGAAATCCAAATAGAATTGATCGAGAACGCCGTTAAGCGATCGGCAAAATAGGCTTAAGTGTAGCACGCACGCGTTGCTTCTGAAATCCAAATTACTGATTTAAACATTCTGGGGCATGCATAACTGTGGGTGAAACGTGCAATTTCTGCTAAGCACTGTATTGGAAATGTGAATTAAACAGCAGCAAAAAGTTTACAAAATGTTGTAATGACGTAAAAAGAAATTTTGTACGGACAGGTAGTTTTGACTGTACGGATCTGCGATACGAATTTTTAGGTTCATTTAATAATTATTACGCCCCCCCCCCCCAGAATTAAGATACAATAAAACCTGCTTAGACGGACACGAAAACGACCAGTGGTAAATTCCGTTTTATGCAGGTTATTTAAATTGAACAAAGCATAATAGCACTTTTTTTTGGGGGGGGGGGGGAGAACTGGAACTTTTTTTTCGTTTATTGCAGGATTCCGTTATAAACAGGCTTTACTCTATTGAAAAATAAATTTGCTGAATGGTACTTTAAAAGAAATCTATATAGTAATATTTGCTTATAATTTTATTATTTCTTTCTCAGTATTACACTTTATGTTGTATTTGTAATTGCTTTTTCATATAAAGATTTTAAATAAAAATTTAATTATTGAAAATATAATTACATTTTAATTAAATTCATCAGTTAATTTGGAATAAAAAAGTTTAAAGCATGAGACATATAAAAATCAAAAAACTTAACCTTTGACTTTACACAACTTTGGAACTGAACAAGAGTCAGGCCCTGGTAATTTGCACCGTCTCCGCCCTACGATAAAAATTTCAGATTCATTTTAAAATATTATTACGGACCCGTTCAACGCTGGGCGGGTCAGCTAGTAGAATAAGAAAAAAATGTTCATAAAGCCGAATAGATCGCAAGCCAAGCGAAAACCTTACCAAAAAAAAGACACTTACCAGTGACCATACATTAAAATTACAGAAATAAGGGAAATGAAAAGTTAAATGAGGGTAGGAGCCATAAGTGAACTTATGACTCGCTACTAGCGAGTTTAAAATTACTAGTTAGCATCTCGCTGAAGGCAAGAAGTTTAGATATTGGATCTTTTTTTAGATTGTATCTCTTCTAAGACTCTGTTGAGTTTAGTGGGTATTTCGTTAAATGAACTTACATTTACTTCTTCTTTAATTTTAATTAAGATCTCAGCTATCGTATGGATAGAACCTGAGAAATCCTGCAAGTCATAAATCTGCTGAGCTCTCTCGAATACACCGGTGGATGTCTTAGATTTATTAAATTTAACTTGTAAGAATTTCCGGTTTTTTAATTTCATGATAATCGGTATAATACCGTTCCGGTCAGTACTTGAAAGAAGAATCGAATACTCCGAATCGTCCGCGCAGCTTGTTCCTCGAAGTAGCAACGGGCCTCGGCATATGCGACTTTTTCAAGAACTAATTTTTTCAACGAAAAAAATAACAGATTTTTATAATACGCTTTATATATGGTTATAATTATCTAGATAATTGCCGAAACGTCAGTGAAGGCTTACTGTGGAGACACGAAAAGTTTTGATTTCCGTTTGTCTGTCTGTCTGTCTGTCTGTCCGTCTGTTCCGCGATAACTGCCGCAAAAAGCATCCGATCGGCTTGAAATTAATGTGGCATGTTGATGAGGTACTCGGACTTAGCTGTATGGTTTTTGGTTAAATTTGGTTCATTCGTTCCTGAAATATAGAATATTTTATTTTGCTCTGTAATGCTTTTCAATGGCAAGTCAGATGATTTTCAAATTTTCATTTGTTGAAAGAAATGGCTCATATAAAAAATGGATTTAAATAGTAAATTTTTGATGCTGAAATTTTTAAATAAGAGTAGTAAATTATTCCTATTAGTTTGCAATTTTGTCAAAACATTTGTCAGAGCTTTTAAATTAGGTGTATAACTTATGATGGAATTTTATACATGTGTTCGAATAATATAAAACATTTTATTTTATGAATTTACTTATATTTCATTTTTTTTCTGTTAACCGTTGCGTAGCAACTATATCTCATCTAAAAATATCATAAATGTGAAAGTATGTATGGTTTTTAAAGTCAAATCAAAGTTAAAAGGAATGAATTAATGAATGCCTTTGTATAGATATTTGCATATAAATTGATTTAAACGCAGAAATGAAAATAGTATTTATATACTATATAGAATAATATCTTTATTTATGTATTCAACTATTTTGATTATAAAGGAAAAAGTTCGTTATTTTCATACAGAATAAACTGACATTATTCTATTAAACTTTATAAACTTTATTGTTGCCAAAAAAAAAAAAGGGAATAACAATTTCTCCCACAGAGTTCATATTTATTTGTAAGATTTCCACGTGCAAAGGGAAAATGCAGCAAATTACAAATAATAAAAAAGATAAATAGGACAGGAATGAATACATATAAACATTTCACACCAAATACCACCTAAATTAATTTTTGTAGTGGTATTTTCCCACACTACGAAGAAAGATTCCTCGATTTACACGATTTTACTTGGCCTTCCTTTTCTCATTGGTTGCGATTTCATTTTCGCAACTGCGTATATTAATTGGCACAAAATTTTACATTTTTATGACTGAGGTATATGTAAGGCCATACAAATAAGAAATTCCGTATTGTTTCCTATAAAATGTGATAAAGTGTTGGTTAACTATATATGTTTCTATTAAGAGGAGCAGGGCTGCCAACCCTCCGGCGTTCTGGATACCAGTATTTTAATACAAAATATGTTACTTTATTTAATTGAAACATTTGCGCGATTTAAAAGAACAACATTTTCTGTAAGGTAATAGTGTTGTAAAAAAAGCCTGAGACTTGCCATGTCTGGTGGTGAGTGAAATGTTTTATTTAATGCATTTATCTCTATTTTAATGCTACGTGAACAACGTCCCGTGTAACAGCTTGTAGAGTGTAAAATAAATTATTAAAATAATCCCTATTACGAAAAATGAAACAAAATGCCCGGCTAAGGGAAATAAAAGGTTAGTTAACCTTTCGTAATTTGACCTGAACACAGGTGTGCATCAAATTTCAACGGTGTTTGTAACATCACGATTTTAAATTAAATGTGGATACTATTAAAAGGCTATCACAAAAAATACTTAACGGCGCCATATCACGTTTATCTATTTAGTCAATTGGAAGTGGACACGATGATGAATTATTAACCGTTAGGTTTAGAACTCCCCCTACTTTAGGGTGATTTTAGTAAATTAATGCTATCGAGTACATTTTTAGATATTTAGATTAGATCTTAGATATAAATATTGCAGAATGGTAATCAAAATTATTATTAGATTTCTAAATTAGATGTCTCAGTTTACATTTCCAAAAGTTCTTTATCCATTAGATACAGATGTTTGTGGTTAGCAGGCAAGTAAATACTGCTGTATGGATATTAGGATAACGTAAAATGCTTGACCAAATTGTTGCTTATCCTTATAAATCGCAGTGTAAAAATGAATCTAAGATATAGGATAATCATTAACTCAATCAATAGAAAATTACAAATGCAAAATAAATTACACAACGGGGGGTTCAGGGGGGGGGGCACCCCCCTGAAGAAATTTGCTTTATTATATAAAAATTACTAGAATAAGTAGCTCGTGAGAATTTCAGAATATCATTACATAACAACGTGTTTAATTTAACGCTTCTAATGTCTGAAACCATCGAAATATTTTTTTCTCCTTCTATAAATGTTTGTGTAATTTAAAAGTTTAAATTTTGTTTTTGTAGAAAGATTAATATTAAGCAAAAGTTGCTAAAAACAATAAGTTGCAGAGATGACGTTGAGGCTCTTGATCTGCAGATTTACTAGTTTTAATTGAATGACTACAAAAAATTAATGAATGCAATGTCTTGAGAATGTAGTGAATTTTAACTTTTCTTCCGGATGTTCCTTTACCTGTTTCTTTCGTTAAAAAAAAAAAAAAAAAAAAAAAAAAAAAAAAAAAAAAAAAAAAAAAAAAAAAAAAATTAAAATGATTAACCCATTTCGGGTCCGAATTTATTTCAAGTTTAAGAATATGTTAATAATTTTAATAGTAGCTATCCAAATAGATTTACTGAAGTTTAAAGAATATCGCGTTATCTGAAATCTAATGAATGTAATTATATTGCGTGATATTCATATTCTGTGCGTACTATTTAATCCATGTATGACAATGAAGAGTTTTTGGAGACGTTTGGAAAATATCGTATTACAGCAGCATTTAACAGAAATTACACATTTCTCGTATTTTTGCGTTTTATTGCACATGATTTTTTTCAGAAAAGTAACCTATATTTTAAATTTAAAGAGTGAAATATATGTTTAAAATAAAGGAATCGCCAACGAGGCAAAAAGAAATAAGCAAAATTTTATTATTATTATTATTACTAAATGACGAAACATAAAGGAAGTCATAATAAGAAATGCATAGACATACACTATCATTACTTATTGTTATGCAAGGTCGCCCGTGGCAACCCTGTACTTGTACATTGTAATAAAACTAATAGTTAAGACAAAATAATACTCGATGAAAAAAAATATGATATTATTAGTACACCAGACACGAAAGGGTTATGATTGTGTAACAAATTATGTAGCAAATGATGATGTAACAAATTATGTAATCTAAACAACTCAAACATAGCATATAATAATATATCATATACAAATTTTACTTTTTAGTAGATACTAAGCAAAGTAAAAACGATGCAGTTCATGATATAAAGCTCTATACTGATTTTACAGTACAAATAAAAGAGTAGTGTTTACGATGATTGTTTTCCAGAGCAGGCAGAAGAATGTTATTACTATTCTAATAGTGTTCGATTGAAACTTCGGATGACGTATACATGACGAGATATTGATCGTATTGGTATTTGTTTTGCATAATAATGGAGAGATAATATAACACTTATTCTTGTAAAAGAAAAGCCAAAAAGATAGTGATAGAATAAAGTAGTGAAAATAAAAGAAAAAAAAACAGATAATCACAAACACATTTACTAGTATTTATAAATAAATAAAAAGTGGATTACTTGGAAATAAACAATCATTATTTGTTTTAGAAAATATCATTATTACTTTCGCGAAATATTAATCTTGAATCTACATTATTCAGTTTAATAATTTAATTTTCCAGTGGCCCAGGATTTAAAAAAAAAAAAAACAATGTTGTTTTCGTTTCATACCAGAAAATATTAATGTTTTTGACCTGACCAAATTAAGGTTACAAATATTTATTCATAAACGGACTTTAATTATATAATAACGGAAAATAATTTTAATTACAAAATCTACAGAAAATGTCTTTCGTAATATGCTTGGAAACCTCACATAAATGACCTTGATGTTATGTACAACTTCATATAGCTTCATGCCTCAAAAATTTCAGATGTTTACTGAATTACTTGAACAATGCCTAAGGGTATTATTCATTCTTGAATATACAAATTTTAATCAAGCCTAGCCATTGAATCGCATATTTTAACATTTCTCCACGATGCAATTAAATTTCGTCTTCATAAGTTATGATTGTTTACTGTGAAAGTTATATTTCATTTCGTTTCTCAAATTATGCACATAGTATTTGCCATTAAAAATAGTTTGAAATTTATTTAGGGAGCAGTATCTTTTGAAAAATTGATGAATGAGCCATATTTATTATGAAATTTTGAGTTTGTGGACGTATTTAGATATTGAGTGTATATCAGAGAATATTTTTTTTTATGAGGGTTAAACTATTTTTTTTTAATTGGGGATACTGCGACTAATAATGGTTGCCTTTTTAATTTTTAAATCATTCTAGCGATCAATCTTTTTAACTGTATGTTTAAAAAATAAAATGTCCGTAGTTATATAAGGCAATGCTTTCAGATCTTTTACATTGTCCAACAGTAAAAATGATTATTTTGCAATTAAACGAATCAATTAAATGTATTTTAAAAATTAATTAAAATTAAAATTTTCAATCACATTATCTGTATGTAATGCAAGTTTTAATGAATATAAAATATTTGTAAAAGATAGTTCTGAAACTTGAGTTTTGCTTTTTTTTTAGACATATTAACATTTTTATGAATACGTTTTTTCGTTGCGTAGGTTGCCTTAGGATTAAGTTTATTTTTATTTAAATTTATATATATTTAAAACTTTATTCATTTCCTTGAATATAAATACATAGGGTAAGGTGCATATTATCGTCCCCCAGTCGCTTTAGGCCCTCAGAAGTTGTAATTTTCAGTAAAAATCTACCAAATTTGGATTTTAGATAGACTAACTACCCGTGCACATAGAAACATAAGCAAATATCGTACAAAAAATTTTAACAATGCGAAAAATTGTTTTTCAAAAGTATTTAAAAAATGCAAAGGGGAAAAAATGGCCCCAATTTCGCCCCCCCCCCCCAAAATCTAATACGTAGAGGCTTTACTTGCAACTAAATCAAAATTTATTTCGAAAGGAGTAAGTAATTTAATTTACATTAAAGTAAGGAACGCAGAAATGTTCTACTTATCAGTGGAAGAAAAACATAACGAAACATTAACCATCCAAACATGCGGAGAAAAAGTGAAAAAAATGTCATGAAAAAGCATTCCTAATTTCGTCCACGGGACGTAAATAAGAACTGCAAGGGCGACGGAATGGGGACCACGCTACTTCCCAATATAACGAAATTTCGGTTCCCGTAAGATGAACTGAGCGTCTTAAAACTCACTGTATGCTACTGTCAGTAACTTATCAACGTAAAATACATACAATGAATAAGAAATAAATACTTACAGTACAATAAATAACGTACTACAAACGACGTAATAAGAACTCAGGTTTTCTAAAAATAGGAAATTCGCCGTCTTTAATTTATATATGTGTCTTGGCAAACGAAAATTTCAATACTGACTCCTTTTACCTTCCGTCCCCTGTGCCTTGCATCATAAGTGGCGCCACTTTCGCAGAAGCGGAGAAGTTAAGGGGGAGGAAATATGAGCATTGTACCCTATATAAAAATGTTGTTTCATAAAATCCCATCGTTTATACTTGCAGTGGATCATGTTTAATTTGCCATTACTTATGATAAAATCATTTTGTCGCACATTCAATAAAGTATGGCATTGTAAACCACTAAAAGTATACAACATAGAAAGTGAAGGATTTTCGCTATTTTCAACATTTATTAACAGCTCCTTTTGACTAATCCTGTTTATAAAAGAGACGAATTTCAAATAGACACGATTCAATTTATTTCTGCTTGCCTCTCAAGAGTTTGTTTGATCATTTTATTAGTTGACAAAAATTAAATCACCAATTTTTTTCTGCGTACATTTCCTGCAATATTTGATTCTTTACTTCTTTGGACTTCTGCGTGAGCAATTTTTCGATATTTCTTATTGTTTGCCACATTAATATAAATTTACAGATATTTTTTTAGTTCTTATATATGTCCTATTGAAGGTTGTAAAAGTTTTTAAACAAATGTATGTTTTACTCTTGATGCTATTTTTCTCTTTTCTTTCGCAGTTTTAATATTTTTGCTATAACTTCTTTCTTCTATTATTATTGAAACTTCTTACAGCAACTCGAGCACCATTAACTACATTCACACTTCTATTCTAATCCCATCCAGTTATACAAATGAAGTTCACGAAGTTTCTCACGCCTTTAAGCCCCTGACCGCCGAGCAAAAGAGCGAATTTGTAACGTTGTTTTATCTGTAACTTTTTAAAACTGCTAAAAAAGGTATTTTTTGAAACATGATATAAAAAATTTAATTCTGTATAAGAACATAACCCTTGAGAGTATTAATCATAACTTAATCTTTCAAAACTGGATAATATCTATAGAACTATATTAATTTTAAAAAATGCTTCTATTGCAGTGAAACCTCTAGCATGGTGAACAGATATATCAGTTCATGATGGTTAGATGGTTAAAGGCATTAAGGGAATTCGCCAGATAACAAAATTTTTAAAATGCATTACAAACATTGTTGCTAAAACTAAATAGCTCACAAACCCAATGAAATATTTTGTCATAATTAAAGATGATTATACGCCCTGCTAATGGGATTAACTTGTCCAATGAGAGCTAGTTCACCTCTTAACTCCCTAATAGTTTTAACCTGGCACTGCTCCGACATATTTAATAAAATTAAGGAATTTTATGGTTTTATTGCCTAAAATCTGTTTATTAATATTATCTTTTAGAAATTTCTAATACTAATTGTAGGATAAAAAATTTCTGGCTGTAAATTTTTAATGCCCAAATATACCGTTACTTTTCGAGGACACATTTACACCTACATAAAACAATTCATCCCACATATCACTGTCCAAAACAGAACATTTAATGTTCTTTATTATGTGGGAATTGTTGTACAAATTCCACATACCAATATTAACTTTTTTTATTATATATATAGTATTCACAGCATTTTCCAATCACTTACCTTACACAACTCTCTTCACAAAATACGCACTGTTTCATATCCGTGATTATATTGCTCGCTATCGACGATGAAACTGTCAGTCAACCTCTCACAGAAACAGTTCACTGCAGAACCTGATGCCTCACTTACAACTTAGTCTCTATGCACCTAACACACGTACAAACATTGGGTATGGTAATTTCCGGCTCCCCACTAACGATTTTGTCACATCTAAAAAGCTTCCTTTTCCAATTACAACTTCTGTAATTAATGACCTCAGTTTGGATCATGTACCTGTCTGCTTTAAAATTCACCTAGTTAGCATCTCCTTCTCCTCCCCCTTCTGTTGCTTTCAATTGGAAGTAATTAAAAAATATTCTTCACAACTCTGATTTAACTTTTCCCACTATCAATATTTATAATTACTATTCGTATTCATAATTATAGAAAAATAAAAAAATGGTTCTGTTCTTAAGCAGTTTTTTAGTAATTTCCAATTTATCGTATCATATTGTTAAGGAAAATGATAAATATAAAATAATCACTATAAAAGGAAAAATAAAAATTTCCTCCAGATATCAACGATCAATCCGAGGAATGTGTTCTTAAGGTCAGAAAAAGGGCCTTACTAAAGTACATATAAATATAATGAATATAGCTTGAAAATAGTTAAAAAGAAAACATAATGCATTGGTTGATTTCAAAACGTCATGGCTGATTTCCGCGAGTTTCGAAGTTTACTCGAGCTGATTTAAATGGCGAAATGCAGTTGAATTTTCAGTATCTCTCTAATCTCTTCAGTAGTAACTCGTGGATTATAATTCACTAAATCGCGGATTAAGTCATTATCAATGCCAGAAGGTTGCCCAAAGTGAATTTTATCGTTTAAATTGAAATCACTACTTGAAATCCACAAAACCACTTTTTAACTGCCGTAAAAGTGGGAGCACAATCCAAATAATTGAATTTTTTTTTTTTTTTTTTTTTTTTTTTTTTTTTTTTTTTTTTTTTGTGTTGAAAGTCCAACGCTCTCTCCTTTTTTAAACTCATATAACATAAAATGACGAACACTTATCTTTCCATTTTCCATTTTGAATATTATCCTTGAACACAAATTAATTTGGAAAACTTTTTTAACGTTATTTTTACTCACGACACATGTAAATAACTGTCAGTTAATAATATATTTAAAAAGAGACAGCAGCAGAATGAAAATTGTAAGTTTCTGCCATCTATTAAATAGGACACGAATTTTTGAAACGATGCAGTATAATATTGCAAAATTATAGAGTATTGAAATAATTTTCTTTTGAAATCCATGCTGATTACGGAAGCCTAATAGTGGAATACAAAAAATAATCTACGTTACAAAGCACATGTTTGTGAGTAAAGCAGACGTCTTGGAAGTATCCTGAACATAAATTTAGCATTTTTTTTTTTAACATTTTATTTTATATTTTATTCCAAAATTTATAACGTGGAATAGGAAAATGTCTATATACGATTGGAATTTCTTTAAAAACTGTATCTCAAATGACTGGTTTTATATGATATAAAGAATACATTTTAAGCATGATTTTATTTTTCCTGTCTATATTGCGTACAGCCCGATTGCAAGAGATTAATCGTTAGGGCTTAAAACAATCTGGATAATAAACAATATGAAGTGTTCAAAAGAACCAGGTACATAAGACACATTTTCATAAAAAAATAGATATCTTATGAACATGTGCGAAGAAGGTCTCAAACCACTCACAAATATTACTGCAAAAACGAGAAATGGCAAAAGTAATCCTCAATGTTGTTGTTCCCGAAATGAAATACAATACACTCCCTCAACCCTAAATCCGCAAACGCCTAAAATCCGCACATCATAACAGGTGTAAACAATGACACTTTCATTTCAGATGTAGACTCAAAATTACAGACTTTTTTTTTTTTTTTTGCATTATTCCGTATGTATTTTATACACAATTTTCATTAATAGCCCAGTGGTAGGGGAGCAACAAAAGACCGAATTCGGAATTAATTAGGGAAAACGTGGAAATTGTTTTAATCCCTTCAGTTTAGGTCTAGAATGAATATACTATGTTTTCCCCCTCGTACTACGTGAGCGTTAGGAAATATGTATAGATTTAAAGTAAAAAAACAGCATAACAGTATCTCCAAACAGCTAACTCTGTCAAAAACATTGTCAATACAAATGTTGTAGACTTAAAATTCTGAGTTAAATGAGTACCTATACTTAACATTTTTGTTGAACATTAAGGTCACAATTCCACTTTAAAGTTTTAGACCCGTGGTCTGTGGGTTGAATTCAGAATTAATTAGGAGAAAACTGGAAATTGTTTTAATACCTTCAGTTTAGGTCTAAAATGAATGTACTATGTTTTCTTGCTCGTACTTGTGTGAATGTTAGAAAATATGTACATATTTATTTTCGAAAAACACGTTTTATTTAATTACCATAACTAGATCTCAAAACAGCTAACTCTATAAAAAAAACATTGCCAATTCAAATGCTGTAGAGCTCAAAATTCTAAATAAAAGGAGTACCATCATTAATATTTTTGTTCAACATTACGGTCGCAATTCTATTTCAAAAGTTTGCCTTAATCGCTAATCAAGAGCTTGAAGCCAGGAGAGACCAAGTTAATTTAACAATATCTCAAAACAGCCAACTCTATCAAAAACATTGTCAGTACGAAAGTTGTAGAGCCTGAAATTCTGAGTAAAATTAGTACCTACACTTAATATTTTTGTTCAATATTAAGGCCGCAGTTTTGAGATATTGTTAAGTTAACTTAGTCTCTCATGGCTTCAAGCTCTTGATTTGAAAAATTTTAAAATAGAATTGTGACATTAATGTTGAACAAAAATATTAATGATGGTACTTATTTTATTCAGAATTTTAAGCTCTACAACATTTGCATTGACAATGTTTTTTTACAGAGTTAACTGTTTTGAGATATTGTTAAGGTAATTAAAAAAACGTGTTTTTCGAAAATAAATATGTTCATATTTTCTAACATTCACACAAGTACGAGGAAAAAACATAGTACGTTCATTTTAGACCTAAACGGAAGGGATTAAAACAACTTTCAGTTTTCTCCTAATTAATTCTGAATTCAACCTTCTGACCACGGGTCTAAAATTTTAAAGTGGAATTGTGACCTTAATGTTCAACAAAAATATTAAGTGTAGGTACTCATTTTACTCAGAATTTTAAGCTGTACAACATTTGTATTGACAATGTTTTTGACATAGTTAGCTGTTTGGAGATACTCTTATGGTATGTAAAAAAACGTGTTTTTTGACTATAAATCTATACATATTTTGTAACGCTCACCTAGTACGAGGGGGAAACATAGCATATTCATTCTAGACCTAAACTGAAGGGATTAAAACAATTTCCAGCTTTCCCCTAATTAATTCCGAATTCAACCACCTAACCACTAGGCTGTAATAGGACTAAACACATGCATTTTCATGAAAGACGAAAAATTATTTCTGAAAAAATTAAAGATATTGCTGATATCTTTCGTAATCAAAAACTTTTTACCAAATATATAAATGTATTAAGCTTTTTTGATGATAAAGTATGGTTAAACCTGAAAAAAATCTTCGTTATTTTATGGTTTTGATGTGAATTAGTAAGGTTCCTTTATGAGGCAAGATGCATTAAATAAGTCAAAAAATATATCTTTATAATACATATTTAATTGAAAATTATTAATTATTTACTTCATATTTACTTACAAGAATTTAATTCTTTTTAAAATTATATTAATTTTTATTATTTTAGTTTATTATTTAATTATTTTAATATTCTGTTATATTGTAAGCATCCATTACAATTTCGATTGCATTATAATATTTAAATTATGTTTAAAAATGTACACAAATCAATGACCGGAAATCCAGAAAATTCTAAAACCCGCACAACCTATGGTCCCGAGCTGTGAGAATTTGAGGAAATCTGCTGTATTTAGTTTATTTTCAGTCAAGAAAGGCACAAACAACACAAAATCCAAAATGCGGAACAAAGCAACATATGTGTAAACGAAGAGTGTTTTAAAGTTATTCAAATAGTTGCGAAATAAAAATGACTTTGATTCAGGCGATAGTATAAAAGAAAATATTCTTCAACGAATTTTAGTTCTAACTCTTCATCAGAAAAGGATGTATTGGTTTGTAATTAACATTGTAGCTTACAATCTTCTTGCTGTAATTTTTGTGTGAGAAAAGCAATTTATCAATTAAATTTCATATTTTAGAATATTTTTTATTTATTTTAACGAATTACATAAATATTCAAATAGTGAAGCAACATCTCGCCATTGGTTTACCATACGTGAGCCATATCATTCGCATTTTAAATATAGAAAATTATTTAAATTCCCACTGTTTCTTATGCCATTATTGTTTTCAAATTTGCCGTTGAAAGTTTGTATTGTGTCTCACCGTGGCGTGTGTCCTTTTATCTTAAAAAAATTGTACATTTTTATGATCGTTCAAAATCTGAACTATTGCTATTATTATTAGAGCATGAGCATAGCAGTATGAGTCTGAATATGATGATACGACAAGTGTGAACCTAGAAACTCAAGTCCAGATTCAGGGTGAGATATCTTTACAGGTTTTAGAATCACATGATTAAGCCACTCCTTCTAGATGGAGAAAAAATAATGCTGAGTGCTAGAAAAAATGAAAAGCGAAAAATAAGGGGAATCTACGACACAGTTACGAGAGCAGTAGAGGAAAACGTAATTGATCCACCTTGTTGGTACAAAAATAATTGTAGAGCGAAGTTGTGCGAAGAGGAAGCTGATACTTTTAACGCATTCTGGAATTTAGGTACGTACAGAAACCAAAATACTTATCTTTTTAAATCTTTAAAATGTCTACCTAAAAAACGTTCATACAAAAATAAGATAAAGAGGCAAGAAATAGCCAGGAAAGTATCATATCAATACGTCATTAAATAACTTGGAGTTGGCATACAGTTAGGTTAGTACAGGACATTTTATTGGTGCATGTATTGCAAACATCGTCTAAATGAATTGGACTTATTTGCGCTCAAATATCAGAAGAAAGAAGTGATTCAAAAAGTGATAAAAACGGTAAAGATCATAATCGGCTTAATAAAATACCCTTGGTTCTAGTGCAATCTATTCAAGATCACATCAATGCAGTCCAAAAATATATAAGTCAATTTAGAAGAAAGGAAATTCACAACAGAGTATATTAAAATCATGACACAACTACTTCAGGATTGTATAAAGATTTTTATTTTGACTGATGCAAAGAGAAAATTATTAATCCCTTGGGGACGAGCGGCCGGATTTCGTGCCGCGTAATGGGCTCAGAATCAGGGGTTATTTTCACCAGTAAATTTTTATTGTAATTTTTGCCTTATTTAATCCGAGCATTTTCCAGATTCAATTAGGCAAAAATATCTGTTTTAAAAAAACCGGTGATTGAATATTAAAAATTCTGTAAAAAGACGCTCGTCCCGAAGGGGTTAAACCAGTTTTAGAAGGTAAATGCAGATGAATATTTTGCAACGAGTACAACATTGGTTTTAAGTTACCAAAGAGTGATACATGTCATACATGCGACTCCATAAATATTTTGATTTAAACAGAAACTAATTAATGAAGGAGAAGTTAAGAAGCTGTAAGTGATATTAAAGCATAAATTTATTATAAAAAATATTTTCAGTATTATTATAACGTTATGTTGTAAAAAGTCCTAATATACAATTATTCTGTTAAATGATCTATCAAATAACCAATAACTGATGATTAATTAAAGTTGCAATTTTTCAAAACTGGGCGAAAAAATGCCCAGGCCAGCATTTGAACCAAGAACATTTGCCTGAAGCCCCCAATACTCTACCAACTCAGGGTTCGTAAGGGTCTTTGAATTTCCAAACTAAGAAATTCTTCGGTACCAGTATTTTCTTATTGAAAACCTCTCCTTAACCCGAGAGTAGTCGCATCTTTTTTTAGAACGCTAGTAGTCGCGCTCGGTCTATTTGCCGCCGTTCCCGTTTGGCCGAAAAAACAGAGGAAAATTGCCAGTGTTACTAGAAGATCGAAAATGGCGAAAATAAGGGGGGAATATTGCTTGAATGCGAAAAGATAAACGTTATAGCAATTAGCACGCATTAGAAACAATTAGATTTTATTCTTTTATACCTCTTTATAACAATCTAATTTTAGCACAAATTAGAATACAAAATGCATTACATATAAGTCGTACAAAAAAGAAACCTTTTACACAGAAATAGAATTTTTATCAAATAAAGCATCACTCTAAAAAGAAATATAAACATTTTCTCTCGTTTTAAATGCATTAAATTAAAACGTCATTTTAACTTACATTTAAAAATTTATCGCAACACTAAGCATTTTCTAACAACTTTTGGAAAACCATTAAAAATTCGCTATCAGGAAATTTCATAGTCAAAATGTTTCGTAAAATGTGTCTTTTATTGCTAAAAACAGCAACTGCAAACATTAGCATTGCGAAAAGAATTTCATTTAAAGTGATTCGATCAGCAAGTAAACTTTAGTGACATGATAATGTTCAGCTGAAATAAAACGTTTTGAAAATTTTTGAAATGTTTAAATAAGTGAGATTTACTTTTTCGTGAATTGGAGCATTATATATTATAAGAATGAATTTTTATAAGAAAAACTTATTATACTAATTTAAGCTTATTTGGTTTAGTATAAATTTTATATTTTTATTTTTATTTTTATTTGAAATTTATAATTTTCAAATATGAACGCATACTATATACTCAGACAGTTGAATTCGAAGATCATTATGTAATAAAATTGTCACAGAAGCTGAAAAGAAAAATAAGGAACAAAAATATAAATAGAATAGAAACTCCATTAGATGCTCTTCAATTAACAAGGTATTTTGTTATTCATGAAAGATCGGTGTGAGGTAAATTTTCTTTAACTAGTATTAAAGATATTGAAAATACATTGGAAGGTTACTGCTTATCCATTATGGAAAATATTCCTGATTTCAAAAATGTTGATTCCTGTAGCCTGAATAGATGGAAACAGATCATGAAAAGAAAGGGTACAACAGAATTTAATAATCGTGGCATTTTTGAAAAGTGATAATCCGGAGAAAATAACAAATATGACAATGACGCTGATTTTAGTGGGGTGGTGTTCTCTTCGTGCCTTTGGACCTACATATATTTTGATTTAGTTTTAATACTTCAAGAGGAGATGACCGTTCAAATTGTATATAGCTTAAAAAGCAAATCGAAAGATGAACGAAAGGAACAAATATGTATTTATGATTTAATAATTAGTTTTACAGCAATAACAGTGTGAGATATAGTACTCTATTTTTTCTTTTGCTGCATTTATGACGCTTTTCCGAATTTATCAAATTTCAAATTGCGTTTATGTATGTTTATCGCAAGATAAGTAGTAGCATATCTTTTATTCTGATGAGTTTCATCTTTTTTTAAAGTACATAATATTTTAGAGTCTTATAATGCATTTATACACAATATTTCTTTATTTTAGAAGCTTCTTAATTGATAAATTCTGTTTGAAGCCAAATAACGGGGTAATTCATCCAATGGCAATCCTGGCTAATTCAGCAGTCAAGCATTATAAACAATCATTATAAACTGACAAATTGCTCTCTAATGTATTTTATAGTATTAAATTTAGAAAAAATACATGTATTCGAAAAATTTCTTACTTCTTATTTTATTGAAGTAGGGATTTAATATGTTTAAAAAAGTTCAAGATAACTTGCTATTCGCAATTGCAATTCAAATGCCTTAGATTTGGTTAGAAATGACTAGATATGTTCATGGAGTTTACATTTCTTCCTGACGCAAGCAAAGCAGCCTTTACCTTGTTACTGGAACTTGTAGGAGTATCATATTGTTGTCTGATATTACGTTGTTGCTCTTGTTTGCACCTGATAGTTCGCTTGCAGTTTATATCCCATTCATTTCATGCTTCACTGTGGCATTATATACGGCAGTTTTTTTTCTTGCATTTTAGTTTTAAATGGGATATTTACTGGTAATGTAAAAACACCAAAGTCTCGACGACCACATCATACGCGGAGGAGGCGCTTACGAATAAGTTCCTGTAAGGAAATAAAGCCAGATTTGTTTGCAAAAGAAAGAAATATTAGCTGAACTTACATATATAACCATTTAAGTGAGGCATTTGGATTGCCATTACAAATAGCAAATGACCTTAAATGTTGACATAGATATCGAATTGTCCTAAACTTTTATTTATTACTGTAGTGTACATGAATACTTTTGAATTACAAAAATAGAATAACGCATTTTTTGTAATGCATGCTAATTATTAACACTAGTTACTTATTAGGCGGAAACAAATGTCATGTTGAATAACATGATAAAAAAATGAAGAATAGTGATAATTTTAAAGAATGAACAAATATTCTGGGCGAGATAAAGATATTATGAACAAATAGTTAGGAAAATACAGAAAAAAGGAACATTTTTTATGGATAAGAAAATCCAATAAATACATAAATTGGAACTTCAATTCTCGAACACAATTCATTACAAAGAATCTTTCCCAAAAACCCAAAACAAAATTTTATAAGAAATTGTGAAAGGGCAATTAGTTGATTTCCACCTCCTAAGTAACTCTCTGTATTTTTCTGTTTGACATACTATACCGTATAGTACAAGTTAGTAAAATATAAAAACAAATTACAGTATTGCAGGTTACATAAGAGAATAAATACTTTATAATTTTTTTTAGAAAAACATAATAAAAAACGTACCCATACCGTTATTGTTGAAGCATTGCATGGTTTGCGACTGAAAAGAAGTAAGAATGTATGGTACCTATTCTGATTTTTA
This sequence comes from Maratus speciosus, assembly GCA_963932465.1. Classification (NCBI taxonomy): domain Eukaryota; kingdom Metazoa; phylum Arthropoda; class Arachnida; order Araneae; family Salticidae; genus Maratus; species Maratus speciosus. The sequence goes on along the minus strand of OZ010790.1, from coordinate 298,972,360 downwards.
GATCCTTAAAATAGATAAATTAAGTCGTTGTTTTGTAACTTCAAAATGCATGAAATTCATTACCACAGAGATCTGTCTAACGTATGCACTTATGTACAGTCGTGGAAAAAAAAGTAAACACCCCCTACTAACTCCTCAACAAATTATTGTAGAAGAAAGTTACTGGAACCGAACGATTGGAAATAAAGTCTACTTTTAAATGGTGTACATAAAATTTGCTTAGGGGGCCCTCTACAAATTAAAACGATCAATAGCTTTGTTTTTTCAATAGCAGTACAAAATTCCGACGCCATAAAAGATTTCTACACCCTTCAATTAGCTTTAAAACTAATTTTTATACAATTCGTACGATAAGTTTCCGAGAAAATAATTATTTTAAAACGATCGTATTTTAGGGGCTGTATCCAAATTGAATTTTGATACTCGATTATTGACCGAGAGAGCCTCCTTCTTGATCAAGGCATCTTTGGTGCTACTCAAGCAGTCATTGAAGACTGCTAGGCTACAGGATAGCAGAAGAAATTTCAAAATGTCTAGTCAATTCTTTGATTGATGGCCCTTTAAACCATCATTTTACCGTTTTTTAAGCATAATTTGAAAATTGCTTGGAAGAAAAATGTGAAATTTTGGATTTCCATAAAGGAGGATACAATAAATCTAATCCATAAAAAAAATTGTAAGTTTCAATTCATAATTTTTTCGAATATTAATTTCATAATTCATATCATAAAATTATAAAAATTGCAAATTCAACGAATTTATTTTCGGGTATATTAGTATTATTGCTGCACAAAAAATTAGCACATTAGGAGTATAATTTCAGGAGATATAAATAAAAATATGAAAATATTATTTAACATTAAAATCACTAAATCTTGAATGTTTATAAGTCAAAAACTTATCATTCAAATGACTTGAAATTTGGTGTCTAGCCATAGTTTGAACCGAAGATTCGAAATATCTCGTTAAAATTGGGTATTGTCATTGAAAAAAAATGAAGTTTGGGTTCGTTTTAATATGTAGATGGCCCACTAAGCAAATTTTATATACATCATTTAAAAGTACACCTTATTTCCAATCGTTTTGTACCAGTAACTTTTTTCTACGATAATTTGTTGAGGTGTTAGTAGGGGGTGTTTACTTTTTCTTTTCCACGACTGTACTTTAATCCTCTGAAGAACAAAAGAAAAAAATACAAAACTCAGTTGGATTCGAAAAAGTAGTTCTACAGTAATATCAGAATACACGAATTTTCGTAGTTCACTGTTTGAGAACCGAATAAAATTTCGCACTAATTTCTAATTCGAGTGCAGAAATATTTGACCATTCGGGTGTTCAAGAACCCAGTTTTTCAGAATAAAATGTACAGTATTTAAAAGCTGTCGTCATGCCGTTAATTAATCTGATTATGGATGAAAATTAACGAACTTGTAATGTCATAGACTAATGGCAATGGAAGAGAAAATGTTGAAACGAAAATCTGAACAGCACAATAGAAATTTGTGCAGAATCTAAACGTTTTTGAGATGGATTCATTTTCGCTCCACACAATTTTAAACTAATTCCTCCTAATTTTTTCTGTTTATGATATCTTACACATACGTCCTCTCAGAATAAGCAATGAATAGTCCTAAACACCCAACGCGCCAATGAAGACGAAATAAAACACATCCCACATAATAATCAACCCGTAGTAATGACCGCTAACATCGTTTCAAGTATATTTATGAAACCCAATAAAGAAAATGATCAAAAAGCTCACGTAAACAAAATTAATAGAGATTGGATTCATTGTCATGTTTTCTCACTGTCATTGCCGCTGATTGCTAATATCTACAAATTATTTTTAGAAGGTTGAGCTACTTATGATGTCATGTTATCTGTTTATTCAGTTACATCATGCTTAAGATGTAACATACTGGTAAATCAATGCGATATTTCTTTTAAATGCTGGACATTATGCAATACACGGTAATAGCTAAATAACATTCCTCAAATGTTATAAGTTCTTAGGATAATTGGATTGTATCTTATAAGACATCATCTATCCGTTCATTTTTATTCTTTAAGACTATTATAAATAATTATGTAAGTATTGATAATGTAGAAAATATTGCTTAGCTGGATTACAATTGCCATTCTCAACATTATTTAGTCGAGAAATGGATAGAGATACATAAATGTGCATGTTGTAATTGATGCTTTATGAAAACACGTATTTTTTGTTATCATACCAATATCTTACAAAAAAAAAAAAAAAAAAAAAAAAAAAAAAAAAAAAAAAAAAAACTTTTGTCTACTGTATGTATTCAAATTTTTTTCGATTAGTATAGTGTAGAACAACGAAAACAAATTAATAAAGAAAATTCAGACATATATATAGAAATATTAAGAATTTATTTAAAATAAAATGTTAGAGACATTATAATTTCATAATATTTTGTTAACCTTCTGACTGCCGAGAAAAAGAGTAAAATTGTGATGCTTTTTTCTCTGTATTTTTTTTATTTTAAATGCTGAAGAAGGATAATTTTTTCAACCTGATATAAAAATTTTTATTATGTATAAGAATATAATCCTTGAGAGTATTAATCGTACCTTAATCTTTCAAAACTGGATTATATCTGTAGAAGTATATTAATTTAAAAAATGCTTATATTACAGTGAACCTACAGCTTGGTGAACGGATATATCAGTTCAGGGCGGTGAGAAGATTATATAACGTTTTTTTAACACACACCGCTAACATCGTTCCAAGTATATTTATGAAACCCAATAAAGAAAATGATCAAAAAGCTCACGTAAACAAAATTAATAGGGATTGGAAAAACTCAGACATGCGATTATTTTTATAAAGAAAAATAGTTGAGAGAATATTTGTTTATTTTACTTTGAATTTAGAAAATGGGAAACAATAATAAATAACCATATACTTAATTAGGAAAATCACTGAATATCTAAAAACATTACCGCATAGTATACAAAAATACACCAAAAATACCACATATACAAAAGTTGTTACTCAAAAAAATATTTTTGAAAAGCAATGAATAATTAAATATTTATTTCATTCATTACTTTCATTTATGAGTATTGTAACAATATTTCAATCATACAAACTTTTTGCTTAAATCAAGATGTACATATATTCATATTTTTGAAACGGATTTAGAAAACAAATATTCACTCATAAGTGGAATTTTAATGTATAATAACATAAATAAAAATCATTTACATAACCTGCTGGAATTATTTGTCATAATATAATTGAAAACGCGCATACTCGAGTTAGAAGTCCTGTACAACTTCCTTTATTCAGATGAAAATATGGCTTCATGCCACAAAAGATTTCAGATGTTTACTGAATTACTCTAACAATCCCTAAGGGTAATATTAATTCTTAAATATACAAAATTTAATCAAACCATGACTTTGCTTTGCATATTTTAACATTTCTGCACGATGTAATTAAAATTTGTGTTCATAAGTTTTGATGTTTTACTGTGAAAGTTCTATTTCATTTCGTTTCTCAAATTATGCAAATATTTGTCGTATCAAGAAATTTTGAATTAGTTTGCGAGACAGTATGTTTATGAAAACTGGTAACTAATCCATGTGTCTGGATGCAGAAGGTTTGTTGTATATCAGAAAAACATGCAAATGCTTTAGTTGTTTATGAGATCATAGTATTTTAAACGCACTTACATTATAATTTGAAATTATTTGCATTTCAAATTAGTGTATTTTTCTAACATATCTTTAATTACATGATAACATAAATAAAATTTAATTACAAAGTCTACAGGAATTATTTTTTACAATATGCTTGAAAAAAACGCACGTACTCGACTTAGAAGTCATGTACAACTTATTTTATTCAGATGAAAATATGACTTCATGCCACAAAAGATTTTAGATGTTTACTGAATTACACTAACAATGCCTAAGATTAATATTCATTCTTGAATGTACAAAATCTAATCAAATCATGATTTTGTACTGTATATTTTAACATTTCTGCACAATCTAATTAAAGTCAGAACCTAAAAAAAAGGACAGACAACCGCGATACATTCCTCATATCATTTTTACAGACTGCTAGAGTGACGTCATGCTCATTACGTACACCTGCACTGGTGCATTCGAGCATAATGTGACTTCAGTTGTCGGTAATAAAAGACACGCGTAAAGCACCTCGGTAGCCTTTCTTTTCCGTTAGCCTCATTAAAGTCTGTGTTCAAAAACTGTTTACTGAGAAAGTTTTATTTCTTTTACTTTCTGTTTATCAAATTACGCAAATATTTGTCGTTTGAAGACATTTTGAATTTAGTTTGCGTGACAGTATGTTTATGAAAATTCACAAATATTGCTTGTGTCTACATACAGATGGTTATTGTATTTCAGAAAATAATTCAAATGCTTTCTTTGTTTATGAGGTCATATTACTTTAAACTCAAATAAATTTGAATTTGAAATTAGTTGCATTTAAAATTTGAGTGTATGTGTAACACTTTTTTAGTTATTTGATAATATATTTAAAATTCAATTACAAATCCTCAGGAATTATCTTTTACAATATGCTTGAAAATCGCAGATACTCGACATTGATGTAAAACTTCTTTTATTCAGATGCAAATATGGCTTCATGCCACAAAAGATTTTAGATGTTTACTGAATTACTCTAACAATGCCTAAGGGTAATATTCATTCTTGAATGTACCATATTTAATTAAAACATGACTTTGCATTGCATTTAACATTTCTGCACGACGTAATTAAAATATGTGTTCATAAGTTATAATGTTTATCTAGGAAAGTTTTATTTTATTTCCTTTCTCAAATAATGGAAATATTTGTCGTATTAAGAAAATTTGAAATTAGTTTTAGAGACAGTACGTTTATGAAAATTGATAAATACTGCATGTGTCTAGATGCAGATGGTTTATTGTATATCATAAAACGATGCAAATGCTTTAGTTGTTTATGTGATAATAGTATTTTAAACGCACTTAAATTAGAATTTGAAATTAGTTGCATTTCAAATTTGTGTATTTTTCTAACACTTCCTTAATTATATCATAACACAAATACAACTGAATTAGAAAATCTGCTGGAATTATCTTCTACAATATACTTCAAAAACGCACATATTCGACCTTGAAGTTATGTACAACTTTTTTTTTTCGGATGAAACTGTGGCTGCATGCCACAAACGATTTTAGATTATTACTGAATTACTGCAACAATGCCTAGGGGCATTATGTATTCTTGAATGTACAAATTTTTATCAAATCATGATACTGTATTGCGTATTTTAACATTTCTGCACGATCTAATTAAAATTTGTGTACATAAATTATGTTGTACTATGGAAGATTTATTTCATTTCGTTTGTCAAATTATGAAAATATTTGTCGAATTAAGAAATTACTTTTCGAGAAAATATGTTATGAAAATTTATAAATAATGCGTGTATGTACATGCAGATGATTATTTTATATCAGAAAATGATTCAAAGGCTTCAGTTGTTTATGAGGTCATACTGTTTTAAACACAGTTATATTTGAATTTGAAATTAGTTGCATTTCAAATGTGTATTTTTCCAACATTGATAAGAGTATTATTTAACTAAATAATAAAATAATGAAAATAAATAATTGGCTGATAGAAAAATTTTATGTAAAATGACTTTTAATCTAACATTTAATGTCACAGACTTGCAAAATATTACAATTAGTGCTTCTTCACCATTTTAGATGTTTTAAATAATTTTTGATACGCTCAATTAAAAAAATCAGGAGTTGTCTCTCTTCCATAAACTGACATTTCCATAAACTGAAGATCCAGGAAAATCACATGAAATGTTTGCATAAGCAGATTATTTTTATTACAAGACTATTTAAACAATAAATTGTATATTACATGTTTATTAATTTATTTAAGTATTGGGTGGCAGCGCAATACTTATTTATATCCAGTCTCACTTCTCAATGTTAATTTAACATAGAAAAGCCTTTGGAGCTTACAACTTTTTTTGAGTTTTCCTGTCCACCGTTTTGTCCCTGATGCCACAATTTTTTTTATTATTTCCTAATTTTAATAATATTATAAATTTAAAGTGTGAAAACGTTTGCCAGGCATCAGGATGGCGTCATTTAGTACCATCTTGGAAACCATAATAGTTCGTATTATAATATAATCACGCTACAACCCAAAGAAATAGTAAAAAAATAAAACCTGCACTGTAAAAAAACGACATTTTTACAGTACAAAGTACTGTTCATCTCGCGCACAATCTCGATCACAGTGAATGTGCTGTATCTTTCTTTGGTTTTCTGACTATATTAACATGGAGAATACAGTAGTTGCGTAAAATTAACAGCACAATGTGCTGGCAATTTGGACGCCAGCAGTTTGTGCTGTAAAAAAATGCGTCCAAATTGCCAGCACATTGTGCTGTTAATGTTACGCAACTACTGTATTTTCCATGTTAATATAGTCAGGAAACCAAAGAAAGATACAGCACATTCATTGTGATCGAGTTTGTTCTGGTTAATTTACAGTGTTTTTTTTTTACAGTGTGAATAAAATTTCACATTTAAATCGAATTCTACGAACTTCGCAAAAAACTTAATTTCTCTGATTTTTATTTCATTATACGTAAAAGACGTATAAAACTTATTTTATTTATTTCATAAGTGTTCTTCATAAGTGTTTACGAACTTATTTTTAAAACCATTAAATATTCTGCATCAGAACATTTCACCTTCAAAGTGATTTGTGAAATTTTGATTATATTTCTAGAAACAGTAACTTGATGCTTCATAAAATAGTTTCATTAAGTAAATCGACTAGCGAGCCACTGTAATAATACGGTAATATTCATGCAGATTGAGAAGTTTTCCATCAATTAAATGATGATGATGTGGGTTTAACAATATTTTTATATGGCAAAAAAAAAAAAAAAAAAAAAAAAAAAAAAAAAAAAACAATTATATAAAAATATAAATTTTACTAACGGATATTATATATTATCCAAGACAAAATATGAATAATTCTCATAATAGTAGAAATTTCGTACCCCAGGTCTATTTTAAAAATTAAAAAACGAATTAAAAAAGTCCTTCCGGCCAGTGCCGGGAGGAAGAGGTAGCTTTCATATTCCTTATTTTTAAAAAGCAAGCTTATATTATTCAAACACACGAAGCTCAATTTAGTGGAAATCGATTATAGGAGATTCAATCCTAATCTTTATCAATATTAAATCATTATGAATGAGAATTTCGCGAAATTAGTCAGCTTTATCCAAGCTGCTTTTATTTAAAGTAACTTATATTTGGTTGCCAAATTCGGCGATATCTTGAAGTTCCTGCCATTTTTAGACAACATGGTGGATGAGGCTAACGAATGAACTTGGTCGAGACCTTAGTAATTCCTGTGCACATGCTCTCTCACATCCGAATCCGTTGATATATACAAGTTCTGTCGCACGCAAAAAATCAGAATTTTCAAAATGTCCCACATTAGAAATTCACATTAGAAATTCAAACTGCTATATCTGAGCCATTTTCTAAGATAAAGACAAAACAAAAAATGCTCCGGAATCCTTATATCATGGTCAAATACTTAAGAAAGAAACCTTTTTCAATTTCTAATTCTTTTGCACCTTACTTTAAATAAAAACTTTTATTTAATTTAATGGCTTCCATTTTGAAACAAGATGGCTGATGAAGCTGGCCAGCGAACTTGGTCGAGACATTACGATATACTATCCACATGCCTTCTTACATCGAAATAGGTTAATGAATACGCGTGTTATCACGTGACAAATATCAGATCGTTTCAAAATGTCAGCCATGCTAGAAATTCAAAGTGCTATAATTCAACCATTTTTTAAGATATATACGAAACAAAAACTGCTCCGGAATGTTTGTATCAAGGTCAAACACATAAAAAAAATCATTTCATTTTTCAATTTTTTGATAACTCATTTTAAATTTAAAATTTAATTTAAAAAAAAAATGGCAGCCCTTTTGAAACAAGATGGCGAATGAAGCTGACCAACGAACTCGGTCGAGACATTGGTATGTACTATGTACACACCAAGTTACATCCAAATCGGTTCAAAAATACGCCTGTTATCGCGTGACAAAAATCAGGTTGTTTCAAAATATCAGCCACAATAGATATTCAAAATGCTATAACTCAGCCATTTTTTTAGATATAGAAGAAACAAAAACTGTTCCGGAATCTTTGTATTAAGGTCAAACACATACAAAAGAATCGTTTTCATCTTCAAATTTTTTTTGGTACTTCATTTTAAATTAAAAAAAAAAAAAAAATTATATGGCCACCATTTTGAACAAGATGGCGGATGAAGCTGGCGAATGAACTCGGTCCAGAAATTGGTACGTATTATGTATACACCAAGGTACATCCAAATTGGTTCATAAATACCATTGTTATCGCGTGACAAAAATCAGGTCGTTTCAAAATGTCAGCCCCGCTATAAATTCAAAGTGTTATAAATCAGCCATGTTTTAAGATATAGACGAAACAAAAACTTCTCCAGAGTCTTTGTATCAACGTCAAACACATATAAAAAATATTTTACAATTTTCAATTATTTGGTACCACATTTCAAATTTAAAATTTTTAAAAAAAATTTAAATGGCCGCCATTTTGAAACAAGATGGCGGATGAAGCTGGCCAACGAACTCGGTCGAGACATTGGTACGTATTATGTATACACCAAGGTACATCCAAATCCATTCATAAATACGCCTGTTATCGTGTGACAAAAATCAGGTCGTTTCAAGATATCAGTCTAGCTGGAAATTCAAAGTGCTATAACTCAGCCATTTTTTAAGATATAGACAAAACAAAAAATGCTCTGGAATCTTTGTATCAAGGTCAAGCACATAAGAAAAAAATATTTTTAAATTTTAAATTTTTTGGTACAACATTTCTAATTTTAATTTTTTTAATTTTTTTTAAATGGCCGCCATTTTGAAACAAGATGGCGGATGAAGCTGGCCAACGAACTCAGTCGAGATATTTGTATGTACTATGTACACACCGAGTTGCATCCAAATCGGTTCATAAATACGAGAGTTACAGTATGACAAAGATTATATATATATATATATATATCAACTTTTGAACGGAGGGTGGTTTCGGGGTCTGGGGGTTATGATCGATGAAAATATACTAAAATTTTTTGAAATCGCTTTCCTCCGAACGGCTGCAATAGGTAGCTTTTTGTAATGAAAGCTACCTAAATGTGTCATGACGCGGCTAATGCATTCAACCTTTTCAGCTGGTAAATAAGTAAAGTTCAAATATGATGCATATCTTTCCTGAGTTCTTTATTAGAACATTTAAATAAAAAAAAAATTACATTGAATTGTGAAACTGTTCCAAATTTGATTTTAGATAACAGTCAGTATAACTTTATTTTTCTAAGTCAGATAATTTTTTTAATTTAATTCTACATTACATTTCTTGTATTTGATATAGAAAGATTTGTATTTAAGTGAAAATTAATATATTCTATAAGCCCACAAAGTTATAAAACATGAAAATTTCACCGAATACACATTCTATGTAAAAAAAAGCTTAATTTGTTCCCCTCTACCACTCTTTAAATTTTGGACAATTATTTTCCGATCACCCTCCATACCTGCGACAAGGAAAACCTATCATAAATGTGTGTGCTTTTTTGTTATAAGTCATTTTTTAGTGATTCTTAAGAATTAAAGGGATGGCAAAGGCAGTTATTGTCAAGTAAATGTATTCTAATTGTTATATTTGTTAAGCTGAACTATTCTTCTGATTATATTTTAACAAAATTTCCATAAAAATTTTTCTTCTGTCATCTATTTACATGCTTAAGCCAGATTTCTTCAATAATAAACATTGTTATACTTTTATTTGAACGAAGGTTGGATAAAGTATTTACAAAATTAGTTTCAGCGATCCCATAATAGTCAAATAGTGTAGAGCTGAATTATTCTTATTAGTTTATTAAAAATAACATGAAAGCAAATGAAAATTGAATATTTCGAATAAAAATATTTTATTATTACTTCAGATTAAATATACATTAACTTCAGAAATAAATAAAAAAAAAGGAAATTCGCTACCGATAATAACAAAACACTAGTAACATATATAAACTTTTTGATAATACATCACTTAAAACGACAGAAAATTCACTTGACAATAAATCGTTTTTAAACAAAGAATTCGATAAAAGACAAGTAAAACTAGAATAATTATATTAAACCAATTGAAATTAATTTAACGTTTATGTCTTACACTTCATTCAACACTTATAATGTCTACCGAAATGTCAGGACTTTTACAAACATATCACGTTTTATTTCGTAACTATATCCTAAGTGGAAATAAAATCAGGAAAAAAGGTAAAATTTAATTAAACGAAGTATTTCCACTTTCATTAATTAAAAACGATAAACGACAAAAAAAATCTTTCAAAACAAGTTTCTTTTAATTAAAATTTAGACCTTTTCTTACTAAAATTTTTTAAATAGACTTAAATAAGTTAAAAGTTGGCGTTATAAACGTTTTTTATTTAGTTGTTTTTATTGTACTTTTTTACATAAAAGACTCAAAGTGCTCTGATTTTTTTTTTTTTTTTTTTTTTTTTTTTAACAAAATTCAGTTATATACTATCTGTTATATTTTTCGTTAAAGTTATAATAGCCGTGATTATTATGTTTCCTTTGATTTAAAAAAAAAATTAAAGATTGATGTTTTATTAAAAGGATAAACAGAATAAAAAAGCACATATAAGGCCAAATTGCTGATACAGTTAAATAATTTCTCAAAAGCATACACATCAAATTTATTTCTTTAAATTATGCATCTTATTATTATTATTATTATTTTTTTTACAAAGCTACTACATTAAAAAAGAAAATTCTGAAAAATAAATATAAATATATTTTTATAGGTAAAGGAGAGAAACTAAAATTGTCGTAAAGTATATGTTTGTAGCCTAAAGAAATAAAAGTTAGATGGCAAGAAGAAAAAAAATTCATAAAAAATAAAAAATATATTACTTAATAAATACTTAACTAAATGATTAATACATGTACAATAGAAAATTTTTGAAGTATAATAGGGAAACATATACCAATGAGACAAAGCGATCTGAAAGAAATTGTAAGGATAACCAAATTAAATCAAACGATTAAAGTAACACTGTATTTGAGTTCAAGAAATAAGTGTCAAATCATACAAACTTATTTAAAATACGAAGATGTATCACTACGTATTTGCCCTCACACATAAATAATTGAGTGAAATTTATGAAATTGCTATACAGTACAAAGTCTAAAGTTCGGACTTTCCAGCGGCAATATTCAAAGAGAGAACGAAAAATCAAAATTTTTGAAAAAAAAAAAGGAACATCACATTGGAGATTTCTTTCTGTTTTATTTTATTTCGCGGGCATCGATGCTTTTTTCCTCTCTTATATCAAGCATTCAGTTTCTTCTTTTCGTTCGCCTCCCTCAGTGCTTAAGTTGAAGAGAGAAGGCGCAGTAAAAACCTGTACTCACTACGCTCAGGTTCCGTTCTAAAGCTGGTTTCCCATCATTCAACACTTTTCTAGGAGACCCATTCTTTTCTACCTTTCTGCTGTTTATTCACAATAAGACGGAGAGTTGCAACAATGCTGGGAGATAAGAGGATTATATCTCGACTTGAAGGAAAGATCGTCCTCTAGCATGATGTCCGGCAGTTTCCATTTAAAGCCATTAAATGTAAAAAACGCCGCGAGACCACAAAAAAGTGCCGCCTGAACAGAACAAAGAGAACAACTCGAGTGTAGAATGATACATCTATCTGGAGCTTAATTCGCCCATCAATCTGCAATCTAAAAATAGAAACTTGGGATCGGGGAAGAAATCGTATTTTACGCGGGATTATCCGCTAAGACACCGATGCACGTGTGTTCTTTTCTCTCCCTCTCTCTTATTATTACGTTCTAAGGAATTGGTAGAAAGATTTAAGATTTAAACAAATTTCGGCATTTTTTTCAGACCCTTAATCAACGCGAGAACGAAATACTAGAAAATAGATGAAGTAAATAAGTAGACGAAAATGGATGAAGTAATAATCGAATGGGTCCGGCAACAAAGGTCTGATTATGTTCCCGTAACAGGACCGATGATTATGGAACAAGCTAGAATGTTTCACAAGGATATGAATTTATCCTCCACTTCTGGATATTCTACTAGCTGGCTTACCAAGTTCAAAAGATGGCACGGAATATGCCAACTGAAAGTATTCGGCGATGAATCTTCAGCAGATTACGAAGCAAAAGAGCACTATGTAGATGAATTTAACAAATTAATATTTGAGGAATGATTAACACCAAGCCAGATACATAACGCTGATGAAACAGGTTTGTTTTGTCACTACATACCACGGAAAATACTGGCACAAGTAGATGGAACCGCACACACAGGCATTAAGGATGTAAAAGAAAGGCTCAGCATTTTAAGATGTGCAAATGATACAGGCACTCATAAGTTCTAAATTGGCTAAAGTACTATACCCCGTCCCTTTAAAAGAGTCAAAACCTACCTCCTTGTACACTACAAAGCAAGTAAAAAAGCCTGACTAACAAGGAAAATAATGACAGAATTGTCCATAAGAATTTTGTATACGAAGTTAAAGCTCACTGCAAAGCTATCGGTTTTCCAAAAAAGGCAAGCATTATTTTGATTTTACATAATTCTTCATCTCATCTATATGCAGAAATTTTTGTTGAAGGAAATGTGGCCCAAAAGGGTAGGGGTGCAAAAAAGGGGTGCATTTTTCTAACTATTGCCGACTCCCAAATGTTACAAATTGTTGGAAAGGCCTGTGACCACTTTACGCACTCAAGTTATGCACTCCCGAGCTCTTCCCATTAGGGTCCCCCAGGGGCAGGAATGATGTCCGCAAAATTTAAAAAAGTGCCCCTGATGGCAAATTTGGGGGGTGGTGCTCGGGATGTGCGTAGCATGAATAAGTGGTCACAGCCCTTTCCAACAATATGTCACATGCGGGGTTCGGTAAAAGTTCGAAAAATGCCTTCCCTTTGTGTCTACTATCGTGCTTTCTGGAATATATCCTACCCCTCTCTTTGAAATACCGGTTGCACAAATGTGTTACTGTGCATATTGACTATATAGAACACGACTCATAAAATGTACCAATTTCATAAATTTCACTCAGTTATTTTTATGTGAGGGCAAAAACTTATTGATACTCCCTCGCATTGTGTGAAAAGCTCATTAACTGGTTAATGCGCTGCCACTACTTTTTCAATAAAGAAATAGCGTCTAAAAAAATGTAACTTACTTTATATCTGTCCATCTAAAAAATAGCAAAATATACAATACTAGAAAGGTAGCCCGTCAAAAATGACGGAAATTTAGATATAAAGATATAGACAACTCATGTGCAAGAATATGAGTTTTCTCACTTGTTCCGCAGTGATAGATGAAAATAACACATTTTAAGAACGAAACACATTTATGAAAAACTGTGTACAGCAGAAGACCACTAATCTGCACAGTTTGGTTCCAAGTGTTATGCAGATTTGAGGCTTTTTGCGGTCATGTCTATTCAATCTTTGTTTACATTTTTTTTAAAATTCATATATTGGACAATTTAGATTGTTGAGCCTTAAAAATAAATAAATAACACACTTGAAGTAAGGTAAAAGTGAAGTAAACTATTAAATTATCGTATACGATTTCATGAAATGGTATTATATGGTATTATATGTGTGTGCTTCACGATCTTGGTTACGACGTTGGCGAAATTAGCTGCAACTTGTCATAATCCTAATAGTGTGGGCCACTATAACAAAAAAGTAACCAGTTTTTAGTAAAATTTCTGATATAAAGTTTGTTAAAAACTTGTGTAAAATTGCAGGCCGTTCTCGTGTTATGTCAGTCCAAGGAATAATATTTCTAACACTGAAGATTTTCCATGTATATATGGAATTTAGAAAAGCTTCTCCAAAAGAAAGGTCCTGAAATGACATTGTAACTCCTCTAACTTCAAAGTTTAATCGGACCCTGATGTTGAGTACTGAAATCTAATAAATACAGTTATTTTGAATATTACAACAGAATTAAACAGTTAAACTTATTTAACTTAAACCCGCTGTTACTTCCCGATGTTATTTTTTAGTATTAAGAAAGAAAATTATTTAAAATGTTCAAATCATGCATCTATGATTTTTTTCCGTCTTTAATAACTAAATAATGAAAAAATAGGCTTTTGTTCTGAGCTCATAAATATGACAATAAAATAATGTAACTAAGAGACATTGCAAAATTAAATCTTTGTGATTACAAACCATAAACAAACGATACCGCCACCATTTTACCTACTATGACGTCATTAGAATATTTCCCATTTGTTGTTGAAGAACTTACTTTGTGAATGATTACCTCAATGATTTAATATTTTTGACGTTTCACGATGAATGAATCACTTGTGTTTGTTTAGGTTTATGGAATGAGATATTAAGCTGTGAACCTAATTTAAATTGAAGTTATCCAAGGATATATGTATTTTTAATCGAAATTAAAAACAATGTTTTGATCTCGAAATAAAAAGTTTTAGTTTGTATGATTTGTTATTTCTGTTAATTACTTATTTAAGTACTTTTCCATTATAGCGCATTTTTAAAAAAAAGCTTGGCGCGATTCGGGCATCAGAAAGTGAGATATGTTGCGAAAATATATAAACAGCTATGAAAACAAATCTAATGAACTTTTATCTTTGTTTATATATGCACTTATATACATAAAAAAATCGTTTCTAAATATATATATATATATATATTTATATACAAATTACGGCACAGATTTCAGATATGAACCGGGATACCTAACTGGCGCCAAAATGGTGTTATTTTGCCTGCTATGGTAACCCGGCTATTGTTTTTTATTTATTAATAAATTGTTTATTTACTTTTATTTTCAGTTTTTTAATTATATAAACAGCTTTGTTCTATAGTTATTATTCAAACTTTTATTTATTTATAGTTATTTCCTTTTCAAAATGATGGCAAATAATTGAAAAATATGTAAGTAACTGGTATTCGAAAGCGAGATTTCTGCCAAATTGGTGTCATAGAAAAATAACGCCAACAACCTTGCGTATATGACATCTGTGCAAAAATTACTTCTGTTTCTTTATAAGAATGGGTAAATAGCTTTTTTTATATTAAATTGTCGGCACAGATGTCATATACGCCCATATTGGCGCGATGTTTTTGACGCCGATGTCATATTCGCACCGGATACTTAACTGGCGCCAAAGTGTCGTTATTTTGCTTGTAATGGTAACCCGAATGTTGTTTATGTTGTTGATGTTTTCGCCAAATTGGCATCGGAAAAAAATCGCGCCAATATGACATCTGTGCCAAATTGTATACATATGGGAAAAATTGCTTGTGAGTATGAAACAGTAAATAGGTTGCCAGAAAATACGTTGGCAAACTTCTTTCTCGCCAAGAAACTTTGGTACAGATGTCATATTCGCCCCATATTGGCGCGATTTTTTTCTGTCGCCAATATCATATAAGCAACAGGTACTTAACTTGCGCCAAAGTGTCGTTATTTTGCTTGATGTGGTAACCCGGATTGTGTTGTTTATGCTGTTGATGTTGTCGCCAAATTGGCAACCGAAAAAAATCGCGCCAATATGGGGCGAATATGACATCTGTGCCGAAACTTTTTTCCGAAGTATTTTGTACATAAGCAATGATTGCTAGAAATGCATTTTTAATTATGATATGCGCTTTTATGTTTCACTACATTTAAGCATACTATACTGTGTGTATAAATGCTACAGTTCATATGCAGAGCTACACAAAAGAATTCGTAAGGGTTACTGAGTATGAGAGTAAATTACTTAAAGGTGGTTTTCAAAGGAGCTATGGATTTTTACGCTGAACTGCGTTTAGTTTCCTAAGAAATGTTTGTAGAATATAGATAAAATGATATACATGGTCACGCAAAGAATTGGATACATAACCGTCTATGGGTGATAATATCTGGAAATGTGATTTCAGTAGTTTTAAGAGTAGTTTAAATTAAATTTTAGCTAAATAGTGGCATGTAATAACGGTACTATTGGCTATGGACGGTAACTGCTGAAATCAATTTTTACATTTTTTATGCGTTTTCTAAAATGTTTACTTTGTTATCTTGGTACTTCTTAGTTATCCCGTCGACCAAATTACTGTCGCCAAATTGTAAGATTAATTGCCAATAATGGTTGCCATTAATTAATTAATTGTAAGATTAAATGCCAATAATGGCCAATAAAACCATTAATTCGACGTTTTATTTGTATTTTTGTTAATGTTTTAGTATTGATTTGGCGATTTATATAATTTGGCGAAATTGGTCGACGGGATATCTAAGAAGTAACGTTATCTTATTTACCTTATTTCCCTAAATAACGAAGTTTTGTTAAAGCATTCAGGATGTGTTGGAAAGTGTTTCATATTCTATGCTTAACGCATGATTTTTCTTTCTTCTTTAGTCTTAGTTTGCATTTATTTTATTCTTAATTTTTTAGTCTTATACTGCTTTATAGAAACTTTGGCACAGTTGTCATATACGTTATCATATATTGGCGCGATTTTTTTCCGACGCCAATTTGACGAAAACATCAGCAGCATAAACAACAACATCCGGATTACCATATCAAGCAAAATTACGACACTTTGGCGGCAGTTAAGTACCCGTTGTGTACATGACATTGGCGTCAGAAAAAAATCGCGCCAATATGGGGCGTGACATCTGTGCCGAAACTTTAATATTTAATGTTTAAACTCCTCGCTCCACTCCCCTTGCATATAGTACAAACTATAACACGGATAGCGCAAAATAATAGACAGTTTGGTACTTTTCCACTGTAGGGGCTTTGGCATTTTAAAAAAAAAGCTTGGTGTAATTTGGTCATCAGAAAGTGAGATTTGGGTACTTTTCTGTTATGCGGACACCATTGTCGCCAAGCGTAATAGTTGGCGCAAAATCGTGAATTGAAGCATTTGAAAAATAAAAAAAACCCATTGTCGATACTAAAGTGAGCATTTAAAAAATATAACATTTGAAAATTCCAGATTTTTACGAACTATTTCATCAAATCACAAATATATACTTAAAATAAGTGAACAAGTAACTGCTATAAAATAAAGCAATAAAATAAAATTCATATTAAACTGCTGGCATAAAATTACAAATATCTTTTAGCATTTTGAAATAATTGGCGCATTAGCATACATTTTGGCATGGCATAACGGAAAAATATCGAGATTTGTTGTCAAATCATATAAACAGCTTTGAAAACAAATTCGATGAGCGTTTTTGTTTGTTTTATATGTATATTATTGATGTTTTTATGTACAAATTGCATCTGTTTCTGTATAAAATTAGAGAAACGGCTTTTTTATGTTAAATAAGTCTCATAAATATCGAAAAAAATGCGTGTGTATATAAAATGAAACAGTGAATGGGTTCCCGGAAAATATGTTACCAAATTTCCTTTTTCGCCAAGGCACTTATACTGGAAAAGTACCTAAAGCACATTAAAATCACGCAGTTAGGAGCTCACACAGTACACCGTTGTCTATTGCCGGTTATTTTATTAGTAGCATCGGGAGGAAGATATAAAGATGTACTTTAAATTCTCACCCATAGATTTCGAAAAAATATCTTAAAAGAGTGGAGTTTAAATTAAATTTCGGTGACCTCCATTATGAAAGATTAATGGTTTTAAATGGGAATTTCGCCAAATTAGCCAGCTATTGCAAATTTGGTTAACATTTGGTGCTACTGTGGTAACCCTGCATTAATATTTTTAAAAAATTACTCATTTCAATGAGGCGGTCCTACCGGAATAGTGAGGGACACACAGAGACTTGGATTTTATATAAATAGATAGGGTAAGTGATAATACTACACTAGTCGACCAGAATTACATCAAATGTTTTATAAATACGCTGACACCAAAGAAATTAGGGTATTTTGTGCTGTAGTAATAAGCCATTTTAAATTAAATTTCTACATAGTTGAAAAGTAATTAAAATAATAAAACTTTGTAAAAAATCACCATAAAATTAAAACAAAACACAGGACGCGTTTCGAGCTAAAAACATAACAGCTCGTCATCAGCTAAGCATACACGTGTCCGAAAACGGACAAGTTCAAAAATGAACTGAAGAAAAAGAATGTTGCGAAGAATGCGACAGATGGCGCTACCTGATAGAGGAAGATGCAAAAGGGAAATGTGTTGAAAAAAGATAGAAGAGAAAATGAAATGGAAAAAATGGAAATAAAAGAAAAATAAAAATAAAAGAAGTAAATTAAAAATATAAATAAAAATAATAAATAAAGAACTATAAAAGAACAAGAAAAAATCCAAATTATTATTATTATTATTATTATTATTAATATTTTTTTTTTTTTATTTTTATTTTTTTTTTTATTTTTTTTTTTTTTTTTATTTATTTTTTTTTTTTTTTTTTTTTTTTTATAAAATAAAAAGAAAAGAAACAAGAGAAAAGCGAAAAGAATTACAAAATTAATTTCCACGCTGGAGATAGGAAAGGAGATGATGGGAGATCATTGACAAGATTAGCAGAATTTTTAGAAATAAAATATGCTTCATGAAAATCCAAGTGAGAGGGAGAGGCAGGGGAAGAAATAATTTTGGCCATGGAGAAATTGAAACAATGGCTGGAAGACCAACAGTGAGAAGCAATCGAAGATTTAGAGATTTCTTGATTTGCAATATATCTCTGATGCTCGCCTAATCTGAATTTTAAAGCTCTCTTTGTTTGACCAATATAACCTAAATTGCAAGAGCAAGGAATGAAATAAACACCCCACCGGTTCTCAGTAGGAACAGGATCTTTTAGAGAAGAGAATTTAATTTTATTCATAGGTTTGAAGATAACTTTAAAGTTAAAACGAGAAAGTATTTTAGCAATTTTGAAACACAGTAGAGAATAAAAGGGCAGAACTATTATAGAATTAAAATTAGGAGGATTATTTGAATCAGAAAAAGGACGTTTAGGCTTATTAAATTTATACAAAGCTTTATCAATTAAAGAGGGATTATAACCACGAGCAAGGGCAAGAGATTTCAGATAATTAATTTCATTATTCAGAGCAGAAGAGTCAGAACAAATGCGTAACGCCCTAAAAACAAAAGTATAAAAGGACGCCACTTTTTGTTGGGGAGGATGATTTGAAAGGGCATGAGGGGGAAGGGAGACAGCGAAAGGTTTTCTATAAACGGAGGTAGAGAACCGATCTGGGAGTTTTGAAACCAAGACGTCAAGGAAAGGAAGAGAATTGTTCTCTTCGACTTCGAGAGTAAATTGAATACAAGGATCAACAGAATTAACAAGAGAAAGGAGATTAGAAAGATCAAGGTCAGATGGAATTAAAATGAAAGTGTCATCAACATACCTAAACCAGAAAGGAAATTTATATAAACTGAAGAGTTTTTCTTCAACAAAATGCATATAAATATCACATAAAAGAGGAGACAATGGATTACCCATGGCCAGACCCTCAGTTTGAGAATAGAAAGAATTGTTAAACTGAAAAGCAGTTTGCCTGACACAAATACTAACTAAATGCAGGATTTCATCAATCTCAATGGAAGAGTAATGAAATTCGCGCAACCTTCTTTCCAAACAATCAATTGCCCCTTGAACAGGCACGTTAGTGAAAAGGGATTTAACATCTAAGGAAACCATTATATAATTGCAAGGAGAAAGGCGTTTAATTTTATCAACAAAGTCAAAAGAGTTTTTCACGGTATGAAAGTTAGTGGAAGATAAAGGAGCGAGTAACTTAGAAAGGAACTTGGCAAGTTTATAAGAAGCAGTACCAATATTGGAAACGATAGGGCGAAAGGAAAGAGTAGGTTTATGGACCTTAGGAAGAGCATAGAAACGAGCACAATTAGCGATAGTAGGGGTGACCAAACGTTTAGTGTTATCATTAAGAAAGACAGAATTTTTAATGACATGCTTGATGTCAGATAAATGCTTAGTAGAAGGATCCTTTTTTAATTTGGAATATGGACCAGAGTTTAACATAGATTCAACGTGGGAAATATAATCAGATTTATTGAGAAGAACTGTTTGACCGCCTTTATCAGCCTTAGTAATAAGAAGGTTAGGAACGGAATTAAGTTCACTGAGAGCAGATTTCTGAGAAGAAGAAAGATTAGACTTATTAAAAGATTTATTAGAAGAAATGACATTAGCCAAAAGGTAGCGAAGAGAATCAAGTTGACCAGAAGAAATTTTACTGTTTTTGAAAGAATGTTCAATGGGAGCAATTAAGTTCGGAATAGAAGGCTTAGAAATGCACGAAAAATTCAAGCCAAGTGAGAGAACATCACGCTGAGAATCAGTAAGAGAGTGAGAAGACAAATTGACAACATAATTTTGCTCAAGAGGAGAAATACTAGGAGCAGAAGAATTAGAAGTCAGAAGAGAAGAAAACTTTTTATCCAAAATAGCATTGTGACACCTAGATTTGAAATCGACGTAAGCAAAAATCCGTTTCTCAAGGAAAGGGAAATAAATTACAGTTTTACTTAACTGTAAATGCAAAGAATATAATTCATATTCGATGCAAGAAAGAGAGTAACGAACATCTTGAATGATGGCTCTAAGAATAGCAAACTTACTCCTAGTTAAGGCATTTTGAACACGAATGGAAGAAGGAAGCTTGAAAATAATATTAATGAACTTAGGAATAACCCTTGAACGTTTACACCTTAAAAGAAAATTAAGCCTATTCAAACACCTGGCGCGCTTCAAACGAAGGTGCTTGAAACGATTAATAAGTGAAGAACCCATAACAAGAAAGAAGGAAAACAGGACCAGAAAATGAATAAAAAGATAATAAATAAATAAGTAAATAAATAGAAGAAAACAAAATAATAAAACTAAAATGAAATAAAATAAAAATAAAACAAAACTGGGAAGAAAGAAAAGCAAATACCTTGAACACGTGCAAAGCAATAACACGGTGCAGCACCCAAATAGTTGAATACAGCGAAACAGCACCGAAAACTGGCGATATGAAGCAATTAAAATAATAAAACTTTGTAAAAAATCACCATAAAATTAAAACAAAACACAGGACGCGTTTCGAGCTAAAAACATAACAGCTCGTCATCAGCTAAGCATACACGTGTCCGAAAACGGACAAGTTCAAAAATGAACTGAAGAAAAAGAATCTTGCGAAGAATGCGACAGATGGCGCTACCTGATAGAGGAAGATGCAAAAGGGAAATGTGTTGAAAAAAGATAGAAGAGAAAATGAAATGGAAAAAATGGAAATAAAAGAAAAATAAAAATAAAAGAAGTAAATTAAAAATATAAATAAAAATAATAAATAAAGAACTATAAAAGAACAAGAAAAAATCCAAATTATTATTATTATTATTATTATTATTAATATATATATATATTTTTTTTTTTTTTTTTTTTTTTTTTTTTTTTTTTTTTTTTTTAAATAAAAATAAAAATATTAATAATAATAATAATAATAATAATAATTTGGATTTTTTCTTGTTCTTTTATAGTTCTTTATTTATTATTTTTATTTATATTTTTAATTTACTTCTTTTATTTTTATTTTTCTTTTATTTCCATTTTTTCCATTTCATTTTCTCTTCTATCTTTTTTCAACACATTTCCCTTTTGCATCTTCCTCTATCAGGTAGCGCCATCTGTCGCATTCTTCGCAACATTCTTTTTCTTCAGTTCATTTTTGAACTTGTCCGTTTTCGGACACGTGTATGCTTAGCTGATGACGAGCTGTTATGTTTTTAGCTCGAAACGCGTCCTGTGTTTTGTTTTAATTTTATGGTGATTTTTTACAAAGTTTTATTATTTTAATTGCTTCATATCGCCAGTTTTCGGTGCTGTTTCGCTATAGTTGAAAAGTGTTTATAAATTGGATTTGTCTGTCCGGCGTTTGGCATCTGTCTGTCGTTTCCCTGTGCTCTAACTCACGTGATGTTACTCGAATTGCCATTTCATAGATGTATGATAATTTTGTTTACTATGCGATGTTCACTATTAAAAATTAAACGTGTAGCATTTATAGTCTGTTTACAGATATACTCAAAATATTTCTGTTACATTTTTGCTAATGGGAAAAAATCATTTGCTGCATATTTTACATTATTTCGTACATCGTGAAATTTATGAATTTATAAAGGGCACTAAAATATTCTTTCAACATAATATGGAGTGCAAAGCATCTTTCATTCATTTACAGGATCGCTCAAAATAATTCGGTTACATATTGGTCTACGGGAGAAAAATATTTTGTGGCATATTTTAATAATGTTGCATTATTTCAAACATAATGCATAATTTTGTAACTACTTTCAAAGTAGAAATAAATGCATGCAAAAAAGTAAAATTTAGTTAAATGGAGTATTTTCACTTTCATTAATTAAAAACGATAAACGACAAAAAAATATTTTGTAAAACGAGTTTCTTTTAAATAAAATTCATACTTTTTTCTTACTAATATTTTTTAAGTATACTTAAATAGATTAAAAGTTGGCGTTAAAAATGTTTTTTATTTAGTTTATTTATTGTAATTTTTTACATATTGCTTGTATTTAAAAAAAAAATATTGTTTGCAAAAGCGTATAGTATATTTACTTTTCCATTAATCTACGGAAATTGATTATTATTTTTTACACAATAATACTAGCTCTTTTTTTCCGTTAGAGCTCTCTTAGCTGTGATTATTATGTTTACTTTTAATTAGAAAGAAATTACAGATTGAAGTTTTATTAAAAGAAACAGACTAAAAAACACAGAGAATTGAAAATTGCTGATATATTTAAAACATTTCTCAAAAACTTATACATCAAATTTATTTTTTTAACTATGCATCTTATTTCTTTTACAAAACTACTACATTAAAAAAGAAAATGATAAAAATTAAATATAAATAAATAAATATATATATATATATATATATATAAAATACCAAAAAACACACACTACACATCCAAACCCAAAACTACTGAACTATAGAGAAAAATGACAAAATAACCATGGAAAAACTTACTAACTAAACCATGAACGAAAAGAAAACAACCAATGGAGACAGATTGCAAGGCTAAAGACTTGCATGCTGGGTTTGACCGGCAATTACTCATGAAACTTCCCCCATATCTGTCAAGACCATACTGGCCAAAGAAAACTTTAAAACTGGCCATCCAAAGCAGTAACCGAATTCGAAAAGAACATTTTAAAACTGTCCATCCAAAGCAGCAACCCAATTCAAAAAGAACGACACATCCAGACAGAGCTCCTTATAAAGCCTACGATTATTTGGCGATATTTTTAATCGCCAAAAGTAAAGCATCGCAGTAATCTTTATCCCTGACGAAATTGTTTGCCAAACTATTTAACAAACTAATAGGAAAATTCTGATCCATTGCATCTTGATAGAGATTTATAATGTCATTTATTATACTATTATGATTAGAATTTAACTTTGCTATCCTTATTAAACTATTGATAATGATATTTCTGAAAATGGAAATATGCACATTGGAATTAAAATTTAATATCTTAATAGTTTCAAAGTTGTAATCCTTTTTCTTATCATAAATGCAAGTCCGTAATCCACCCCTCTCAATGTCGATAGTGAGATCCAAATAATTTACATGCTTTTCGTCATATGAAGTTTTTTTTAATATCAAACCTTGGGGATAGTAGTCTAAATTTAAATCGCTATTGGAATCGTTAATCCTTACTAACAATACATCATCAATATATCTGAAACTTAAAAAATCCTTATCCGTAGTCTCTTTAACCTCGTATAAATATAGATAAATATCTGCAAGTACCGAACTGCAACTACCCCCCATAGGTATACCCCTAATCTGCTGAAACACATGCTTACCATCGAATAAATAATTTTCATTAACTACGAAATTAAATAAATTTGTCAAATGATCCAAATTTTTACCCAAAATATTGTACCTCTTAAAAAATTCGAATATTTTATTTTTAAGATCATTTAAATCAATGCTGTTATATAAATCTTCAAAATCATAAACATATAGACCTTTAATATTACTCAAACCTTTCAATCTGTTAAGTAACTCAAAACTATCTTTTATAATACATGTGTAATTTTGTTTTAATGCCGCTTCAAATAAACTCTGCAAAATATCCAAAAACTTTTCATTAGCTACTTCCAAATAAGTGGCAAACCCACATGTAATTGTACGAAAGGCAATGGGGTCCTTATGAAATTTAGGAATCAAAACCATATAAGGCAATTCCTTACTACGTTGTGTGTATTTTAACCTTTTTAAAAGAGCAGCAATTCTACTTTCTATCTCTTTTACACTGGTATTTAACAACCTGTAATTATGTGTATTGTTATAACATTGTCTTAATTGATTACAGTATAGCTCTTTACAAATAATAGCAAAATTTGTATTTGCCTTATCAATATATGTTATAACGAAATTACTCTGTAAATCCTTGATAGAATCTTTTAATACTTTATATTCTTCCAACGAAATCCCCCCTGTTTTACCACAGTAAATTGAACTCAAATCCTTTAATATATTGTGTTTCTATTCCAGAAAAGTTTTTTCTGGTAAGCAAAATTTGTTCATTAGTTTATGTATAAACATATCCACGTTGATTTTTAATCGTTTTTTTATAAAATCCTTAGTGTTTAATCTTTTTAAACGAAATTTTGTACCAAACCGCATATAATCTCTCAATGTTCTGTCCTTGATAATGTCTAAATTACCGGTCAATACACGACCGTGATCCACATCGACATAATCACGATAAACCGGATCATGACAATGACATAAATTATTATCGTTGTTTCTACCAATTTCCTTTGAAAAATTATTATAGTTAAAAACCATACGACCTAAAGGTTTATCGTATCTATAAACCTTGACAATCTCCATGTTCTTATCTGGAAGCAAATCATTGTATTTATTTAATACCTTGCCCATATTTATACCATGTTTTTTAATTTCTATGTAATCCATTACAAAATACATTCTATTAACTATTTTGTTGTTGTTGTTGTTACTTCTGCCCAGATTTTCCTTCAAATGTTGTGAACTAATTCTATACCTCAAAATGTCCAAAGCCAAATCTATATTATAGTTACTCTTATGTGAATACAATAAGTTTAACAAATCACCTATAAAACGTTTTTTCACGTTAAATATAATATATTTTATATTTCTTACTATTCCAACGAAATCACTCTTGAGAATTGAACTTTTAATTTCATTAATATTGTCATATTCCTTTGCTATTATCTTGTGGTCCATCTCCTTATTGAATTTATAATTCATGGGATGTTCAATACGCTCATATATTGAAACTTCTAATAAACTGTTTCTTAATTTTTTCATAACATTAGTTCCATTGAACATAACATTTAACCCGTATGGGTAAACCGTACCACATTTAATCATCATGTCACTTTCACATATCAATCTTTCTTTTTTGTTAGGGACAATCTTTAAAATCGTTAATTCCATGTTTTCAATACCATGCCTGTTGAAATGTCTAATTTCAATCTCTTGTTCTTCTTTATTAGTTTTGCAATGTCTAATATCAGACTTATGGTTATTGAAACGCTTATTAATCGGGTCAGAAGTTTGACCTATATAAGACATTCCACATATCTTGCAGCTAAGTTTATAAACACTGTTGTAAACCTTACATACTTTTAAATACCTAATGTCCCCGATAGTGTTATACTCTGAGCCCACACTCGGGCATACTTTACAACGTTTATCACTACATTTTCTTAATTTGAGATTATTGAAAATCATCTCCCTTTTTAAGTTTGAATTATAGAACGTTCTAGTTTTATATTTTACACCGCTATTTCTACCTTCACCGCCATCGTAATTCTCATTAATTAAATGACTATTATAAATATATCTGGTATTATACCTGATCGATTTCCTTTTCCGTACACCATCAACTTCCCCTCTTTCCAAAAAAAATATCAAACTCACAATTTTTTCCATAATTTTTTTCACAATTTTATATATATATATATATATATATATATATATATATTTTAATTTAATGGAGAAAAACTAAAATTGTCGAGAAGTATCTGTTTGTAGCTTAAAGAATAAAACGTTGCATGGCAAAAAAAGAATAAATAAATAATAATAATAATAAAAACACATAAAATATAGAAATTATTACTTAATAAATGATTAACTAAACGTATCAATACCTGTACAATAGAACATTTTAAATGTATAATGGGAAAAGGTACGTCAATGAGATAGGGAGACCTGACAGAAAATACAATGATGGCCAATTTAATTCAAAGGACGAAAGTAACACTTTATTTGATTTAAAAAAAATAAGTGTCACATCACACAAACATATTACAAATATAGTGTGAAAAACTCGTGAACTGGTTAATGCAATAACACCACCTTTTTAAAGAACAGTTATAACATCTAAAGAACAAAATGTGTAAGGCATTTACACTTAATTAACTTTTCTGTTTGTTTGTCTGTTTGCCGTATATTTCCTTATTGTTTAATCTTCTGCAAGAACTTTGATTTTTTTTTTTAACATAATTCAATGATTCTAGCTCTATTTTTCCAATTCCTACTATTAGTTCACACTCTCCCTATATTTATTTATATATATATTTATATATTTATATATCTTGTTCAAATTTTCAATCGTTAATAAAATAATCAGTATTCATCCTATCAAGTTGAAATAATTTTTTTAAAACTTGTACTGGATGACAATTGATGTTAATACAGTTTTTTCGAATATTAATTAATTAATTAAATTTTAATTAATTAATTTTAGTTTTGCATGGAAAACAAAATGGCGGCCATTGGTTATTGAAGATCAATGAAATTATTTTCAATAAAGGGTTACCATAGGGGGGTGACCCTGTTCTGTCGCCAAATACCGCCAAGTTTGTCGTCAACTTGGCGATATCTCTAATATTTCAACAAATTCCCATAGAGTTCCATTGTAAACCTACTTGCTTATAGAAAATCAACAAATTGAGATATTTTAATGCAACAAAAACTAATATTAGCTTTAGGGATTATATTAAATTTTTCTTTGATGACCTAAGTAGGAATTGGCTTTAAAAACAAAATTTTTATATTACTTGTTTTACGTTAGCTTTCTGTTAGCTGTGGTTGTTATGTTTACTTTGATTTAGAAAAAAAAAATGTAGATTGAAGTTTTATTAAAAGAATAAACAGACTAAAAAACACAGAGAATGTAAAATTGCTGTTATATTTGAAACATTTTTCAAAAGCTTATACACCAAATATATTTCTTTAAGTTATGGATCTTATTTCTTTAATAATATAGATATATTGTAATGGAAAATGCTAGAAAATCAATGTGAAATATTTTTTTAATGTAGTGGAGGTAAGAATAAACTGTTGAAATGCATTTTTCTGGAGCCTAAATAGATAAAAATACATAGTAATGAAGAATTAAATTTAAAAAATCAAAAAACCCGACTGCGCGAAAAGCGAACTAATTAATTATTTATAATCAATGCGAAACTTTTTTTTCAATTCTTACTATTAGCTCACACTGTCACTATATATGTCTTGTTCAAATTTTCAATCGTTAATAAAATACTTATTATTCATCCAATCAAGCTCAAATAAAAATTTTTAAACTTTTAGTGGATGACACTTGATGTTAATCAAGTTTTTTTTCAAATATTAATTAATTAACTAAATTAAATTAATTAATTTTCAATAATCGAGAGAGCCCTCTTCTTGTTCAAGGCATTTTAAGACCGAGAGAGACATTTTCTTGATCGAGGCATTTTAAGCCCTACTCAACAGGAAAGAAGAATGGGAGAAAAAAAATTATCTTATTGACCTAAGTGCGAATTGACTTAAAATATTTTTTATATTACTTGTTTATATTACTGACCTATTTTTTTATTTACTTGTATTGATGACTTTTAAGTTGTGTTTAATTGTTAGTTCCTATCTATAAACACTGTTTTGATGAGGTCTATAGATGTCTATGATCGTTAGAGTTGCAGTAAAGCTAGAGATCCGCAATACATACAAAACTTCCAGGTTGTATAATATTTTAACGGAGCTTCTGACTGTAAAATAGTCAATGAAACATAGTCTTCATTTTGAAAGACCTATCCAATGATATGCCATTCAATAGGGTGCGTAAATATTTTTTTCGTCTCTACCGTCATTTTGTATTTTACGGCCGTCCTTTTGAATTTATAAAAACTAAACCAGGCCTATAACCATTAGGCCGTTAAGGCAAATTGATAGAGACCTCATTCCTTAAAATCCATCCAGCCGTTGGGATGTTTAAAGGTTATAATGAAATCCACATACACAGATACGCGTGAAACACATAACTCTTCTTTTCAGTCGTTTAAAAAAGGGGAAATTACATAAAAGAAATAATAATAATAATTAGGTTATAAATGCTTAATTAAACCTAATAATACTTGCACATTAGAAATCTTGTGATTTGTAACAAGGAAAACATACATTTTTTACAATTGTTCTCCGGACAGTAAATATAAGAATAGCAAATTTAAATCAACCATTATCAGTGCGATGAATGCAACTCTTTATTTTAATTTAAAAAATGCATTTGTATATCTTACAAAATTAATTACAAATATAGTTCGGAAATAATCTCCATATTATACTTTTTCAGGATATGCTGTAAATAACATTCTAGAAATTATCAATTCTATGAAAGAAATTAATGATTGAAACAGAAAAACAGGAATAAGTAAAATGGCGATTGGATAATGTATGAAGTGGATAAAACTGAATGTTTTGAAAGAAAGATGTATCAAGATCATTTTTTGTTCAAGCTTTTATCAACGTACGTTTTGTGTCCTATATCACTCTCTAGCACAGTCAGAAAATAATCAAGAAATGTCCTTAGTACTATTTGTTTAAAAAAGTGGCAAAAATTTACAACAAATAAGTAAAATAAATAAATAATAATAATAATAATAAAATGCAATTTAACAAATTACAACGACCATTTGGAAAAAGGTTTTTTCAAAGACTAAAATTTAAGACAAAAAAAATCGCATGGAGTTGATCATACATTACGTACGCCATGGATTACATTTTTCGGTACTGTAAATTTTTAAACTTCTGCGGAGCTGGTCATACATTACGTACGCCATGGATCAAACAATAATATTCCTGGTCCAATTTTAAATGAAATTTCATTCTTAAACTTCTAAACATCCCACAATATTACTTTTTATAACATCGTATAGAGAAAAAAATGTACTTTTAAATGCAATTTGTTTGAAAGCTGTATCTCAATTTATTTCTGAGTTGTTATTATTTTTCTTTTTGTAGTTTTTATTACTTTCTTGTCATAGTGGCAACAGAAGTGTCCATCTCAGTTAAAAGTAAAGAGAAAATATAGATTACTGTATAGACCAATCAGAAAACAAATAAAATGCGGATTCAACCAATAAAACGCTTCAGATATGTTTTCGATTTCCTACTCTGACAGAGGACAATAACCATTTTTACCAAATGATTAATAAAAACGTCTAATAGCTTTAAATTGTAAGATTGAACAAACGAAACAGAATAACGTAAACGAAAGAAACAGTGCGAAAATTATGACGAGGAAAATAAAGAGTGTTGCGCGGAAATATTTTATTACTACTAAGTGGTGTGTTGTATGTAATGCACGCCCAAATTTGATTCCAATTTAAATGTATTTCTGCTTTTAATAAGAAAAACTATGGATATATTAAGAGTTATAGTTTTCTTGTAACTGTTGCACTAAATGACATTTTTTGGAATTAGAATTTATCTCAATGTGTCACGTTAATATGTGATGAAGAAGTTGATTTCTCAAAACATTGGGTTGGCGTCTTTCCACCTTATATGTTATCCTACATTTAGTAGACAGAGCTATGAAAACATTAAGAGCTTTGAACCATTTTTAGTACTATGCAAAACAATATTACCTATTTATTTCCGAATTATATTTAATGTTAGTAAATAGAATGAATGATTTCTTCATAAAAGTTTTGCCGTATAAAATCATTAAAATGCTGCTATTATCCAAATTATAGCCATTGAAATAATAACAATACAGGTGATTACAACTAGTTCAGTTATGTCTGAAAAACGTATAGAAGCTAGTGACTAGAGAACTAATTCTTTAAAATAAATTTCTCATAGAAAAAATATCGCAAAAAATAAATAAATCCTGAAACAGTATAATAAAAGTATATATGAACCTATTACGCTGTTAAAAATTTTTGTGCTGTTTACAAATAATCTACTTTAAGTTACATACAATAACAAAACACTATTAGTATTTTCAGCATTAATTTTTCTTTCTTTACTAAAATCTGTTTAATGTTTAGAAGGTAATCTATAACAGTTTCTGATCATCAATCACTCACATTATTAGATCTGTGATTTACAATATATACTGACAAATGTATCAGCAAATAATTTGCTTTCAAATGAATAATGATCAGAGCTTCAGAAGTGGCACAAGAAATAGAAAATGATTTCTAAAATCCGTTCTAATAAAAATATTTATCTATTTATCGAATTTTGATATTTTCATTGAAATTTTAATTTTAAAATTATCTTTAAAATTCTGATGTTTGATGAACATATGTTTAAAAATTTAATACATAAGAAAAAAAGTGCGAGAATAAGTTATTTTTATAAAACATATTTGTTTGTGTTATGAACTGGAAAGACAATATATTATGAATAATATTGTTTTTAATCTATTCAATACTATATTTTATTATTATTTACGTAAAATCTTAAAAATCTTATAAGATAGCAACTTACTATGACGAGAAATACTGTCGTAGCAACTAACTTTAGATTAATAAATGTAAATTAAACATTATAAATGCAATGAATATGAAACCTTATTTGAGATTAAAAACATATGCTGCCGTTAAATGATAAAATTTTATTACAAAAATAAGGTGAAACAAATAAGGAACGGATTTATGACAACTCTCTTTTAATTTCAGAACATAAGTGGATGTGCATATAAAATATTATAGCTTTAGGCGTTAAAGGAAGGGTTTCGCATTTCATATAGTAAGATAACTCTAGAGTCAGGGGGGGGGGGGGGTTAATATCGTTATCATTCTTTATCCAATCAAAATTTCGGAGGGAGTTGCAATTTTTATTTACTTCAACATAGTCTGCTTTTTTTAAAAAATGAAAATAGAAAGTTATTATTAAAACCATTAAATGATTAAAAATCAGTTAATTCCAAAATATGGAATGCGTCAGCATTCGTCATTCCTATTTTTGTGCAATGTGCGCATATAATCGGCTGTTGGGGAAATTACTTACGTTTGATGTGATACTTGTTGTTGTATTACTATAAAAGAAAAGGAAACAAAATGGTGTCCACCTGTTTTGTTGAGAAGGATTTTTACTTGCCACCTCCCAGTGCGTGGAATAAGTACAAGAAGACAGTATTACTATTACATGCACTGCGTAATATAAAGCTATTATTAATATATTTTTAAATAGTAACAATCAAGTTAGGTGTTATTTGATATAAAGTTCAAAATTTTTTAAGGAGTTAATATAAAAGGAAATAAAAAACACAAATTTTGCATAAAGAATGAAGCCGATCGGATAGTTAGTTGCCGATATATATATATGTAACCATATTGTCTACTCTCTTCTATTTTTCACCAGACTGTATTTCATACAAATTTCAATTCAAAGATACATTATAATTGGAAATCAGACGGCTAATTCGATGTAGTAAACTGTTAGTTAATTTGGTTATCATTTTTGGAGTTATAAGGATGATTCTTTTACGCAATTCAGTAATAGAACATTTAAAGTTTATGACGTCATAGAGCCACGTTTTTAAACACTCTATCTACGAACAAATTGACAATAAATGCGTTTAAATTTTCTGTAACGAATCCGGGTCGAACCCATCCTCGAAAAAAGCTTATTGCGGCCATGTTAGACATAAGTTTTCAACAGGCCGTAAGATTGACAATTGTTCAACTTATCGAAATATACACATAATCTACTTGTATCACACCTGTTCATCTTTATTCTCGCCAAAATCTTTCGAAACTATCCAATTATAATGTTTTAAATTATAAATTAAAAAGAACGTATAACCAGATATAAATAAACAAAGGCTGTTGTCATTTTAACTACAAATTCAAAATCTAGATACAAATGAACGACTGTTACACCATTTCATTAAAAAAAATAAAAATAAATACAGGTTAACTTCTGATTCTGCTATTAAAATATTTGTAAAAGTATATTATTAAAGCCCTTAAATACTTTGAAATGCGTTTTTCACTTTTTCATTCCAACTCATGATTTTGTGAAAAATGAAGTTAGTTGTCCGGAAGTATAAACTTTATTCGCTACAATATCGCCCTCACCCTGAACTGTACAGAAATTTCGTCTATTTTTAAACATTATTTTGGCGCCATCTATCGAAAATCAGTATAAATGAGTAGCGAGCAGGGGAGGGGGGCGGAGTCCCCTAGTTAAGTAAAAAAAATATCCTCATTATTCGTAGTTTGTCAAAATCATTTGTCATTTTTAAAATGTACTTTTCTACAATACAAACAATAAAAATAATTAAAATTCAATAATAAAATCTCCATTCTCTTTGTTTATACCAAGTCTTATGAAAATGAAACGCAAATCAAGATTCCGTCATTTTTGACGGGGCTATATACTAGATTTGTAACTAGTTTACACATGTTTTATTTGCATATTTTATATTATGCGTATCCCTGGTGGGTAAGTATTACGGTGGCTCGCAACGACTAGTTTACTTTTATATTTATTGAAAAAGTATAGTTTTGTACTTTGCGAAATTTTATTATCAGTTGTTGAAAAAAAATATAGTTATAAGTATCTTAAAAATACGGCAGATTAATAAACAAATGCTTAACAGTGGTTTAACACTATTTATATCGGTGTCAAATGGCACTTAAAAAAAAAAAAAAAATTAGATTTATGGTTTTTCATTTGCTATTTTTAGATTGACACAATTAAAATTACATCTTTTATACATTAAATACTTTCTTATGCTTGTTACATTCAAAAACTACGAGAAAAAATAAACGTAAATGAAAACCTTAAAAAGCCTTTTGAAACCGACAGAAAGTGTTACAGTATAATAAAAATAACGTATTTTATACATTTCCTTGCTGCCAGTAAAAACATTATATCTTGTAAATATAATAATATCAGATGACAGAATCTTATTATAAAGGCAGACTGAAAGATTTATGAGCCGATTCCTGCAAATTTTCTTTCAATTTATTCAGTACAATTATAACACCTATTTAACAATCAAATTACAAGTTAAAGCGACTTACTTTATATCTGCCTATTTATAAAGCAAAGAAAAATACAATGTTATTAATTTGTATTAAAATCTGTTCAATGTTTAGAAAGCATTCATGGATAGTTCCTAGTCATCTATCTTTTACATCGTTAAGTTTTTGATTTACTATTTTCATGAACAGATGTGTCAGAAAAACATTTGCTTTCAGAAAATTAATGATTAAATCTTTTGAAGTGGTCAAAAAGTAATAGAAATTGTTTTGAACAATACTCTCTCGTACAAATATAATTTTATTTATTGAAACAATTGTATAATTATTTATTTATCAGTAATTCTGCATTTACCTTTAAGATTCTACTGTTAGATGAACAAGTGTTTAAAAAATGAAATAAAACGAATTTTTTTTTCATATGGTCCTGAATGAAAATAACAGTAGATTTCGAAAAATTCCTTTTGTAAATCCACTAGAATATTTTGAAAAAAATTACAACGCAAATATCTACTACATATATAAAATGCAAATGGAAAATTTGTTCGGACTGCTTACAACATTAGTTCTGCCGAATGTAATTTGATAGGACATACTCTTTTAATGATCTCTCGACGAAAACTTTGATACGCATACGTCTTCACCATCTCCACCTTCGCGTGTTTCATGAACAACTCTGTGAGGAAAAAATCCACACGCTTGCATTTCACAACCACTTCATCCCGCGTCTCATAGAAGAACTCTTGAGGAAAAGAATAACCGCAAGGTAATGACAGGAAAATACTGGAGTGCCGGCTAGTGCTGCCAACTAATGTAGTAATCTTTATATATAAGATGTTCATTACATTCTTATTTTAGGCATAATAATAAAAGAATATGACCGATTTATGTAAGCCTTCTTTCGGCTTAGTCGGATAGTTATAAGACAAACGTGTACTGTAAATTATTTTATAAACATCGGCAGGCTTCCATTTTTAGCACATTCCAGAGCAGTGGAAAATTATTTATGACTTCTATTTGTCTGATCATACTCTAAGTTTAGAAATGTTCGAACTCTAAATCTACTCATATTGACTCGTATTTTTTTTTAATTATTGGAGTTTACTGTAACACGATCGCTATTGAAAATTAAGTATGTAGCATTAACAGTTTGTTTATAAGGGTAGTCAAAGGTATTCCCTTTTATTACTGTCAATAGGAAGAAAACATCTCGAATGAATTTTTGTGATGTTACAGCATTTTAAACATAATGAAATTGGTATGCATTTATGAAGTGCATTAAAACAAGGTTTTTGTGGAATATGGGGTGCAAACCCTAATCATTTTCTGAGTCACCTAAATTAGTTATGTTCCATCGTATGTTAAAACATTAATGAAAAAAGTCAGTTCAGTGTAAAATTGAGATATTACGCATGCGTGAAATTAAATATAGAACCTGTTCAATTTTAGATTAAATTAGGACGGGATCCAATTAGCCCATTGATCTAAGGAGTCAGTCTAAAGCTGTGAATATTTATAGAGGACGCGGGATCAACCCAACGCCCCGCAGGATAATTTCTGTAATATTTTTTGGCAATAACTGATTTCTATAATGCCATGTTTTATTTCAGGGGTAAACGTTATATTATTTTCATTTATTTTTAATAATATTATTCAAATGCTTCATAATTAAATAAAATTTAAAACTTAACAATTTTTTTTAATAATAATATTGTATTAAAACCCTTTAAGCTAACATACTTGGCACACAACTATCAATTAAATAAATTGAACTGATCTACAATTTTTGCTATTATTTCTGATCATTGGAAAAATATTCATATAAGATCAAGAAAGAAAAATCTTTCTATTAGAACTATAGAAGAAATTACCTTGATACCCTTGGTCTAATAATTAAATAATGTAAGAAAACCTAAAACAAAATTCAACTAATTAAAAAATATATTTTATAAACTGTTAGCTGCTGGCATCAACTTTTAAGTTTAAGGTTTTAAAATGAGACTGATAAAAATAAAGACAATGATAATGTTTAACAGTCGTGTAGTAAATAAAAGAATTAGAAAACACTAAATATTGTTATTTTTTAATAAACCAACACTTTAGTAATTAAAAATAACATTTCTGCACAATATCTGTAGTTAAACATTTGATAAAAAGAAAGAATAATTGGTCATAAATAACAAACTTAACATTATGTTACTTCACTGAGTAGGTTTAGCGAAACTACAAATTAGTAAGCCGTAGGTTCTCGAAGTAGTTTAGACCAACTGCAAAACCTATCGAATTAATTCTGTAGAAATTACTTATACAAATTCATCAAAATTTCACTAATTAATTTAAAAGCAACTTATTAAAAATTAAAGAATATTTATACTAAAATAGTTATGTTGTTTACGGTAGAATCGTGACATTTACTATCTAGTAATGATTTGGTTTTGTAAATCATTTAAAATATATTTTATTGATTTTACACTAGTTGAAACATAAATAAATATATATGCATTACTGAAATACATTGTGAGTCTCTTATTGAAAAGTATAATGTGCTTAGTGTTTATTTTCAGGAGCACGCAAATGCATCCGGTTTCAATACTGTCTATGAGTGATAAGTGCTGGAGGTTTGTTAACGTAATTTGGTTTGTTAACGTTAACTAAATTTTTGAATAGTACGTATGGTGTTTAAAAATTCTGTTTATCATGTACAGGGCTACACAAAGAAATTTATGTGTATTATTGTCTAACGGGATGAATTGCTTAAGGGTAGTTTATAATTGTTTTATGCATTTTCCTGCTGAAGTATATTTAGTATAGAAATATAAGTTTGTATATAATTTAGCTCATACTAGCTGACTTGACCGGCGTTGCCCAGGTCAGTGATGAATGAACCTTAAATGAACCTCAAATTTGTATGATTTTATGCTTTAATTCCATTTTGTCTAAATTTATATTTTTTAATGAAAAAAAAAATCGCAAGAAAAATATTGTATTGCAGGAACCTGCTGTTTTTCGTAATTTGAATTTCGGAAAGCGAGCGAAACCGCGATAAAACATTCAAGTTTTTAATGATTTCGTGAACATTTTCACACATTTTAATTTGTAAAAAAATATTTCTACTCTTTCGAACGTTTAAAAATTCTTGTAGGAGAGGTAAATCTAGATGCTAATTAGATGCTTCGAAAAGATTGTGTAAAACAAGGACGTTGATTAATATAAGAAATTAAAAAAATTGCTTAAATTACTATTCGAAAATAGTTGGTAGTTGAACTTTCCACCGACAGCGCAGTATGTTCTATACAAACATTACTATACGAATTAGTGGTCAAAGAGTTATAACTTACCTGAAAATTTAAATCGATCGGATACTACATTTTCTGAATTTTAACAAATTTCCGTTCATTCTATATTTAAAAAAAAAAAAAAAAAAACTTTTCTTTTTCTTTTTGACAGTCGATTTTTTTAGTAAAAAAAAAAAAAAATTCTGAATCGTATTTTTTGAAATTCACATATTCTTATTTCTTGCCCAAATATATGCCCAGATGCATAAGCTTTAAATTTGTAAATGCTAAATATATAAAATTTTAATTAAAATTTGAACTTGCATTAAAATTTTAAACTGTGGCTTTTATCCACTCTCCAAAATAAAAATAGGTGTTTTTCAAAGCAGAAATAATGTTTTAAACTTCTGCAAAAAGAGCCTCGTCTCCCAGCTATTGAGATTTCAAGGGGAGCGTTTTGATTGGACAGACTTGTGCTAGCCTGAATTCGGGTCCAAATCTAGTCAGCTCAGCATGTGGTTTTGTGGAAATAAATGTTTTTTTTTTAATTGGGCCATTTGATGGCTTTTTAATGAGAGTAGTTTACGGTTGTTAATTGGTAACTCAAATAATTATAAGAATTTTTAAATTCTGAGGCTCGGGAGATGCCTTGGACTGTCTTTACAAAACTTTTGAGCCTCATACGTGCCGTGCATTTTGCAAGCCATCGCAGAGAGACACACGCACACAGAGCGATTTGTTGTTTTATTAGTAAACATAAAGGGAAAGAACAAAATAAATCGCCGTTTATGGTAGGTAAGTAGGTTTCTGGAAATAGTCTTCTAGTTGCGTTATGCATTTATTTTTATTTTTTTTTTATTTTTTTTTTTTAAACCAGAATTAAATTTTAGATTAATATGTGGAGATTTCCCAAGCAACACTTGCATCAGACTGAGTGTCCCCGTATTTTCCGCTTCGAGATTAAAAAGGAAACGAGCCTTAACGAAGCTGTGTGAAGTGGAAATGCAGAAGAAGTAAAGAGAACAAAATGAGTTTTTTACGACGCAGGGTTTTGTTAAAAAAGAACAGAACATATTACGGTGAAATAAGATTGAATATTTACACGACGTAAGAAAATCTCTGAAATATTCAACGACGTCCTGAATTATAGACTTTAAGCTAATTAAAGAACGAGAAGAGTGTTTATATCTGTATTTTTTATTTGTGTGTTCGTCCCAATAAATGTCAGTGCTCGTCCTAAAAGTGAGTTGTGAGTTATGTATGGAGTCTCACCCCCATAAATTGGCGTCAGAAGTGACAGTTAACCCACCAATATGATTAATTAGATTTATTCATCCTACATATTCAAGCCGGATATTATTCTAACGGTGAGTTCATTATTATTATTTTGATTATGAAGTTAGTTGAAATACCAGAACTGGAAGTTGCATTTAAAAACGAACGAACGCATAAAATTAAATTGCTGCATAAATTCCTATTTGATGCTGACGGTGATCGCTCTAATAGAAAGAGAATACGTGATTTTACTGGTTTCGGTTTTCAAACCGACAGCACCGAATTCAAAAATAAAATAACTAAAGTTCAAACTGATTTTTCATTAAATGATCTGATTACAGTGTGCAATCTACATTGTATTGATAATGAGGGATCTTTAAACGATCTCGCAACCCGATTAGTGACATACCTTTCAGACTTGACCTTACTACAAAATAATATTATACAAAATGAAAGTGACACCGACTCGGAACCCGAACTGCCTTCAAATAATATGACTTCAAGTAATAACACTCAATTATCAAATTTTGACAAACAACAGCAATTTCCAGTTCAAAGTTTTATGCCATCGTCTATGAATTTTACTGATATTGAAAGTGTAATACCTCCTTTCGATGGTAGTTCTTTTAGTGATATAACCGTATGGTTTAATAATTTTGAGGATGTTACTAATATGTTTAATTTATCTGACTTTCATAAATTCATATTTTGTAAAAGATCATTACGAGGAAAAGCCCAGTTATTAGCACAAACAGAATTTCATATCAATTCATATGACAAACTTAAACAACTCTTAATATCAGAATTTAGCACCACTTATAATTCTACCGAGTTACATGATATATTAAATAAACGAAAATTGCAAGAAAATGAATCAATAGAAGAATATTTTCTTACCATGAAACAAATATGCTCGCGTGGTAAAATCGAGGATTCCACATTAATGCAATACATCATAAACGGCATACCCGACCCCGTTTTCAGAAAATCAATGTTATATGGATGCCAATCCATTGTAGAATTCAAGCAAAAGTTCAAAATTTATGACAAGATTCGACATGACTTTGAGAACACTACATTTCGTAAAGTGAAACCTGAAATGCCAGTGAAAGAGAAATCCTTTCGACCAAAATCTGATCTTTTTTGCTTTAATTGTGGTTTGTCGAATCATAAAAGTAGCCAATGCAGACATAAAGATAAAGGACCTCGTTGTTTTAATTGTTTGAATTTTGGCCATAAATCAGCTCAATGTGATCAACCAAGGAGGCCTAGAGTTAAGTCAGAACCCTCCAATGTTTCCACTGTCACGTCGAACACTTTCATGACCAAACAAGTCATTATTTCGTCTGTAAATGTTACATCATTGGTAGACACAGGTAGTGAAAGAAGTTTACTAAAGGAAAGTATTTATCGCAAACTCCCTACAATTTCGAACCTTTAACATTCAACTATCATATTAACTGGATTAGGAAATACTATAATCAAACCCCTAGGTTTTTTTTCTCTACGAACATTATGATAGATGATTTTAATTATACAACTAATGTTTATGTAGTCCCAGATTATTCCATATCTTTTGATCTTATTATTAATACAGATATCATTCAACAAAGTATTTTAACAATTTCTGGAAATAATATTTCGATGCAAAAAATCGAGAAAAATGACGATACGTCCAATAATTTTTTGATTAATATTGCTCATGTGTTAGACGATCTTAATCTTGATTTATCTCATATTACCGATGAAACAATACGTTCAAAAATTTCAGAACTTATTCAAAATTATTCTCCTAAAAAAATAAAGACAACTGATGTTAAATTATCAATTCATCTGGAAAACGAAGAACCTGTTACTTGTCCTCCCAGGCGCTTGGCGCAAATAGAGAAAAACTTCGTCGAAAAACAAATTTCTGAGTGGCCCGAAAAAGGAATTATTCGTAAAAGCACTAGTAATTTTTCATCACCTATTGTCCTAGTAAAAAAGAAAGATGGTTCATATAGAATGTGTGTTGACTATAGGAAGTTAAATTCTAAAACACATAAACAACGTTTTTCCCTCCCAGTAATTGATGACATTATTGATCAGTTGCATTCTGCAAAAGTATTTACTACTCTTGACCTTAAAAACGCTTTTTTTCATGTCGAAGTAGAAGAAAATAGTAGAAAATATACTTCTTTCGTAACACATTCTGGTCAATTTGAATTTTATATATGAATTATGGCCTTAGCGATGCATCGTTAGTGTTTCAAAGATATATATAACGTTTTTCGAGACCTCATTAATGAAAAAGTACTTATTGTCTATATGGATGACTTCATAATACCAGCTGAAAACGAAGTCGAAGGACTCCAGAAATTACAACGCGTCCTTACAACTGCATCCGAATATGGTTTAGAACTGAATCTCAAAAAATGCCACTTTCTACAACGAGAAATTGATTTTTTGGGTTACCACATTAAAAATGGTCAACTGCACCCATCCCCCTTAAAAACTAAAGCTGTCCTTAATTTCCCAGTACCTAAAAGTATAAAAGATGTACATTCATTTGTCGGATTAACTTCTTATTTTCGTAAATTCATTCAAGATTACTCTTTAATAGCTAAGCCTTTAACAGATCTTCTTAGAAAGGACACTAAATTTCACTTTGGCGACCAGCAACGAAATGCATTTAATCAGCTGAAACACATCCTTTCTTCAGGTCCTGTTTTAAGCATTTATAACCCTAGTAACGAAACAGAAGTTCACTGTGATGCATCTATTGACGGTTACGGAGCAGTCCTCCTTCAAAAGTCTTCTATTGACAATCAAATTCACCCTGTCTATTTTATGAGCAAAAAAACCACAGATGCCGAACGTAAATATTCGAGTTATGAATTAGAAGTTTTAGCTGTCATAGAAGCCCTTAAAAATTTTCGCGTTTACATTCTAGGTATTCCTTTCAAGATAGTCACAGATTGCAACGCATTCGCCCTTACTATGAATAAAAAAGATCTTTGCACCAAGATTGCTCGATGGGCTTTAATGTTAGCTGACTATAACTATACACTCGAACACAGACAAGGTACACGCATGCGCCATGTCGACGCTTTAAGTAGAAATCCAATATGTATGGTCATTCAAGATAGTTTTACTACCAAAATCATACAATCACAGAACACTGACGAACATATACAGGCCATCAAAGAAATTTTGAAAACAAAGCCATATGACAACTATTTCCTTAAAAATAACGTTCTCTATAAAAATCATAAAGGTATTGATCTGATAGTTGTGCCGGATGAAATGCAGCTAAATGTCATTAAACACGTTCATGACAAAGGACATTTTGGCCGTAAACGCTGTGAAGAACTCCTTAACGAAGAATTTCTCATCCCTAATATGTCAAATAAAATTGATAAAATTATAGCAAATTGTGTAACATGCCTTTTGTATAATCGCAAACGTGGCAAACAAGAAGGTGAATTACATCCCTTACCTAAAGAAGAGACTCCTCTCCAAACCTACCACATTGATCATTTAGGCCCTCTTGAAACAACCAACAAAAATTATAAACATATTTTGTCTTTAATAGACGCATTTACTAAATTCGTCTGGTTGTATCCATGTAAAAGTACTTCTGCTACCGAAGTTATATCAAAACTACGACAACAAAGTCATACTTTTGGCAATCCTTCCATTATCATTAGCGATAAAGGTCCTGCATTTACAAGCAAAGAATTTGCTGATTATTGTCAAGATGAAAATATAAAGCACGAGACAGTTACAACTGGCCTTCCCCGTGCCAATGGTCAAGTAGAGCGACTTAATTCCACCATAATTTCTGTAATCTCTAAAATGTCCAAAGACGAACCGACCAAATGGTTTAAACATGTTCCTAAAGTTCAACAAGTCATTAATTCAACTTACCAAAGAAGCATTAAGAGAACACCGTTTGAAATATTATTTGGTACAAAAATGAAACAGAAAGAAGATGTACAAATTATTGACCTCTTAAACAGTGCAGTCGAAGAACAATTTATGAAAGACAGAGAAGAGCTCCGTAAAGAAGCCAAGAAGAATATTCTGGAAATTCAACAAGAAAACCGCAAGCACTATAATTTACGACGTATGAAACCCCGTAAATACAAGCTTGGTGACCTTGTAGCAATTAAGAGAACCCAGCAAGGACCAGGTTTAAAGTTGAAATCTAAATTCTTAGGTCCGTATAAAGTAATCAAAGTGAAGTCTAATGACACCTACGACGTAACGAAAATCTCATCAACTGAAGGACCGATAAATACTAGCTCCTGTGCTGAATACATGAAACCTTGGCCTGACGAAAACTGAAACTTAAAAAAAAAAAAAAAAATACGATTGTTACGCTACTTCAACTATGATGTGCAGATTAATTTTTCTTTTTCTCTTTTCCCCCAAGAACAGTTACTGGTTTTTGTTTTTTGTTTTTTCAGATTCTATTTTACCACATGTCGCTGCGGCAGCTCCAGATGTCAGGACGGCCGCTTGTGGAGATTTCGCAAGCAACACTTGCATCAGACTGAGTGTCCCCGTATTTTCCGCTTCGAGATTAAAAAGGTTACGAGCCTTAACGAAGCTGTGTGAAGTGGAAATGCAGAAGAAGTAAAGAGAACGAAATGAGTTTTTTACGACGCAGGGTTTTGTTAAAAAAGAACAGAACATATTACGGTGAAATAAGATTGAATATTTACACGACGTAAGAAAATCTCTGAAATATTCAACGACGTCCTGAATTATAGACTTTAAGCTAATTAAAGAACGAGAAGAGTGTTTATGTCTGTATTTTTTATTTGTGTGTTCGTCCCAATAAATGTCAGTGCTCGTCCTAAAAGTGAGTTGTGAGTTATGTATGGAGTCTCACCCCCATAAATATATGGTGTATATAAAAGTTAATATATTGGGCTGTATAAAAGAAGTCCAATGCATCTCCATCTAATCGTGAAAAATGTTAACTGGGAATTTTATAACTGAACTAAATTTTTGCAATCTACGTAGTATATATGCAAATCCGTAGGTCATATACAGGGCTGCACAAAATAATTAGATTCAACTAAGAAAGTTAATTGCTTAAACCGGTTTGTTAAATTAGTTCTACGCTTTCTATAGTGTTTTTACCTACACACATTATTTCATGTTATTTAATTAAGACGTTTAGTTACAGTTGTCTGGATGTGTTCAAAAGTGTTTTATAATCAAAGTTTGACACAAGAGTTTTCTTTCTTGTTTGCAACGCACTTTTTATCTGCTCCTGTATATAAAAACAAACATTGTTATTTCTTTTGTATTAAATGAGTTTCATATTTGCAAAATAAACACTAATACTACCCTGTAATCAACCATTTACATCATTAGAATTTTGATTAACTAGTGTTTTCAGGTTATAAATGCATCAGTAAATTGTCCGCTGTAAAATGAATAACGATCTTTCGAAATGATCAAAATTGTAAATGATATGATTGTGAAAAATTATACTTATAAATATATATTTATTTATTTTTTCATTGTATAATAAAATACTTATTTTTATATGTAAATTTCTATACATTAACCACTTCACCACCTGCCCCGAGATAACTCGGGGATAAAAGCACTGTTTTCCCATACCTGTCGCCGGTGAAATGTATTTTAATGTTACCAATCAAAATTAGAAAATTCTTTTATTTTCATTATTATGATTATTATTGAATTGCTTGTTATGTCCGAAAAAATAAACTTCATTTATAATTCAAATTGCAGACTTTTAACAACCCTCTATTTGAAAACAGATTATAGAAAAAAATTAGAATCAGCCAATAAAGCTAACGCATGTTTCATATGTATCCGACTACTGAGTTAGAAAAGTTAGTAATAAGTACCAAAAAATACTTTTTCTAAAAATAAAAATTCATCACACTACTCGTATCAATTACTTCAGCGTAAATCACAAAAACAAATGGTGTAAAAAAAGTTTGAAATGTATTCATACATTTTTTATCTTGGAAATTAGTCGACAATTTAAAGAAAAGATGTTTGAAAAAAGATTATGTTAATGAACTAGTTCAGCCATTCATATCCAAAAAGTTTCGCTTTCTTTTAAATTTGTACTTGATCCTCTCTAGACCAAATTGGTCAAATATTTATGTCTCTTTTTTCTGCTACAATATCATTTCAAAAGCTGTATATCTTTGTATTTTAAACTTAATTAATTATGTTTATTTTAAAATTGATCACCGAGGATGTTGCATCTGAAATATATTACAAGTAACACACATAGACACACAAAAAAACGATACAATGTAAAACAAGAATGAAAGATAATGGGTACAGCATAGATTATGAAACACTTTCCAACACATTCAGAATACTAGAACAAAATTTCTCAGATTATTAAGATGGAATAAGATGTCTATATAAAGAATTTGGTAAATACATAACGCATTTGAAAACATGGTTTTTGCTAATG
The DNA here is from genome assembly GCA_963932465.1 of Maratus speciosus. Classification (NCBI taxonomy): domain Eukaryota; kingdom Metazoa; phylum Arthropoda; class Arachnida; order Araneae; family Salticidae; genus Maratus; species Maratus speciosus. The sequence continues at coordinate 298,927,877 of OZ010790.1, read as the reverse complement.
TCAGGAATAGTCGTTTAAATATACGCTTTTTTGTGCAGTACTGTATATAATCTTCAGATATGTATGTATACTGCATAGTATACTAAAAGTTATTTCAGTTAAACGCATATCACAGTTTAAAATTTCCATTCAGCAATTTCCGCCAATAAAAGGATGTGCTTAGGACTTTTTTACTTCCCAGAATATGATCTCCACAATTTACACGCACCAAATAATATTTAAAAAAATAATTAAATTTAAAAACGCATAAAACAACTGAAAACGCCCTTTCAGCAATTATTGTTTGCATTCTTCAATAGTTCAATTATTGCTATTTTCTTCTACAGCCAAATTCTTTTTTGTGTCCCTGTAAGCGAACGATAAGTTCTATGCACATCATGTTCTGTAGTAAGAAACTAAGTAGAAAACTTCAGTGATGTATATAAATTTCAATATGTTCAAAATACTGTAATGTCACAAAAATACACGGTAATCGAATTTCCCCTCATAATCCGTTATAAAACGGAATTACTTGAGTGACCGTAAAAATGCACGGATAATGCTGTACACTCCATCTTCAACACTGAACATGCTAAAGTGATACTTCTTTCTATCAATTTCATAGCAATCGGCCTATATTTATGCGAGATAGAGCACGGCAAACATCAAGACAGACGGGCAGGCATACAGACAAATCGAAACACTTTTTAACTATGTTGGAAAGTGTTAAAACGACATCTGTGTCTTAATCTACGAAAATATAAGGTATACACAGCTAAATTACACAATAATCTCAATCCGAGTTACTAACGAATTACGAACGAATACTAAAGAAAATAATTGTTTATTTTTAAAAGATTACTTCAGAAATCAATATATTTTTGAGATTTAAAGAATCATTCGTGAAAATTGAATTTGTTTTATCTCTACTGATTTTCGGAAACTTTCCGAGTTTTTTTTACAGTATGCTTGCTATTTAGTTGTTAGAAGCGCTCGCAATTAGATAAATACGTAGCAGCTATAGTATAAATAACAGCGCAAAATCTACACAACAGAATAGATTGAAATTTAATATGTATAATCATTGCAGAATTTTGTCGTGTCATTTCAAATTTTATGCAAATCGAATAAAAACTTAAATAGATATTACTAAAAGTGTTCTGCATTCTATTAAATCCAACCACACTTAATTACTTCAATGATATACCATAATAGTTAATGATTCTAGGTTGTCATGGTGATTATTCTATTAAATCCTATCACACCCAACCCAATGATATCCCATGATAGGTAATGATTCTAAGTTGCTATGTTTATTACGTCCTATTTAAGATGGAGTCCTATTATTTTGGTATTGCTGAATTTAATATATATAATCGTAATGAATTTTGTATTCATGCATTGTTCCATAAAAGTGCAACAACTATTGCAGCAATAGCTGAATATTTATAAAAAAAAAAGTTATAGTACGATCGCATCGCATTTGCCACGTTTGATGTACAGTTTCCGATTTGGTTCAACCAGGAAGTTTTTTCGAATATTATTAATTCATTACATTTCATTCATTTATGTGTTCTAGTATTGAAATAGTTTATGTGACATAGCATTCTAAAATCCGATATTCCGATTTGAGAAATGAAATCAATGCACTGTAAAACTACTCTTAAACGTTTCCAAAAATCCGTAGCAGAAAATGAAACTGTGTTTTTATAAATAATTATATAAATCTGGAAAATACTGTGGTTTGTGATGTTCCTAATGTTAATGAACGCTTACGGCAATCATGCATAACTCTGAAGGTGTTATTGTATGTTTTCGTTCCTGCTTATATTATATTTTCGTGCAGTAAGATACATTAGTTTGCTTTTATAGTGTAGTTAACTCCTATGCTGTTGATCTTAATCAAAAGATAACCGATATTTATAACAATATTACTGAGAACACTAACATATTTCCAGAAACATAATTTCAAGACCTCAGTTATGACACGAAGATGAAAGAAACATTTAGAAATGCTTCGTGAATTGCCTTTTTTAGGTGCATCTGTAATTATACAAAATATTTAGCACTCGTAGTATTCGTCTGGTGCGTCCGTCGGTCAGCTCGTCCGTCCGCATATAACGTCCGAAACACTATCCAACCAAAAGTTATATATGAGTTAAGGGGACGGTGGAGTTTAAAATCCTTAAAAATATTTTTTTTTTTTGTTAAATATTATTCAAGGGTACATTATATACATTATAACATGCATTTATCCCAAAAAAATGTAAAAAAAAAAATTATTTTTGAGAAAAAAATGGAATTTTACGCGTTGTGTTAGAAATCTTCGAAATGCCCCATGCGTCTTCCATATCAATGAAAATCCCAAATATTTTTTTATAAAAGTTTGGTTTATATATAGAAATAAAATAGAGCATCGAATTTTACATATTTGAATTTAAAGGTTAAAAAAAGAAAAAAGTTGCAAAAAATTGAAATTTTTTCGAAAAATTTTCAAAATTTCAAATTTTTTCAATTTTTTTTTTTTATTTTTTGTAAATTTTATCTTAAATATTATTCAAGGGTACATTATATGTATTATGGCATGCATTTATCACAAAAAAAAGATAAAAAAAAATTTATTTTTGACAAAAAAATGGAATTTTACGCGTCGACTTAGAAATCTTCGAAGTGCCCTCTGCATATCAATGAAAATCCCCAATATTTTTTATAAAAGTTTGATTTATATATAGAAATAAAATATAGCATCGAATTTTATATATTTGAATTTAAAGGTTAAAAAAAAATTTCGAAAAAATTTTGAATTTTTGAATTTTTTTTTTTTTTTACCTTTAAATTCAAATATATAAAATTCGATGCTTGATTTTATTTATATATATAAACCAAACATAAATTCATTGATATTGAAGACGCATGGGGCATTTCGAAGATTTCTAAGACGACGCGTAAAATTCCATTTTTTTTCTCAAAAATAATTTTTTTGTGATAAATGCATGCCATAATGCATATAATGTACCGTTGAATAATATTTAAGTTGAAATTTACAAAAATGAAAAAAATTATTTTTAAGGATTTTAAGCTCCACCGTCCCCTTAATAATATATAATCGTGACAGAATTTTGTCAAGTCATTTAAAATTTTATGAAAATCGAATCAAAACTTAAAAATATATTAATAAAAATTATCTTCATTCTATTAAATCCTACCACAGTTAATTAAATCAATGATGTATCATGATAGGTATTTATTCTAGGTTGGCATAATGATTACTCTATCAAATCCTATCATACGTAATTAATTCTATGATATCCTATGATAGGTAATGATTCGAGGTTGCCATGGTGATTACGCCATATTAAAGATGAAGTCATATTATTTCCGTATTACTCAATTTTATATATGGGAGACTGGGGAGGGTTGATCATAGGGGACGCTTAAACCGACCTTCAGTATTCATATTTAAAAGAATTTCAGTATTTTGTCAAAAGGTGGCAACCAACGCTACTGGAATGCTTAAACAATAATTTTTGTTTCATGCAGATAATTGACACACGTGTGGAAAAATCAACTGTGAAGTGTTCCCATCTTAAAAAGTGTACTTTATAAAAATGTTTTATTAGATTTACTCCAATAAAATATATCATAGAAATTTAAGCAAGTACGTTTTAAGAAATGCAGAAATATTGAGCTTTCATTTCAGGCATAAAGAATATACGATAAAACAGGCTTACCATAACCATGTACTATTCTTTAAAAAGTTGCTACATTGAAAAAAATAACGACATTTTCACCGTACAAAGTACTATTCATCTCGCACTCAAACTCGATCACAGTCGAATGTGCTGTAGCTTTCTTTGGTTTCTTGATTATTTAAACATGAAAAACACGGTTGTTGCATAAAATTAACAGCTGAATGTGCTGGCAAATCTACTTTTTTTTTTTTTTTCTTTACAGTGTATGTAAAGGAGGCTTGACCCAATCAATGTGCGGAAGGGCTAACCACATGGTAAAGCTCCCTTAATGAAGAATTTTGGAAATATTTTTGTTATACATCGTACATAATGAGGTTTAATGATTATGTTTCTAAAATAATGCAAGTTTATTCTGTGAAACTATAGTAAAATAGTGTAATAGAAAGGTAAATGCTTAAAATTGATTAAAGGAAGTTCTGAAAAAAATTCTATAGAAGCACGAAAATTTTTTTATGAATTATAAATTGGAAAGTTGGTAGGAACTTTTATTTCATTTAAATTGTACCCACAGTAGGCAAATAGAAAGAAAGGAAAAGGTAAGAGTAGAAGAAAGCTTAAGTCTTAAGAAAGGTTAAATGTTCATTCCTCTGCAAAAGAACACAGCATTGATCAAAACTTTAGGAATGTTAATAGAAAAATTTCGCAAAGATGAACACAAGGAGATGAAACAACACAACAGTGTGGTATCTGTGTTGCCAGGTCAGGTGTCTGAAAAATTGGGTTTTTAAAACGGAATTTTTCTTCTGTGCCTTGTATTCCGTCTAATTAGATTTGTTTACACATAACATTTTCGTAAATAATTTTGTAATAATAATTGTCCATGGGGCATAATCTTATTATGCTTTTTTAAAACATTTTATTTCCCTGAACAAATATTTCAGCATAAAATAAAATGGGTTAAGCCTGCCCTACATAGGGAGTTTCTTACATATTACACTTATGTCGAAATTTTATTTTGATAACTGAATGTATAACGAAATAAAGGATTCAAAAAACTTTATTCTAGGTTCAATATTTAAAATATAAAAACCTTTTTGTAAAAAAGAGATCTCTCCTCTCCAGTCTCCACTATATAATCGAAATGAATTTTGTACTCATGAATTTTTGCATAAGATTGCAACAGCTATTGCACCAAGATCTGCACTGCAAATTAAAATGTCTGAAATTCAGACACTTAAGTGTCTGAAACGCAGTGTTCAATTTTCAGACATTTTAAAATGTCTGAATTTTTTCGGACACTTTTTGCGTCTGAATTTCAGACACTTCAAACGTCTGAATCGCACCCATTTTTTGTAAGCATCATACGTAGCCATGTTTGACCACGTTGAATCCTGAAAAAATATTTGGCTGTTGTCCTACCCCCTCCACCCCCATACAGCCTGATTTTTTTCTGTGCTCCCAATTTTGGTATGCAATTTTCGTTAAGATGATAATTTAAATCTTTTACCACATTGTATTTATTATAATCAATATTTTGAACTTCAGGAGTAGAACAAAATTAAAACAAAAAATATTTATTTAAATATTAAGATTTTTTTAATCTTATTTTACTTTGAAAGGTCAAAATATTGATTATAATCAGTACAATTTCGAAGCAGATTTAAAATATAAGCTTTGCAAATATTGCACATCAAATTTGGTGGCACTAAAATCGTAGGGGGGGGGGGGGCACTGCCCAGTATGCCCATGCTTTAATCGAGAAGTTCTTTTGAAAAAAATGCAACCCGGCATTATGGTTATCTAAATTGAGATGTCCGGTATTCGGGAGTATCCGTTGTGGATGTTAATAGACATTCCCGAATAGCGGACACCTCTATTTAGCGAATACTTTTTTAATCCGCAAGGCATAGATATTTGTACATTTTTTTACCTCACAAAAGCAGACATCTTCGATTATCGGGCAAATTCCGCTGCCCCGCAGTGTCTCTATTCAGGTACACGGATAAATATATACATATATATTTTATAATCTTGTCCCACTCTAAAAGTTCAAAATATTTAATATACTCGGCGGTTGAATGTCGAAAGACATTTAAAATATCAGATGTAAGAAAATTGCAAGTAAATTCCACCCCCCCCCCCCCAAGAAAAAAAATGAAAATTCATAATTTTAAAATTAGATTTTTTAAGAATCATATTGCCACATAGGCAATTTTACATATGCATCGGATGATAATCACAACAGCTATTTAACAATGAATAAAAAAATAAATATTCTACTTTAATAACATTGAGAAAAAGATTACTTCTGTATTTTGTTAAATATATACCGGGTTTTTAATCTTGTCCTTCTATAAAACTTCAGAACTTTAATTATAATCAGTGCAAGATTTAAGATATCAGCTTTACGAAAATTTCATAGAAATCCCGACCCCCTCCCCGAAAAAAAAAAAATTAAAATCCTTATCATTTAAAAATTAGATTTAAAAAAATTTTATATTTCCACATGGGCAAGTTTTTATGTAGATCAGAGGGTAATCACAAAAGCTATTCAACTATCAATAAAAATAAATAAATAAATATTCTATATTATTAACATGAAGAAAAAATAACTTATAGTCTCCAAACTTCTTTTGTCTTAAATATATATCTTAACATCTGTCTTTTTTGTATTTTTCGTATAAGTTTATGTTTTATATTCTACATACTTCCTTTTATTTCCTGTTAAAAAAGTTTTTGAATGACTAAATATTTACAATATTAAAAAGTCATTATTCTGACAAATTAAATTTTACATTATTCTACGATAGAAAATCCTTTTCATTAGATATCTTTAAAGAAAAATAAATTTAAAAGCACGAAAAGAAACAAACGCTTATCAGTAAACGTTAATCTCAAAATGACTTCGAAGATATTTCTACACGCAGCGAATTCGAAATAAACAAATGATTTCGTTTTTCCTGACTCATCGCTGTGACGTCTGTTAGAGTGTCAAAAGATTTACACGTTAAAATGTTTAATCGCTTATAAATATATGTAAAAAATATTGGAGATATATATTCTTTTTCAATGATACATATAAACATAAATTTATAAAAATTGATTTTTATTCCAAAAGCAAAAGTCTATAAATATATTTTTTGATTTCAGTTGAATATTGTTCTGTTAAAAAAAAAAAAAAAAAAAAAAAAAAAGACAACTCCGAAAATCCCGGGATTTGACAGAAAAATCCTTGATTTTCGGGATTAAAAATAGAGCGGGATCCCGGAATCCCAGGATACGGGATTTTAATCCCTATGTAGGAAGTAAGAAAGCCTTAGAAAATCTTTCAAAGTTTTTTTTTTTCTTTATATCATTGTGGTCGTTTAGTGATAGATAAGAATTAGAATTTAAACAGATAAGAATTGAAACTAAGAACTCCCATGGAAAACAAGAGAATGAATTTAACTTAAAATGTGACATTATTACTTTAAATTAGGGGAAACATATGAGAATTTAAAATATATAATTTGTAATAAAAGGCAACGTCATAAGTTAAAAAATATATACTTCTAGAATTAGCGGGCTTTTTGCAAACAGATTCAAAACTAATACCATTTTATGCAAGATTTTGATCAGTGCTATTTAGAAAATCATAAAAAAAAAACCCACTAATTTTAGTACTAAAAAGAAAAATTGTGACACTTACTTTAATCCTGTTGCAAGAAGTAAGATAAATTCCTCGATTTGAAATTTTAAAAACTATTACAGTGAGGAGCAAAGACTTGCATCTTTTTAGAAGGGAAAGGGAATACGTTAATACATCCGGCTAAGCATATTCAGAGAATGAAATGCTTCATCCTCAAAATATACTCCGCCAGACAAAAGTTCTTTTTTACCAGCTTTGATAAAGACGAAGTACAATAACACTAAATCTCGATACAAATTAACACTAAGTACGTTCCACACCACACACACCTTGTCACACACTTTGTAGAGTTCCCGGATGTAATCTTCAAGTGTTGTCTCTATCCCGAATTATATCGACGACAGCTTATAAGAGTCATTGGGTGTGAAGCACGTAAGTCAGATGTATATATTCAATACATAAATAAACTAAGTGAATACGACTTAAAATCACAGAACTTCAAATTTCGCAAAAAAATAAATACGCATACATAAAACAAACTTTCAGTTACTATAACGTACGTTCCAACGAAAGACATCTAAAACGCATGCGCAACTACAGTGCCCCCTGGTGGATATATTCCAGAAGATACATTCTCCCTCCCAGTATTGTGAAATGTAATCAATTATGCTTTCTTTATGTCTGATAATTAAAAATATATGATATTTCTTTTCTTATAAATGGCTATAGAATAATTTTACGTTAAGGGAAAATGTTACTAAAAATTTTACTTCAGAGAAACCCACCTTCCTTTGAACACTTTGTAGAAGACAATTTTAATTCTTTTCTTCTTTTGATATTAATATATTTCAAATTTATCTCAAAACGGTGTGTGTGTGTGTCGGGGGGGAGGGGGGGGGGAGAGACCATTGAGAAAAAAAAAGTTTTATTTTCAAAAATGTCGTTTGAAACTTATTTTTGAACGATTAATTTTTATATTTATTTTTATGTTTGTATCTTTAAAAATTTCTTGCCCGAGGAATTCTGTCAAAATATTCTTAGTTTGCCTATTTCATGTTTATGTTCTGCATTTTAGAAAAGCGGATTACGCTGTTGACTCCAGACCCAACTGTTCCAAAATCTTGTCCCTCTCTAAATTTCTTTCCACCGGTACATCTCTTAGTATTTAATGGGAGGGTGTGGCTCTTCCTTGGACATACGTGCGTACGTCCATGATTGCGAGTAATTTTTGAAAATAAATATTTTTCATGAAAAGCAATTACTGATTTATTTATTGCGCTAAAAATAACTAAGCCCCAAAACTTTAGTAAGCTAACTATTTCAATTTTCCAGACGTCCCATAATCTAAACAAATTACTTTTTTTTAAATATAAAATACCAAATTTAATGGATAAAAATATTTTAAACATCTGTTATCCATTCGAAAACAATTTTCTGGTGGTGCTGGCATACATATTGCAATACAGTTATACATACAGTCATCACACATATGTTACAATTGTATCGCATTTAGACACTTAAGTGTCTAAATTTCTAAATGTCTTAATTTCAGACATATCGCCATTTTTCAGACATGTTTATCAGTTCATTTATGCCATGATCATAGTAAGACACTTATGTGTCTTAAATTTAGACACCTGTGATGTCTGAAATTTCAAATTTAGACACTTAAGTGTCTGAATAACTTTTTCAGTCACGTATGTGTCTTAATTTAAGACGCCTCTATTTGCAGTGTGAATATTTATAAAACTAGTTTGGTACGAACACACCTCATTTACCAAGTTTAACGTGCAGTTTCAGACTTTTTTTTTTTGCTTTTTTAGCAAGGTTTCTAGGCTATAAAATTATACTTGTCTCTTTTTATGATCCTGCGTTTGTAATGTATTTACTTGTATTTCTGATGCAATTGCTTTCACACTTGTTAGGATATTTTTAATCATAATAATGCCCTCATCCGTTTTTCAATAGTTACTGTTCTTATTCATAAAATAGTTTTAATTAGTTATGTTATGTTTAATTAGTTATGTTAATTAGCATGTTATCTTTTTTTTAGTCTATTATATATTTTTATGAAAAAACAAAGTTATTATTAAAATCATTAAATGATTATAAAATTATTCAATTCCAAAATGTGGAATACCCCAACATTTGGCATTTCTATTTCTTCTGTCATATGTTTATGCATTTATAATACACTGTTCAAGAAACCATATGCGAAGTTTATTTGAAATGATACTGGTGTTTATTAGTAAATAAAAGAGAATGAATGTTGTCCACCATAAATGACATTTTGTTTATAAGTTCTATCTCCCCTCCCCCCCCCCACGTGAGAGGGCAAGTGCAAGAAGAGATTATTAATATTGAATGTATTATGTAGCAAAAAGGTATTATTAAATATTTTTAAATAAACTATTTTTTTTAAGTATTGTTTGATGCAAAGTTATATATAAAGTGATATTTTATTGACTTCTCTTCATTTGTATCAATGATGTGTGCGAAAAATAAATATAACCATACTTGTATATCACTAAAAAAAAATTAAAGAATTTTTAGACAATTATAACGATATCATTACGGGATGGGTGCTGGGGGTTCGAGCGATGATAACGCATGATATCATAAGGGGAGAGAGGGGGGTTCAAAACGATCAAAAACTTGATAACGTTATATAAGTACAGCCTCTAAGAATGACGTACAGTTGGTCATTGAGAAAATGGTTTTGAAATTTATAGTCGCACAATCCGTAAATTTTAAGCCGCGTAGACGGATGATATATGCGAAATACAAAGCTTTAATCCTTTATGAACTGAATTATGAATTCATGAAAATTTTACCTTCCAAAGCATTTTTCGTTAATTTTTGAAACTAAATTAGAAGATTTACATAATCATTTAATACATTTTAGAAGGATTTTAGAACGATTAATTAAATTTGAATTTCTAGGGATTTTGTACAATATTTATAATTCCATTCAAATATTTTATTTTAAATATTTTTCTTGGTATTTTGTGGAATTAGGAAATGTACAAATATAATGTTCTAACAATAGAAATACAGAAATTGAAAAATCCATTTCCCCAACGCCAAAGCTGAAAAGATGGCAAATGAAATCATCTTCTTAAAAATATTTTTGTTTTGTGTAATAATGCTTTTGTAACAAGATAAAGTAATGCAGTTATAACTCATTCTAAACTGAATTTTACAACAAATTATTTCAATGCTACTTATAAATACCGCCAGTAGATACAGGGTTAAAATTCGTTATATCGATGCATCGTTTTTAAGCCATTTGACATAGTTTTGAACGGATTTATCAAGCTCTTTTCTTTTCTTTCTTTCGATTAAAGGAAATTAAATTATCTGCAAACAATTCTCTACACAAGAACAAACATTTTTTTTTTCCAAGTTAAAATGGAAAATAAAGAGAAAAGACTTTTGTCTAGATTTTAAATTTTTCATTATAATTTTTTACATTTTTTATTTTACAAATTGCCTGGTTTATGTATAATCGAAATAAAATCTCGTAAGCACTATAAATTAAAAAAAATACGTCTCACAGAAATAAAATTTAAATTTCAACTTCTTGGAAAAAATATCTAAGTTTTACTAACAATAGATAACCCCTTTGAATGCCGTACAGTTGGTCTATTAGAAATTTTCTAAACTTACGGACACGCGATCCATAAACGTTGAGCTGCACAGACCGACGATATTTTCGAAGAATAAGGTTTTAAACTCAATTAACTCGACGTAATGTTTTACAGCTATTTTGAGATACAGCCAAGATAATGTGTGAACAGGTAACGGATTATGAGGGTTTTTTTTTTTTTTTTTTTTTTTTTTCCAATAAAAAAAAAATAAATTTTCTAAAAACAGAACCTGAAAGAAGAATCAAACATATTTCTTTTTCAAGATATAACAAGAAAAGTATGATTATTTTTTACGTATAATTTTACGTCCTTCATTATATTGTTTCTTAAATTTTCTTCGAAATGATCTTTTTGTTCATATATAATAGAGATATAATATAATAAGCACCATAACGAAGAAACAACTCAAAAATATGGAACTTGGAACTTTTTCGATCCTGGAAAAATTAATTTTCCAAGATAAATTCCGCCATACGATATTTTATACCTTTCTAGCTTCGTTCACTTAAGTACTCCTAAAAACCGATTCAACTTATAAACCGTTAAGAGGCTACTTGAGTCAGGCGAAAAGACCCGTTTGCTAATGTTTATCCAATGGGAGCAATTTTTAAATATATCTCGGTTGTATTTCAATAATTTTAAATGCTTTTTTTTTTGCATTGAATAGATGATATCGATCTCTGTATTAGCCGTTTTCTACTTTTTCGATTTTGTGCTCAGGTATTTTTAATTAGGACACTTTCACTTTCGGAACTGGTTTCGAAAGTGAAAGTATTGTCATAAAAATATATGCTGATAAAATCGAAAAGGTAGAAAACGGCCTTTATAGAGATCGAACTTTGCTATCTAATGCAAAAAAAAAAAAAAAAAAAAAAATCATTTAAAAAATATTGAAATGCAACCGAGATATCTTTATAAATGTCTTCCATACGATTAGCATTAGCGAAACGGGCCTTTTCGTTTGACTGAAGTAGTCTCTTAGCACCTCTTTTACAATAGATCGAAATATTATAGATCCATTCATCATGCCAAACTTTACAGCTGACAAAAATAAAATGTTATCTATTTGCATTAAAATCTGCTCAGTGTTTGTTTAGAAAGAAATAAGCAATATCCAGCTCTTATGAATCACTCACTTTTATTTATTATATTCATGAAGAAATGTATCAGGAAACCATTTGATGTAAAATAGGTACACTGTAAAAAAAAGATGTTAATCTACAAAACTAGTTTTTGTAAAATCTTCAGAAACTATAATGTTTACAAATACTTTATCTGTATGTGTACATTGTGCAGAAAAATGGGGGTACTAAACTAGTAAGTAAACTAAAAGTACAAAACTAGGTTTATAAAGCTACAGAAATCTGTTTTCTTACTAAACTTTTATCGGTAAACCTAGATAATTACATAATTTTTTTTCTTGCACTTAAGGAAAAAATTCTAGGCATCCCAGTTTTTTTTTAAAAATTCGTAGTAACAGTACAATTTTTTATAGTGCAAACCTGAATCTCTTACACGACTGTTTTTATTTGCAGTTACAAAACAGTTCTAGGCATCCCAGTTTCCTAGAAATTTCCTAGTAACTTCATAGATTTGTGTAATGAACAATGCGTCTGAAAGGACAAACAGGAGCAGGAATTGATTCCCATGTTTCTTAGTTGTTAAAGTATATTTTTATATTTTTATGTTTATATGCATTAATTATTGAAACAATATCTTTAGTTTAATATTAAAATTTCCAGTGATTGATGAACAAATGTTGAAAACTGGATTGCAGAAAAATAATATTTTAGCGTATTTCACACACTCGCCTGATACCTGTACTGAAAAAAACGATAGTAAATTTTGTACAAACTTGTTTTATAACCTTCCAATGAATAGTAAAAAAAATTGTAAATATAAGTGTTCTTATGGTATGATATTGCAGAAAAGTTTCTTTTTTCAAGCTAAACAGTTGTATTTTGAGCATTTATGTCATGAAAGTACATTTTTTGAACAGTGGCATGATATTAAAGAAAAATCCCGATAATATAATGTAAAAACCTGTTTTTTACCGACTTTTCCGAATTATATGTTGCTAAGCTGTCCACGTAATTTTACTTGTATGTTAAAAAAAATATGTGTATTTTCATTTATGTATGTCAGACAACTTATGTTATATATTACGTTACACATCGTATGTTCTATATTATGTTATACACTGTATATTATATATTAAGTTATAATAGGTTTTTATTATGAATTAACACCAGAGCAATAATACAAAGCTTTATTTGAGATGTAAAGTTAAACTCAATATTAAAAAAATATAACATTACTTGAAAAAAGTGTGTATCATAAAAGTATGTTTCGATTTATTTAATAACTGTTTTCATTTATTTAAGGGGTCTCAGGCCTCTTAAAATTGGAAACAGGAAAAAAAGACCATTTTCAACATTCAATATTTTAAAATGTATATGATTTTAAGATAAAATTTTTATTGGGATAAAAGATATAAGTATGGTCTTTCATTTCAGGTATTCAGAAAATTGCCATATGGAGAATTAGCATTTTCAGGGGGCTCCAAACTGTTAGACATTTGACGAGGAGAAAATTGGTATAACAGATTACGCGCAGGATTACAAAAACAAATTTGCAACTAGAGCGAAATTTATGGTTCCAACTTATACTTCAGATTGTAGTGCTTACCCTGAACCTAAATAAATTTTTATTTCAAGCATTTTTGTATTTTTAATACAAATTTGTATTTAGTTAATGCAAAATATTGAGAATTTCAACAGTATAATCACCTAAAAAATATATATATATATATTTTTTTTTTTTGAACAATAAAAAGAAAATTTTAGATTCAGTTTATACAGACTAACATGAAACATCTGTTTTGCAACTCTTATGAAAAAATATTTAGAAGTTTTTCAGATATCATCATTTCGAGAAAAATAACTTCAAAATTTCTGAAACGCCGCTTCAGCTATTGAGTGGTTATAATTCTAAAAGCCAGAACTTCTGTTCTAATGCGAATTTCGCGAAAACCATTATATCAAAATGTTCAGGAATAACAAATCTTTAAAATTTAAAAAAAAAAAAATCGAATATTTTGAAGCTTTAAGAGTCCTGAGATCCCTTAATGTTAGAACCCATACAAAATATATGACTTGTGATAGAGAGCGAATTTTATTTAACTCAGTTTATATGAAGTACCTTCAATAGCACAGGAAAATATAATACAATTTATTTGTACTAAAATCTGCTAAACATGCATTCTGATGAATCAGCAACTTTTTCTTGTCATCAATCATCCTTATCATTTTATCATTGAATTGCTATTTTCACTAGCAAATGTTTGTTGCACTAGCAAATCATTTACTTTTAAAGGAGTAACTATCACTGCTTTTGCTGATGCGATAAAAAAGTAATAAATATTGATTTCGATAGCACTTAGTTTAAATAAAATAAAATTTTATGTTTGAATCTTTTATTTGAAAATGTCCATGACTTATATCTTTCAATTTAACTTGTTGGATGAAAATGTCTTTTAAATATTGACTGTAGAAAAAATATGTGATTCATGCAAAGTATTCAATGTATTTTAATAATTGTCTGCTGTATTACTTGGGAAGTTATTTAATTAAATACAAACATGATTTTAAATCTTCAATATTTTTTATATTACACAGTAAAAATATCTGTAAAGATACTAAATTTTTTCTAGGAAACTGGTCCCTAGAAATTCCTAGAAGTTTTTACGTAATGGCGACAACAAAAAATCATGTATCAGATATACTTTTGCACCGTAAATCAAAAAATCTATACGATTGCGAGGAATTTTTTAGGAAACCGAGATGCCTAAAACTTTTTATGTAACTGCAGCCCGGGTTACAGATAAAAGTTTAGAAAGATTACTAAAATTTGAGTAGTTTCTTTTGTAAAGCTACAGATTTCTGTAGTTTTAAAAAACTAGTTTTGTAGATTCCCATATTTTTTTGTACAGTGTGCAGATAAAATTTTAGTAATCATACAGATTTCTGTAACACATCATCTATAGAATTACTGATTTTGGTTTACGGTGTAGCCTATGGAAGCTTACTTCTTTTGGAACTTTTATCAGACAAACTAATAGGGTAATGTGGTGAAAGAGTGCTCGGTGTACGAAAGTCTGCAGAACAATTATCTATTCCCAAAAGAGAGTTTTACATTTAGCTGTAGTTGTAAACGATGTAATGTCTTAATTAATGATAACTTAATTGTGAAAAATAATTGTGTATTTTTCAATGATTATTAGGAAAAAAATTGGCATTTTCATTTTCAAGAATGGGCATTATCATTGTACTAATTATGTTTTTTAGATACAGGATCATTATAAAGATTACAAAGCTAATTTACTTTATTTGGTTTTAAAGGATTAGATTAATATTGGAGTAAAGGTAGCGTAAAGGATTTGGATTTGTTTGTCACTAGATGGCATTACTGATGTTACAGAGATATTTAGTGACGATAGTGCAAGAGAGTGCACCTGCTTTTGGAAAAACTGCAGTCATTTCTAAAACAGGATTTAAAATAACGTTCTATAGCCTTTCAAAAATTACCTTTTTTTATATATATACTGCCTTTTCAGCGAACAGCGTCAATGGAAGACCATTAGAGTATAAACATTTTGAACCACAAGACTCTGAAAATTAGGAGGGAAGAAAATGGCTTTCAACAGAAAATGATAGTTCAGAAAAGGCAGAAAAGCTATGTAAAGAAAAGAAGCATGCTCAATGTAAATTAAACACAATTTCGGTTTAGCAAGGTATGGCTTCGACTCCAACAACTTCATCTGACGTCAAATTAAAAGAGTTGTCACCATATTCGGTGCTGCGATAATTAGAAAAGCAGAAGATCTGAAATTTTATACAGTTCACACCACAAAGGCATCTTGAAGACGACGTTGCGAAAAATGCCAAAAACATTTAAGAAAACACGAATGAAAGAAAACCCATGAAGTCAAAATCTACAACAAAAAAAAAGCTGTGGATATGTCCATACTACCCAGAAATCTATAGAAAAACAAATGTAGAGGATTGAATCTAGTCCATTCATGGTTCGTACGGATACCGTTATTTCTCCAGAAAAATAACAGTAACTTTTTATAAAAAAAGAAATCTAGGTTAAACGTGAAAAGTTTCTCCTTCTTTTAAGAAGAGATTTTCTATAAGATAATACTGGTGCCAAACGTTTTTCTGATCTGCAAAATTCAAGGAGGCGTACAAACTATGGCATTTCTTGAAGAGACTGGTCGCACGAAGAGTGCATAGACTACGCTGCTCTTAGCCACTACGAACGTGACTTTTGTAAGTGATACATTTTAGGGTTCCATACTTAAAAAAAATAAAAATGGAATCTTTATTAGATCACTCCTGTGTGATAATTTTGTATATCTGTCTGTCACTGCCATTTTACTCGTAAACTAAGGAATGTGGAAAGTTAAGATTGGGAGAAGTAATAAAAACTTTTACTCACATATTTACAGATTATTAAACATCCACAAATATATTTAGAAAAATTGTGGAGGAGCTAATTAAGTTGCTTGAAAAAAAAAATTTTCTTTGTATACCGTGTGAAAGCTTTCGAAACGTTGAATTCAAAAATACAATTCATTTAATTTTAGATATTATATTTTCAGAGATATCGTTCAAAATGAAATGAAAAATATGCCTCCCCCCCCTCTATTTCCGAATATAGTGAAACTAATATTATGAAAAAATAGAGGTAGTGTGCGTTAATTTTAACTTTGCACGAAAATAATAGCGATTAAACTTGGTCTCATAGAGTTTGAGAAAAGCGCATATTTCACACAAATTTCGATTTGCAGCCGTACAGCAAATGTGTTGAGGAGACCTGGAAGTACCTATCATAGCAAAAGTACAAAAGCATTGTTGATAGTTATTTTTGAAAAAACAAAATTTTGATTTTGTTATTTGCTGAGATATTAACCCTTAAAGACACAGACAGTTTGGACATACATTAGGACATGAGCGGAGTGCTTTGTATACCATCGGCTTTTAAAGCCTAGAAAAAAACTTTTCATGATATATGTGTGTAATGCCCAGTAGCAGTATATAAGCAATAAATGTCAAGTTGTTAAAAACAGACTAATTTAATTAGAAATAATCACATAAATACTATAAGATTCGCGACTAGTTTACATAGAGTGGATCTCTCAATTCGCCTACCGTGTCTTTAAAAGTTAATTATAAACCTATCTGGAAAACAGCGAAACGGTTCAAGGCGAATTTGCAACTTTGCGACCTCCTTTCGAAACTCGCTTAGTACAATGCCAAGTTAAGTGTTAGAACAAGGTTTTTGTGTTAGCTGCACTGTAAATAGAAAAGATTATTTCTACGCTGAATTTAGTTTTATGAAATGCCAAATGAAGTTTAAATATGCACTACTTTCATTGTCAGTACCGAATTAAATTCGTCTAAAACAGATTAGGATACGATTAAAAAAAAAGAGCTATACAGAATAGCAATATTGGATATTATTCAGGCTTCATATCTCTTTAAACTTTTATGGTATACCCATTCATACTTTTCTAGCATATATCTTCCCAATCCTACGTTGTACAGCTTTTTACAAAATCTTATTATTCTTATAGCAAAGATTTCGTTCAATAATACAGTTAATAATTAATATATTTATTGTACGGAACCGTCTGACCGCGAGTAATATTCGCATTTGACCGTTTATTTATATTGCACACTTGACTGAACACTGTTGTCCTCAATGGTCGTACAAAAAGTACGCATTTAGGAGGATAATCCTTTCAAATAATACCGAATGTGTTTCCTATAAGTTGATAAATGCAATTTCTTTTGTTAGCTTAACAATCTAAGATTACAAATAAAGTATAACATCATTCCTTAAAATTTCTTAATTTATTGTCATTTAAAAAATGAAATAGCTAAAGAGCGCATTCTGCACCACCTTAACCTATACGTGTTTATTTGATATGAAAAATTGTTCGTATATTTTAGAACGATGTAATCCACTTCAGTGTTGCCAGTGGGCTACTCTTTTAAAATTCAATTTTCTTTATTGCCACCACTTTTTTGAAACGGTAACATTATCTTTGTTTTCACCTTAATTAATATGCCATTAAATAAGGTGCATTTTACCATTTCAAAAAAGTGGTGTCAATCAAGAATCTGAATTTAACAAAAAGTAGCCCATCTGGCAACACTGATCCACTTTTAGGCTAAATGTGGAAATTTTACGATGTAATTTGTGAAATTCTCATTTTGATTCATTCAGCGAACATTTCATCTGTATTGTGCTTGTATCGGAGAGACATAAAATGCTGTTTTTGACGCAAGAAATATTTTTTTTTTAATTTCTACTTTAAACGAGGCAATTATATATTGCGAAAATAATGTGTACCAAGTTATCTAAATAACTTTTAGATTTATTCGATTTAATATTGATTGTAGAAAAAAAATGTTGTTCATACAGGAAAACTAATGTATTTTGAAGATTTGTCTGATGTACCTGGGAAGATATTTAATTAAATACAAACATGATTTTAAATATTTCAATATTTTTTATATTACTCTATGGATGTTTACTTCGTTTGGAAGTATTACCAGAGCAACAGATATACGACTTTGTTTCACATGAAAAATTATTATGTAATAAAATTATTTAAAGACTAGAACTTAATCTAATCTTTTAAAAAAGGGAAAAAAGTAACAATTTGTTGAAGAACAATTGATTGAAAAAAATAAAATTTTCATAAGAAATTCAATTGCGAGTAATATTTGTATTTATTTGCCTTTTTTTTAGTAAAGGAATATACAATTTTAAATCTAGCCTACTGTCCAAAAAAAGAATAACATCCTCATAAGGATCGGACCAACATCTATTGTTACTCTGGGCGGAATGGAAAAGGCACATTTAACAACCATGCAACCTTTCAATCGTAGTACATCAGTCTATTTCTGAAACAGTCAATGAAATCTGCGAGATTACATACAACGTTATGACATTTACGTACCTTTATTAGATAAATGTTTTTGTCCAGTGAAGGGTTGAGGAAGCAATTTTCATTTTTTTTTAAATTAGAATATTATATTATAACCAGAAAAAATTCACACTATCAAAAATAATGTGAAATGTAGCACACGCAGTGTATAAAAATAGAATTACAAGACGAGATTTAAGCCTAACAAACATTCGCCAAAGCGATATAAGTAAGCGTACAAACTTAATGCTAGAATCGGGCGTAAATCAACACAGTTGCGTCATCTTGTGGATGGAGTGATAATTCACATACGCGGTCTTTTAGTGTGGTGCATATTTTCTAAATCTTTAGCCACATTTATTGCAAAATAATGGCGCAGCGAGAGGGGCATTCAGATGCACTTGACACCACGAAATTTTCTTCGCCTTACCAGGTACTCTTCAGTTATTAATCAAGGTGAAAAAAACTTTACAATTTTAGTGGTGTGAGTAAGAAAACAGTTAGGTATTTACATGTAGTTCACACTCCATCCGCTACGTGGCGCATGACCTTCATTGATGTGAACTCGCTTTTAATCTTGCGGTTATTTCTACCATTTAAGATAGGACGCTTACTTTTATCGCTTTGAACATTCGCCATAAGTTAAATAAAAACTTTAAAAAATATTTTGTGCAGTAGAGCGCTGGTTATCGGAACTCCAATTAACAAAATTTACAATTATCCAAACAGCCTATTTCTTTCAAAAAAAAAAAATTAACCGAACTTCCAGTTATCTGAGCAGCCTGTTTCTAAAAAAAAAATTGTTAACTGAACTATCAATTATCCATTGGCTTGGAATAAAATTTTAAATAAAGAAAAAAACTGATAGTGGATAAGAAAATGTGCAGTGTAAAACAATAAAGAAGATGGGAAGGATCCTAAGCTATGAAGAAAATCAAATTAACGAGTGGTTAAATAGGCAAGTACATTCGGTGAAGCAAACAACAATCAAAAACTTTTTTGATTAAATTATAATATCTGGAGTTCAGAAAATGATAAAAAGAGAAAAAAAATATTGATAAAAATATAAACAAAAAGAAAAAAAAAACAATTTTTAAACATACCAGCACTAACTGGTTTTGCCAGTCCTAAGCTTAGATAACGTGTTAAGGTTTTAGTATAGTCAGAAACATCACTTAAATTGTCTGTCCATTTATCCGAACTTTTGCTTATCCGAACTAAGGTTGGTCCCGACTTGTTCGGATAGTCGGTAATCTACTGTATATTTTAAAAAAATGGAATTTTATTTTTGACATAATAGGTAAATATTACAAACTAATTTCTGAAAATCTCATCTAGATTCATTCAACGAACATTTCATTTCTATTCTGTCTGTAACTCAGAGAAACAAAAGTCTGTTTTTGAGAAAAAATTTAATATGTATATAGATATATTTTAATTCAAACGAAGTAATCATATACACTATATGGTCAAAGGTGACCGGTCACTTACGATTTTAGACGTTTTGTTAAATATCTAGAAAAATACACGAGAAATAAACCTGAAACTGCAGGTGTGTAAACAGCATAGTATACGTCATATAGTTCCGCGAAAATGTTTTCCTGAAATCCCATAGGGGACCGCCAACGAATTGAAAAAAACAAATATCTTTTGGATAACCCTGTAAAAGCTAAAGTAGCGAAAGATTTCAAACTCGAGATTATTAATAAATGGCTTATTGTAATATATTGTGTTCATTTTTATGAGGATAGCATGTGTACTCATAGAGAAATTAAAGTTTTTATAAAAACAATCCCAAATTTCGCCAAGTATTTTGCTTATAATTTGTAGAGTTCTTATTATAAAAAAAAAAGTTCTTTTCAGAAAATATGACAAACAATATTGTACACAATACTCGTCAATCAGAATCAAATAATAATATTAATTGGATGAAAAATGAGTAGGTTCACTAAAACATGTTTCACTGCACATGCGCGAATGCAATCAAAATATAATATGCATAATGTATTATATTAGCATATTATATAATTAGTATTATATTATTAATATAATTAGTATATAATTAGTGTTATATAATTAGTATATTAGCTAAGTATATAGAGCAACTTTTAAAAGTCTCAAAATCATAGCTTGAAAATTCTGAAAATTATCGTCGATAGAATAAGCTCGAAATGCGTTGTTCCCAATTGGAAGAAAAAAGATGAGGTATCCAAATATAGTAGTACGTTCAATATCGTGTACGCTATCTTGGCACTAAACAACAGATATTTAATACAACCCCTCATCGTTTTGCTTCTTTTCGGGAACAACGGACTTCGAGTTTATTCTATCGACGATAATTTTCAGAATTTTCAAGCTATGATTTTGAGACTTTCACAAAAGTTGCTCTGTATACACTACATCTAATACATTATGCATGTTATATTTTGATTGCGTTCGCGCATGCGCAGTGAAACATTTTTTAGTAAACCTGCTCATTTTTCATCCAATTTGTATTATTTTTTATTTCTGAGTATAGAGTCTGGTGTTTGTCATATTTTCTGAAAAGAACATTTTCTTATATTAAGAACTCTGCAAATTATAAGCAAAAAAACTTGGCGAAATTTGGAACTTTTTTTATAAAAACCTTAATTTCTCTACGAGTATACATGCTATCGTCATAAAAATGAACACAGTATATTACAATAAGCCATTTATTAAAAATCTCGGGTTTGAACGCTTTTGCTACATTAGTTTCTACAGAGTTATCCAAAAGATATTCGGATTTTTTTCAGTTTGTTGACGGTGCCCTGTGGGGTTTCGGGAACAAATCTTCGCGGAAATATATGACTTATACTGTTTACAAACGCGTAGTTTCAGGCCAATTTCTCATGTACTTTTCTAGGTATTCAACAAAACGTCAAAATCGCAAGTGACCGGTCACCTTTGGCCACATAGTGTAGTACGAAAGTAATATGAAACAAGTTATGCAAATGACATTTCGATTTGTTCAGAATAAATGTAATAAAAATTTTAAGTGTGAAACATTACCAAAGATTTAAATATAAGACTTAATTAATTATGAAAAAATAATTTTAGTTCAATAGGTAAAACTGTATTATTGATATAATGAGTAATAATATAAACCAATTTATGCAAATTCCATTTCAATATGTTCAGGAAATAATAACAAATAATTGAGTTATGTTGCATTATCAGACAAATAAATATTAAAGTGTTATTTCCCATGAAAAATTAACTTATCATTCAAACGATACAATCGTATTATAGAAATGGTGTGAAAAGATTATGAACCAAATTATTCAAATCCCATTTCCATTTATTGAACAATATGTAACATATATTTCAGTTGCGAAACATACTTAATGTGATAAATATAAAGCCTTATTTGAAACGAAAGAAAATTATCATTCAAATAATAGAATTGTGTTTTAGACATTGTTGCGAAAATATTATGAGCCAGTTTATGTAAGCACCATATTGATTTATTCAGTAACTTATGACAAATAATTCAATTGAAAAATAGTATAAGAGAAATAAATCTAAGAATTCATTTGAAATGAAAAATCGATTTATCACTCTGATGATACAAGTGCATTACATGTATAGTAAAAGAATATTATAGACCAATTTATGTAAACCACATTTCGATTTACTTAGCAAATTATAACACATATTTCTGTTGTGAAAATTATTAGTGCACAAAAATTAAGGCTTATTTTAGATGACCAATTTCCCACTCAAAAGATATACATATTTTATATATAATGAGTCTGCGTATTTCTGAAAAAAATTCATGGCTTGAATATTTATATGTTCATTATATTCAGCATAAAAATTTTAATAGATAATATGCCTATATTTTAATTGTACGAATTTAAATATATTTATAATATTTTTGGAGAAATTTTTGATAGATAGTATGCCTGTATGATTGACATAAAATTTTAAAGTGTTATTTCAGATGAAAAATAAACTTATCAATCAGACAATACAATTATATTATAGGCATGGTGTGAAAAGATTATGAACTAATTTTCTTAAATCCCATTTCGATTTATTCAACAAATTATAGCATGTATTTCAGTTGTGAAAGTTATTATTGTAATAAATATTTCAAAAGCCTTAATAAAGGTACTCAATAGCCTAAAAAAATAAACAAATAAGCTAAAAAACAATGTCAAAAATGAAAATAAACAATCCTCAAATAGTGTCCATAAATGTTATTCAATAAATTTTTATATATTTGTAACATTTAAAAAAAATAGATACTCGTGGAGTACATAAGCCATACACTCATAGGTAGAAAACTGCACTTTGTCAGACTTGATATCTTTCAAACAATAAAACATGTTATAGACCAAGTTGGAAAATATTATGTACCAATTTTCGTAAACTAAATTTCGACTTATGCAGAATAAAAGTTGCAAATGTTAAACATATTTAGAACAGCAAATAAAAATTAAAACAACATAATAACATATCATGTATAACATAAATATACATTATTTAAGATGCAGAATTCCTTTTTTATTCGAATGTTTCAATTCTATTATAGTGAACACTATGAAAACTTTTTGAACTAATTTTTGTAACTATCATTTCCATTTATACAATAAAGGTCAAGTGCGAGTATTACTCGCGTACAGAAGGTTCCGTACAATAATATATGAATTAGTAATTGTATTATTAAAAAAATACCGTTGCTAAAAGAATACTAAGACTTTGTAAAAACTGTACAACGAAGGGTTGGTTTATAGCTGTATAGTATACAAGTTGCGAGGAAAAGTCCCTTTAGCGACTACGCCCGAACTAATGCAAACGACAGCAGCATCCCTAGTGGCGAAATTTGGAAGATAGCTATTGCAAATCAAAAACGAAAAGAGGTAGAGCAAATTTTCCAGTTAGAAAGTTTTAGAGCATCAACTGATTAGTATGAAACGACATTTGGTTCACATGGATAAGATGAATCGTCGCTTGCATACCCAAAAATGTCCGAAATCGATGAGCGAGGATTATATTTTACCTATTCACATTCCGGAAATGTAGCAGTGCACAATTGCAGATTGTGATGTTGTACTGTGCTGTAATGTCTGTAAAGATTTAATTTCCAATTCATTTGAAATTTTAAAATAACCCTTTGTGGGCCAGAAGAATTATGTTCGTAAACTGAGAATATTCTAACGAATTTCTCAGAAAACAAAATCCCACTAATTTGCATTTTCATTACAAAAGCAAAATTTAATTTAAATATTCTTCGCGTCATTTGTCAGTTTTTTAAATTAAAATTAGGTGGATAGACCATCTAGCCACCGCCCTTGAAAGGGTTAAATCTAGGTCGTCGTATTCAAAAGGCTTGCAATAGACATTCCATGCTGAGAAATGTGCATTCAGAATTACTCTCACGAATACAAACGTGTATCATGAGCAATGGCGAACTTTTCGAACATACTGAATATTAACTTTTTATCACTGTGAGACCGTTTGCTTTTTTTTATGTGATGTTATCAAAATGTATTGAGATAAGTACGTATTTATATCATAAATTGTGCGTATTTCTTCATACATGTGATTATTCCATTCAAACGTTTACACAAAATAGAGTGCATTGATTTCGAACATTTTAGGATAAACAGGCAAAGATTTATCTTATCCATATAAACCAAATGTCGTATTTTAGTAATTAATTGACGCTATAAAACTTTCTAACTGGAAATTTTGCTTTATCTCTTTTCGTTTTCGATTTGCAGTGGCTATTTCCTAATTTTCCCCACTAGGGGGCAGTTCTGTCGTTTTCATTAAATCCGGCGTACTCGCTTTACCATACTTTTACCTCACTTGCATAGCTGTAGTTCTGTCCGCTCACAAGTATTTTCAGGTTAGAGGGACTTTCTTTCGCACTTTGTGTACTAGAAAAGTATAAATGGAAATACCATGAAAGCTCAAAGATATATGGAACCTACATAATAGCAAATATAGCTATTCTGTATATTTGTTATCCCATATAGGTTTTTAGTTAACCTTTAAAGACATGGTAGGTGTATTGAGAGGGCCACTAAATGGAAACTAGTCGCGAATCCCATTCTATTTATGTGAATATTTCCAATTAAATTAGCCTGTTTTTAACAATTTGACGTTTGTTGCTTTTAGACTGTTATTGGACGTTGCATTACATAAATATATCCTTAAAAATTGTTATATAGGCTTAAAAAGCCGATGGAGCATAAAGTACGCCATCCCTGTCATTATGTATGTCCAAACCGGCCGTGTCTTTAAGGGTTAATATCTGGGCTAATTACCGATGTTTGTTTCCGAAATTCATGATCAACAATGCTTTTATACTTCTGCCATGATAGCTACTTCCAGCTCTGCTCAACACTTTTGCTGAAGCTCGTAAATCGAAATTTGATTGTAACGGAAAAATGCGATTTTCTCAAAAACTATGCGACCTAGGGTAATCGCTATAATTTTCCTGCAATGTTTAAATTAATGTCTACTACCTCTATTTTTTTTTCATAATTTAACAATTTGACGTTTATTGCTTTTATACTATTATTGAGCATTGCATTACATAAATATATCCTTAAAAATTCTTATCTAGGCTTTAAAAACCGATGGAGCATAGAGTACGCCGTCCCTGTCATTATGTATGTCCAAATCGTCCGTGTCTTTAAGGGTTAATATCTCGGCTAATTACCGATGATTTTTTCCGAAATTTATGATCAACAATGCTTTTATACTTCTGCCATGATAGGTACCTCCAGCTCTGCTCAACACTTTTGCTGAAGCCCGTAAATCGAAATTTGATTGTAACCGAAAAATGCGATTTTCTTAAAAACTATGTGACCTAGGGTAATCGCTATAATTTTCCTGCAAGGTTTAAATTAATGTCTACTACCTCTATTTTTTTCATAATTTTAGTTTCAATAGATTCCGAATTAAATGGGGGGGACATATTTTTGCACTACGTTTTCCACCATAACTCTGAAAATATAATACCAAAAATTAAATGGAATATATTTTTTATTTCAGCGTTACGAAAGCTTTCACACGATATGCAAAGAAAATCGTTTTCTTTTCAAGTAACTTGATTAGCCCCTTTACATTTTTCCTAAATATATTTATGAATATTTATTAATCTGTAAATATGTGGGTCAATAAGCTTTATTACTTCCCCCAATTTGAACATTCCACGTTGCATAGTTTACGAGTAAAAAGGCTGTGACAGACAAACAGACAGACAGACAGACACAGGAGTGATCTTATAATGGTTCCGTTTTTACGTTTTAAGTAAAACCCTAATAAATAAAAAAATGGAGTGATACATTATTATTACAACAATAAGTATTTTGGGATGTAAAATTAATTTTTCTTCTAAACGATACAATTGTATTACAGATATTTTCATCCAAGCGTTACAATTGTTTTCTATATATATTATGACCACATAGAAAACCAATTTTTGTACACATAAATTCGATTTACCCAATAAATTGTAACAAAAATTCTCAGATGCGATACATTATTAGAACAACGATAAATATGAGGAATTTCGGGATGTAATTTTTTTTTCTATTAAATGGTACAATTATATTATTCCAAAGTGATGAAAGTTTGAGTTAACCTTCCTTTGTCCGCATCTGAGAATTGAACAGGCGATCCGTAGTGCAGAAGTCAAGCGTGACCATCTCTTCGCTACTGGCCATTTGTGTAAACCGCATTTCATTTTTCAGAAACAAATATCAACTGAGAATAAAACTGAGCAATAGATATAAGGCTTTTCACATGAAAAGATAATTTATCATCCAGAATATACAATTATAATATAGGCAAAGAGTGATAATTTTATGAACAACTTCATGTAAACCACATTTTGAATTTTATGAAAAAAAAAATGTTTGTGAAGTATTATCGGAGCAATGAATTACAATTCTTTATTTGAGAGGGAAAAAAAATGTATTCTATAAACGATACAATACATGTATGCTTAATAGGTTAAATTGAAAATATTATGAACTATGCTAATTTAACGTAAATTTGATATACTCAGTAAATTATAACACATATCTAACAAATTAAATATGTTACCCTTAACCTTTATGTAAATTACTTTGTACATACTATGGATAGAGGTACTGATTTATATGAAAAGCTGCTACGTAGTTTAGAAGACAATCAGATATTTTGTCGTCGATTTGCTCTGTAAATAATTTACAGGGTTCTTCCATATGAAATTGTCAATTATTATATGAAATTGATTTTAATAATCTGTACTTGTAAAATACATTGTTTAACTGTTTCCATTACACTTTAAATAATAATTCATTGTGCATCACAAATATTATATTGTTTATTACATATCTTTTTTTCCAAATATGCTCTGATGTAAAACGTTTAGTTTAACGTATCTAACGTGTTTGCTTCGTGACGAAAAAAATCATTGCCTCTATGCTGTTAGCCGGGCGCCAGTGATAAATTGCCGTTTCGTTTGGCATTATTTGAATTAAAACCTTTCCAATGATACTTTCCCCACTAATTTCCCGAATCGGCAACGTCTTTTCGCGGCAAATTTGAATTGTGGCTGTGTCATTTTAATATGTTTGTGTCACGTTTCATCCCATTTTATAATTGTGAAAGTTTGGGATTTACGAAAACAAAGGAAGAAGATTTAAATTTTTGTACTTCAAAACTTTAAAGGAAAGAATTGAATCATTTCAAGGTTAACGAAAAGTATGACTTTGTTGATTCTGAGAGTGGGATTCTTAATTCAAAAAATTGAAGGGCTTTGGTGTAGCGCAATATCGCGCAATGAGAAAAAACGTGGCACCGCATGGGATCTTCAATAACGTCAGTTACAGAGTCATACTTACATTATGAAATAAACTCTTTGTAGTTGATGTTATGTTTTATTTAAATTTTTCTGTTAATATATTGTAGGCATTTTTCAGTAAGTTTTAAAGATATTATAATATAGTTTTGCAATACTGCGCATATAAAATTATAAAAATTTCATGTTACAGTGGTGGATTTTGAAATGCATTTAGATAAATTATTGTGATCGCGGTTTTGACAAATTTTAACCCTTTTAGAGACTGTTGTTCATTGAATATCATGCATCCAGTAATATTTTTCTATTTAATGGGTGCGTAGCGCACATTCATAAGTTTGTGATTGGGATTTAAAACAAAAATTGATAAATTTTAGAGACTGCTACACAACGAATTTTATGTATCGTGTGTTTTGTTTTTCGGTTAAATGGACACGTAGTGTTCCTGTGTCGATTTATGATTAGGGTTTTAACAAATTTCATAAGTTTTAGAGAGTCCTGTATAACGAATTTCGTGCAGGACTCATCCAGTGATGATATTTCTGTTTAATGGGTACGTAGAGCTCATACATCTGTTTGCGCTGGGTTTTAAAGAATTTCACACATTTTACAGACGACTACACAAGGATTTGGCAAATGATCGGCGAAAAATGGTTTGGCGAAATTTTGGTGATGAGTGGCTCCCGGATAAGAGAACCGTACCAAATGTTTTTAAAAAATAAAAGCAAACTTTATTAATGAACAATTCTGGTTTACGCAGTTTATAGTACCAAAATATATTTCATTGTAAAGCACAATCAAAATAATAAATAATATTCTTTATTTAAAAAAATATATATAATACAGAGGTGATGAAATCTTTTTGGGGATTTACAGTGAAATGAATGTTAACTGATTCATATAAATCCTTCCCAATTTAATCTCAGCCTTATAACACCTACTAATCAAATAAAATGCAGCATCCGTCTATTTACATATACCACAAACTACTCGGGGAAAAATAGGTTATTTATTTGTACTAAAATCTGCTAAAAGTTCAGCAGCAATCAGTAATAGTTTCTTATCATCAATCATTTGCATCATTACATCTGTGATTTATTCTCTTCATGAACAAATGCATCCGCAAATCATTTGCGTTGAGTAATTATTAATTTATTCGAAGAGGTCAGTGAGTCATAGTAATTTATTTTAATCATTCTTGTTTGTAATAATACAGCAGTACATTTAAATTTATTCATTAAATTAATTTAATTTAATCTTGAAATTTCAATTATTTGGGGAACGAATATTTAAAATGTAATACCGGAAAAAATGTTTTCACCTCCAAAACATCCGTCATAGATATGTATGTGTATATTTCCGTTAAATATGATCGAGCTCTCAAAACTTTTATATTTAATACTAGCAGAACTACTCGGCTTCGCCCGTGTCAATTATAAGGAGCCTTCCGGGTAAAATAAATTAAAACGAAATAATACGGCAATCACAATAACTGAAACTTGTGCATTCATTCCCATCCACAAAACGTTAAAAAGGCAATCAGAAAACATGACGTTATTGCCTCGTAACCATAGTAAAATCCCTGAGCTTTAATAACAGAATGCGAGTTATCTTTGCCGGATGTAAGAGAAAAATGTGTGATTTTCCTCACAATACGAAAAAAAAATCTACCAAATCGCGCAACATTTAGTGAAATTCTCGTTTGCATGGTATACATATAAAGTACAAACACTATGTCAGAGCCCATAAATTGTGCCCCATAAATTGTGACCCATAAATTGCGCCTTTACTGCAATTTTTCTAACTTCTAAACATCACACAATTTCATTTTTTACAATGTCGAATAGAAAAAAGTTCTTTCAAATGAAATTTGTTTCAAAATGTATCTCAATTTTCTGATTTTAATGGATTTTAAAGTAATTTTCAAGCATGGATATTTTTAAAGGTACGTGCAACCCGATTACGAAAAATGAACCCGTTTACTCTTAATGCAATAGTATAAAGAAAAGACATGTCTATGAGAAACCTGGTATCATATTTTCTGTGGAAACAACCTAACACAATAATTAATTTTCCTTTTACTGCAATTTAACCTTTAAGCCTCGCACATTCGATTGTTTCAACGTCATATAGAAAACAAAAGTACGTTCAGTAAGATTTGTTTGTAATGTTAATTCAATTTACAGATATTTTTATGGATTTTAAAGTAATTTTCAAGCGTCATATTTTTTAAATATGCTTGCAATCCAATTACAAAATATTAACTCAATTGTTCAAAAACATTGTAACTAATTTAGGATTTGTTTGTTTTCGTGTAATATTCAATAACTAAATTGGCAAACGAAATTAAAACGCCAAAAATAACATAAATTAAAACACGAACTTAACAGATTATGGCTGTAGTATACAATCGAAGAAGTAAACAAAATATAGGAGCCATTTATTTCCGGTGAGTTGACCACACGTTGAAAAGATTTGATGGAATGTGAGGTCATATCTAGCCTTTTTTTTCTTGTTCCTAAATTGTTTTCATGAAATTTGACTGTTTGTATTAAAGTAGATATTTTAATTTAAAAAAACAATTAAATTAAGGTGCTACGTCATTTTACCGCTCTTATAGTTGAAGTTTTTATTTTGTATATAAATAATGTGCGTTTTCTGTTTAGAATGACGTCAATTTCAAAAATGCAAAAATATAGCAACGCGTTATCATTACTTTTTTCACATTATTGTGTCATTTTTTAAGGTGTGGCAACGGGAAAGAAACGATTTAATTAGAAAATTAAAAAGATATATTTGTATAATGTTAAATTACGGAAAATGGTAGAAAAAAGGAATAAATAGTGTTCTGATGATTTTTTAAAGTAGATAGTGCTCTTTTCCACGTTCTAAAGCCTATGTAAATGAAGTTTCGTGCAATTCCGTCAAAAATTAAAGATTTGTATAAAACACATACACACAGAGAACGGCTTTTACGTATATAGATGTGCACTTTCTGTTTAGAATGACGTCAATTTCAAAAATGCAAAAATATAGCAACGCGTTATCGTTAATTTTTTCACATTATTGTGTCATTTTTTAGGGTTTGGCAAAAGGAAAGAAACGTTTGAATTAAAAAAGATTTAAAAAGATATATTTCTACAATGTTAAATTACGGAACATGGTAGAAAAAAGGGACAAATATTGGTTTGATAATTTTTTAAAGCAGACAGGGATCTATTCCACGTTCTAAAGCCTATGTACATGAAGTTTCGTGCAAATCGGTCAAAAATTAAAGATTTGTATAAAGGACATACACACAGAGAACGGCTTTTATATATATAGACTAGCAGAGCTACCCGGCTTCGCCCGTGTCAATTATAAGAATCCTTCCAGGTAAAATAAATTAAAACGAAATTTTATGGCATTCACAATAACTGAAACTTTTGCATTCCCATCCACATATAAAGACAATCAAAAAACATGGCGTTATTGTCTCGCAACCATAGTAAAATCCCTGAGCTTTAATAACAGTATACGCGTTTTCTTTGGTGGGTGCAAGAGAAAAATATGATAAAAAAAAAAAAAAAAAAATCCACCAAATCGCGCAGCATATAGTGAAATTCTCGTTTGTATAGTATATTACACATTATAAAGTAAAAACACTATGTCAATGCCCATAAATTGTGCCCCATAAATTGTAACCCATAAATTGTGCCTTTACTGACTTCTAAACAAAACACAATTTATTTTTTTACTGTGCGAATTGACAAAAGTTCTTTCAAATAAAAGTTGTTTGAAAATCATATCTCAATTTTCTGATTTTAATGGATTTTAAAGTAATTTTCAAGCATGGATGCGTGCATGGACTAAAGGTGCGTGCAACCCGATTACGAAAGTTGAACCCATTTACTCTTAATGCAATAGTATAAAGAAAAGACATGTCTATGAGTAACGCTGGTTTCATATTTTCGGTGGCAACAACCTAACACAACAATAAATTTCTTTTTTACTGCAATTTAACCTCTAAACATCACACATTCGATTGTTCCACCCGTCTTATAGAAAATAAAAATACTTTCAGTAATATTTATCTAAATTTTTTATGGATTAACAGATTTTTTACGGATTTTAAAGCAATTTTCAAGCATGAATATTATTTAAATATGCTTGAAACTCAATTACAAATTATTTACTCAATTATTCAAAAAAAATTGTAAATAATTCAGAATTTGTTTTCGTGTAATATTCAATAACCGAATTGGCAAACGAAAATAAAACACCAAATATAAAATAAAATAAAGCACGAATTTAACAGATATCAAATCAAACTACTCAAAATAATCTAATAGGTATATTTTTTTAACTTTTAAAATTAAAATACATGTTTTCTTTGTCACGCGTAACAGAAATATACGATTTCTCACAATACGGGGGAAAATACAATACATGCATCAATTATAAGCTTTGATTAAAGTATTAGATCAAGAGGGTTTCCACTCTAAACAAAACATCACTCTTAAACGTAAACTTAAATTTTTCATTAATAGAAATTAAATTTACAATGATTAGATGAAATGATGTCATTTTCCATAAATTTTAAATCGTGACATCAGCAAAGAATTTTTTTGAAAAGGGAACTAACTTTTATATTTTTACTATAAATCACAGAAAAGGTAACTACTGAATCTAAATCAATACAACACTTAGCGATAACGTATAGCTATGAGATATGGCTGTAGTATACAATCGAAGTAGTAAGCAAAATATAGGAGCCATATGTTTACAATGAGTTTGATTACGCGTTGAAAAGATTTGATAGAATGTGACGTCATATCTAGCCTTTTTTTTTCTTTTTCTTAAAATGTTTTAATGAAATTTGACTGTCTTAAAATAGATGTTTTAATTAAAAAAAAAAAAACATTCAAATTGAGTGCTACGTTATTTTTCCGCTCTTATAGTTAAAGCTTTTATTTTATATACAAAAAAATATAAATTTTCTGTTTAGAATGACGTCAGTATCAAACACGCAAAAATATAGCAAGAAAATCTGAATTTTTATTGGCAAATGGAAACAAAATACACGCGTTATCCTTATTTATTTTTTTTACATTATAGTGTCGTTTTTTAGGGTTTGGCAACAGGAAAGAAATGTTTGAATTAAAAAATATTTAAAAAGAGATATTTCTATAATGTTAAATTATGGAAGTGGTAGAAAAAAAAAATAAATAGTGGTCTGATATTTTTTTTTAAGTAGACAGTGATCTTTTCCACGTTCTAATACGTATGTACATCGAGTTTCGTGCAAATCGGTAAAAATTAAAGATTTGTATAAAGGACATACACACAGAGAACGGCTTTTATTTAAGTATTGCGCGGCAGCGCAATACTTATTTATTTCCAGTCTCACTTCTCAATGTTAATTTAACATGTAAAAGCCTGTGGAGATGATAAATTTTTCATTTTTTCTTCCCACCTTTTTGTCCCTGATGCCACTCATTTTTTATTCATTACTAATTCTAATAATATTATAAATTCAAAGTTTAAAACGTTTGCCTGACGTCAGGGTCAAAACGAATGGCAAAATAACCTTTGCATATGGGTAAATTATAACCCAGAGAGAAACAAGGGCCATTTTTTTGTATATTATTCAAATATTTTTCTTAATAATTCCAATTTTCACTTTTTTCATTCAGAATCAGCCAGCATTTTTAATAGAAAATGTAACATTTTTTCTTCATTGTTGCAAAAATTTCAAAAGCCGTAATAATAATTTATTTAGTTTTAGTAGAAAGATTCCCACGTGAAAAATTTCAATTGAAATAGTTTTTTTTTTTTTTTTAAGAATTAAAAAATATGGCGTCATAGTGGAAATAAAAAGGACATTTTCAAACATTTCTAAATAATACAAAGAGTATTAATATTATTAAATACAGAAAGCAAGTGAAAATGACGTCAGTTGTTAAACAAAAAATTGAAATATATCTTACCCATATTGATTTTAGAACACGAATTTTAATTATCGTTAAAATTAAGGGGTCTTGTACCTTTTAAACGCGTCGAAAATTAACGAAAAACTTCAAAGTTTGAGTTAGTCTATCTTCAAAGCCTTTTTATGTATAAACATGAAATTTTGGATATTGATTAAACGGATTGTGCTTTGTAATATGCTACCATTGGACATTTATTAACCCTTTACAGAATTTGTGTATTGTTGAAATCAAAATAGCTCTTTTTTTACCCCATAAGTCATTGCGCGCATAATATCTTGAGAAAGTATGTATGGATTCGCATGAAATTCGGTAAATATATTAATCATATATGTGTGTTTAAAATGATCTACTCTTAGGCTAAAATTATTTCATGAACTATATAAAAAAAATATTTTCGTTAAAAAAAATAAAAATCTTGTATTTCTAATGAATAAAAATAGTCATAACTAAAAATATTACCATTGTAAATTCTTAAAAGTAGATCATTTTAAAGACACATATTTGTTTAGTATATTTACCAAATTTCATGACAATCCATACATACACTGTAAAAAAAAATATGTGAAGTTACTAAAGTTTTTCTAGGAAACTTGGATTCCTAGAACATTTCATGTAACGGCAACAACAAAATTTCATGTAACAGACACACTTTTGCGCCGAAAATAAAAAAATCTGTAAGGTTACTAAGAATTTTTTTGGAAACTGGGATTCCGAGAACTTTTCATGTAACTGCAGCCAGGGTTACAAATAAAAGTTTAGTAAGATTACTGAAATTTTAGCAGATTCATTTCTAAAGTTACAGATTTTTGTAGCTTTACAAAAACTAGTTTTGTAGATTTGCAGCTTTTTTCGTACAGTTACAGGTGAAAGTTTAGTAAGCATGTAACTTTACATCTGTAGAACTACAGATTTTTTTTTACAGTGTACTTTCTCAAGATATCATGCGCGCAATGACTTATGGGGTAAAAAAAGAGCTATTTTGATTTCAACAATACACAAATTCTGTAAAGGGTTAATAAATTTCTGTTGGTAGTATATTGCAAAGCACAATCTGTTTAATCAATATAAAAAAATTCATGTTTATATATAAAAAGGTTTTGATGATAGACTAATTCAAACTTTGAAGTTTTTCATTAATTTTCGATGCGTTTAAAAGGTACAAGACCCCTTAATAAGGACATTTAAGGAGCTCATGACTAAAAAAACAGCATTGTCATATATATGTGTGTGAGTGTGTGTGTATATATATTGTTCATAGGCAGTTTCTTCTTTGTGGCAACAAAAAAGAAAAAAAATATATATGCAAATTCAAAAAAGATATGTGTTTTCAACGTCAAGTCTAAGGCATTTTTTAACTAAAATTATGGCTGAAGGACGTGATTTTCGTTGTTTTTTACGAAAACCACATTTAGTCCAGGCAAATTAAAGTAAATACACCTTCAACCTGAGCAAAATTGCAATAGAAGCTCTATTAACTTATTTTTAATCCGTAACCATTACTGAGAAATATAACCAAAATCAGACAAAAACCGATTACGGGAACACCCTTAAAAACGGATTTCAAAACGGACTGAATCATATGCCGTTTTGCGTTGTTGTGCTGTTGTATAGCTTTTAGTTGAGACGGAAGACGACAGAGGGCAGCACTAAACAATTTGGACTGCAAATATTCATTTTTATCGAACAACTGACAACCAATAATGCTTTTGGAACAAGATAAAGTAAAGTATCTATAACTCATTCTAAACTGTATTACTACTAGACCGATCTCCTAACAGTCATCCGGTATGTTTTTCAAGCTCCGGCGATGGGGAGATATATCTCCGGCCTCAGGCAAGCCCTATACTATATTTTCTTTCTACTTATTAAGTCTTCCTGAACATTTTAAGCCCTACCGCATCAAAATCGGTCCAGTGGTTCGCGAGATATAGTTCTTTTAAATTTCTCTACTTTTTGTTAATCCCGTTCCTCTATCTCATGTATCCGCAATTGCAACTGACTCCGAATCGATTCCAGTGCTTATAAATGCTAATTGTGTATAACTTTCCCAGGCATCGGAACATTTTTAATAATATGCTTTAGGGAATTTTTCAGGACAAATATCAGTATTTTTTAATAGAAGAATAAATCTAGCTTAAACGCGCGAAATTTCGCCTTATTTAAGAAGTAATTTTCTATAAGAAAATACTGGTACCAAAAAATTTCCTGGCTATAAAATTTCAGGACACGCACGACCCCTGCATTTATGGACATTTCATCACCAATTTACTTTGTTAAGGAGACTTTAAGCAAAGATATCAATATTTTTTATACATGCTGTGCTGTGATTGTGATCTGATCAGAGTAATTTGTCATGTCAGTGTTTTTCAAGACTATATTTATGGTGTTAAATGATTATTTAACAGCGGATTACTACATTATTTGTGTAATTTGAAGCTTATATAACACTAGTGAGTGAGTTTTAGATTCTTTTTATAAATTTTAGTATTTTAATGAGCCTCTGAAAAGTACATGCTTTACCACTGGCGGCCATTTAATAATGCATCTCTGTGGAGATTATTGTAATGTTAACCTTTTTTAATTAATCTCTAACCTCTAACGTACATAATAAATGCTATAAATATCTCCATACTGTGCTTTTTATTAACGTAAGTGTATATACTTTGCTCTGTTGCCAGTTTCAATTCAAAATATCAATTTTAAGTGTACTAAATGATGTTTTTGAAAATAGTTAAAAATTGTGTTCTATGCTAACTTTTAGCTTCAAACTCCCATAGGAATAACATTGGGAGTGTGTAACAATTATCAAAAATACCTATAAGAGACAGCAGACAGAAGAGGAGCAGCAATGACATTTAAAAAGTGGCCGATGTACTGGAACACATATCGCCATTTCATTCTGATTCTACTCTACACAAATTTGTTACAGGCGTAACAGCTAAAAAAGAAGTTAATGCTGATGAGTTGCACTTATTTGGTATGATCATCATCTCCAAAATGATAGGGAAGGATATATTTAGGTATTCGGCTAAAAAGTCAAAGAAAGTGAAAACTCTAGGATCTGCTGCCGCCATTTGTAGTTATAAAGATGACTTAGATATACAAATAGATCCAGCTCTCCTCTTCCAAAGAATGATGATTACTGGCACTTGTGGTGAAATGAATCTCGGAGATGTCATGCGTTATGAACCGTGTGCGTACCTTGCAGCATTATTTGAATCACCAAGTATGATGAGGAATTCAGACAAATCTCAGTTAGCTCAAGCACTAGTCAAACACATTAAAAATTTACACAATGAAAAATATGACAACGTGGAAAGTACAGAAAGGTACATATTGGATGGAGGATCTTTCTTGAGTCGCATTTCCTGGTGTAAAAAATGATACATATGAAAACATTGCATACATATGATACATATGAAAACATTACAACATGTCTTACGCTGATTTTATTGTTAAACAATATGGAAAACCTATCATGGTTTTTGATAATTACATTGGGTATCCAACAATCAATGATGTGGCTCACAGATGACGCTACAAAAAAAAAAATAGTAGAGATATTAATTTCAGCCCATACGTGAAATTTATTGGAAAAAAGGAAGAGTTTCTGGACAATGAAAAAACAAGCAAGCAATGACTTCCCTCATAGGCGAATTGCTTAAGAAACAAGGCTGTACTGTTCCCAACACAGATGGGGATGCCAATATAGGCATTCTTCGTGCTCCAGTCTCATCTTCAGAACATGCACATGCACGTAGGTGAAGATACAAACTTGCTGATTCTCCTTCATTAACAGGCAAAGGATAATGGCTTCAAGCTATACTATCGCAGTGACATAAGACGAGGATCATGTTCCAAACCAGTCTATCATATCCTCAACATGCAATCTCTGTTAGGTCGTGAAAATTGCAACTTCCTTCTGTTTCTGCATGCTTTCACGGGCTGCGATACAACATCCAGAATTTTTTCGATTGGGAAATCCTCATCATTTCTCAAACAGATGAACAAGACAGAGCTCCGTTCTATTGCAAAAATATTTTGTTCAAATTCAAGCCTACATTCAGATATGGCTGAGGCTTGAAGAAAAGCAATGCTTCTGTTTTATGACTGCAAGGCACTGGATTCTATAGACAAACTACGTCACCAAATGTTGGTAAGGAAAGTAACTACATAAAATCATTTATTACACCTGAATGTTTGCCTCCGACCGATTCTTCTACAAAATATCATAGCTATCACACTTACTTACAAATAAATATCGGAAGAAAGAACCAAGCCAGCAGAATGGGGCTGGTATGTAAAAAAACACTCGTGCTACCCAATACTCTGCGAGTGACTACCAGCTACAGATTATTTACTTAATATGATTCCATGTTCTTGAAAGACAAACTGTGCTACTTTACGATGCTGATGCAAGTGTAATTGATTGCCCTGTTCTACAGCTTCTGGGGTGTGCCAAGTCAATGGATGTAACAAGAACTACCTAACTTCTAACTATAAATATGATGAAAACTATTGATACGTTTTTTTCTTCACTGGAACATTTCTGTAAAAATGAACTTAAGCAGTAATTTGTCAGAAATAGTAGACTTTTGTGTACTGTTTATCGTTTTTGACTATACTTCAAAGTTAAATTGTGAAAATAAAGCGATATATTTCCGTAAGCGATATATTCTCTGCCTTAGTTCCAGAAAATCCCCTCCGCCATTTTGAAATCCGTATATAGGGGTGTTCCCGTGCTCAGATGTTGTCTGATTTTTAGTATGCTATTAAGCAGTAGTTCCTGATTAAAAAATTCTGTAAAAAGCTTCTATTGCAATTTTGCCCATGTTCAATCACAAAATGCCTGGACTAATTAAACTATTGAGTTATATGATCATCGATCAAACAGTTTTGGAGTTTTATAGTCGTACATAAATGACTGGTGTCACCGTGAAATAATACATTTCTAGGCATTATTATTGATAGGAAAAATTTTAAAAATGGTAAAACGCTGTAAATTTCCGCGTTGTAAAAGTGATTCACGATACTACAATAAAGAGCATATGTTTGGAGTACGTTTCATACCTTTTCCAAAACCAAAACCAAATGTAAATAAATGTCGCAAATGGCTTAATGTATGTAAAAAAAATGACGCAGAAAACGTTAATGATGACTGGTATGTGTGCTCGCTACATTTTGTTGGTTTAAATGGCCCTACTGAGGACTATCCCGACCCGATGCCCAACAAGGAGTTTTCAAAGAGTGGTGACAAACAAGCAGAAAATATATATACACTAGCGGATAATAACGTTATGGATAAAACTGATATCGCAATCAAGAAACCACCCCGAGGAAAAAGTAAGTACTCAAGATATTATCAAAATAATTGTGAAAGTATTAAACGTAAAAGAATTTCGTATTATAAAAAAAGTAAAAAAGAGGTTAAAAAACGTGCTTCTTCTTATTTTCATCGAAGTAAATCGAAGATTAAAGAAAAAAGCCGAAAGTGGAGCTCAAAAAAATATACACTTCATAGGAAATTTCCCCTGCCTGCTAAAGTTAATCGGTCCAGGTTAAGACAACTTGTTTTAGTGAAAAACCTTCTAAGGGACAATGGACTCAATATAGCTGATCAAAAGCGAAGAAAAAATATCGAATTTGTTAAAACTCAAATTAATACTCAGCTACTCGCACGTAAGGCTATACATATTAAAAATGTAATGTATGCCAAGAGTTCCTCCACTGCAACGAAATTTTCAAATAGGTGTCAGCACATGCTTCTAAAATGTATAGAAAATATCAATGCAGAAAATTTGTGTAAAGTTATTGGTGGTGAAAAAATTCACAATTCTAATGCGGAACCTTATTTTTGGGAAGTAGCCTATCATCCTTTATTTGGCATATACTCAGATAATAATTATGTTATTGATTCTCGATTAAAAATAACACACCTTGCACTAGGTAATGATTTGCCTGTTGAAGAAAACGTTGATGGGAAAGTTCGCAAAAATGCAATGTGGAATTGTGGACCATTTTGCAACATCCGTGAGGAATCAATACAAAGATTGCTATATATTCTACATATCTTTGCTTCATGTCAAGGGAGTTCTACTAAAGAATTATTCTTGAATGTAGACTGTTGTGGCTACAAACCAAATTACACGAAAGAAGATCAAATGTGCGTGCTGAAGTTAGGCCATGCAAGTCATTGCATAGAAAATATTAAATGTAGTAGTATTTTGAGGGTCATGAGTGAATTGTCACCCCATTATAGTGGTTTGAGAACCCTTGTTAGACGTGTATATGAAATAAAAAAACTTTTTTATGCCTGCAATTTAATTGATAAAGCTATTGAAAGTGCCATTTTTGAAAATCTAAAAGTCGTCGTTAAGGAATTGGAATGTTTAATTAATGGTAAAAAAAAGGAAGACAAAAAAGTTAATTCTTAATATGAGTCTATCTTAAAACCTACTTGGAAGGAATCGGAATTGATAAAATTATTTGAAAAACCTTTGGCATATTGTTTTAGAGATATGTATGAATTTCATGATGCTCCTTGTGATTCTTGCGAAAAACTATATCAGAAAAGGAAACTTTTACCGGTGAGTAAATTGATTACCAAATATCAATTGGAGAATACACAAAATGTTGCATTTAATATATTAAGAACTGCTTGGCTCTTGAAAAAACCAGGTTCTTCTGATATTCAACTATTTGAAGAGTTAAATCTGTGTGATTATTGTTCTAAGAGAATTGTGTCTGGTAAAGTTCCAGAGCGATGTTTTCTAAATGGATTAGAAGTACATCCTATACCTGAAGAAATTAGAAATCTGAATATGTTTGAAAAAATACTTATTCAGAAATGTACAGCTTTTCAAGTAGTAGTTCGACTTGGAACCAAACTAAAGACTTTCAATCATACCGTCTTAACAAAAGCACTCAAAGGTAAAATTATATACCTGCGTTTACCACTTCAAAGTAATGTTAATATGATTCCACAAGGGTTGCCAGAAGATCATGAACTTCACAACATTTAGTTAATGGTCAACCAACGAAAAGTAAAATAGTTTGGCAGTCAGTTGTTAGGCTCTAAAAAATCGCTAAAGCTTTACATAAGTTAAAAGAAATTAATCCATTGTATGCTGATATAGATGTTGATCAGTTTGATTCAGGTTATATTTATGGTGATTCTAATGAAAAAGATATTCGAATTTGTACGCAACCAGATGCTCTGTTATGCAGGTTATCCGAAACACAAGAAAAGATGTTGTTTGATCAATATACAATCCATCCGGTCAACGGAAAAAATCCTACTGGTATCTTAGAAGCATTTCAGATGAAAAGAGTTGAACAGGAAGCTATCAGTTTGTATGAAAGAAATTTAGATTTAATGTGTTTTCCTGATTTGTTTCCTACAGGTGAAGGTGGTCGACATGCAAATAGACCTTTTGGTGACTTAACTGAAGCTGATTATCGAGCTACTAGGATATTAAATAAAGATCGCAGGTTTTCCCTCAATGAACAGTATCTTTTCCACTGTTTCTATGAAAGTGAAATAAAGTCTATGACCAGTAGCATTAATTTTATGCTTCGAATGAGTGGAAATAAAACAATTCCAGTCTGCTCTTTGATTCATAAACTGACAGCTAAAGATTCAGAACTTGAACATACTTTATCAGCTTTTATGCAAAATATGAGAGGCACACAAGAGTATTGGTACAAGCGCCAAGGAGAACTAAAGACAATGATGCAAAATTATGGAAGTTCAACATGGTTTTTAACACTAAGCTGTGCTGAATATGACTGGATTGAGTTGCATGAGCATCTTCGATTAGCTTATTCTGACAAAACTCTTCCTAAAGATATTGCAGAGTTATGTTCTTTAGATCCTGTTGCTGTTTCTTTGCATTATCATAATAGATTTCATGCTGTATTCAAATATCTTATTATGAATAAAGAAAGTTCAGTTTTGGGTGAAGTGGAACACTACTTCTGGAGAGTAGAATACCAAGGCAGAGGGGCTCCTAATATTCACATGGTACTCTGGGTAAAATATGC
Organism: Maratus speciosus; assembly: GCA_963932465.1. NCBI lineage: Eukaryota > Metazoa > Arthropoda > Arachnida > Araneae > Salticidae > Maratus > Maratus speciosus. The sequence continues at coordinate 298,886,084 of OZ010790.1, read as the reverse complement.
ACCAAAGATAGGTAAGTCCAGTGATAAAGAAATATTAGATTTCATGTTACATGCTCCGTATGTTCCGTCCAGAAGTATGTTACATGCTCCCTTTCCGACAAAATTGAAAGCCCAACTTTGCACGAATATGTTAAAAAGTATCAAATATACCGCTGCAATTCAACTTGTGAAAGAAAATACAAGTCTGGAGAAAAAATATTTACAAGATGTCGGTTTAAGTTTCCTAGAGCAATAGCAAATGTTGCAAAATTAAATGATGTGCATTCTAGTATAAGACAACATTTATCTGCAAAATCAAAAAAGCGTCTTTACGTACTTCCTAGAACATCTGCTGAAATATATGTTAATGATTACAATCCTATGCTTTTGTATACATGGAAAGCTAACATTGATGTTCAATTTATTGCAGATAAAGAAATGGCTGTGGCTCGGTATATAACTTCCTACATAACAAAAAAAGAGAAATCGGACATGGAAGTAATCTGGAATGAATTGGCAAGCAAAGATTTATGGAGCCGTCTATTTAGTTTTTGATTAAAAGCAATTTCACATCGCGAATGTGGTGCATATGAAGTATCTGACCGAATACTTGGTCATCATCTGTATGGAAAATCCGAATCTATTATTTTCATCAATACCACCAAAAAAGAAAACAGAAAACGTTTACTTAAGCCATTTCAAGAGCTTAAGAAACTGAAAGAAATTGACCCTACTAGTGAAGAAATTTTTATGGTTCAAATGGTAGATGGCGTATATCCTAACAGGCCAGATGAACTGGAAAACATATCCTTGTATGATTTTGCATCTTTATATTATCGATTGCCTCTAAAACCAAATGAAATAATACCAGATAATAGTTTAAAACTAAAAAATGATACAGGGTTGTTAAAGAAAAGATGCAAGCCTTTACTGATACAACACACCCTTCATGACCCTGATAAATCAGACACAGAGAGAGAGAATTACTATCATAGCCTTTTGATGCTATTCCTTCCTTGGCGCAATGAAAATTTACTCTTAGGTGATCATTCCAGCTATCATGAATCTTTCGAAAGTCATCTTTTAAAACTAAAACAAATGATGAAGTACCATGATAGGCTTAATGTTTTAAAAGAAGGCGAGAAAAAATTAGCTGATATTCTAAAAAAAATACTCAAGCAGAGTGTGAAAGGGGCAGTTTTCATGATGATATGCAAAATGCTTTGCAAGGTGATGAGATTGTTGAGGCTGGTAATGCTATGGTAGAAGTAAAAGCAGCTATGACCAAGAATTTAGTTCCTTCCTCTAAAGATTTAGCAATTCAAGTTTCACAACTACATTCTGATCAAAAGAAAATATTTGATGCCGTTCAAAAACACTTTGGTTCTGATTCAGAATCAAATAAACCACTGACAATGTTTGTTAGTGGATGTGGAGGAACTGGGAAAAGTTTTCTTATTTATGCAATTAGAAGTATGGTTTCAAACCACTTCAATAATGGCTTCACAAATGCAGTTGCAGCTCCGACAGGTCTAGCTGCTCTTAATATTGATGGAGTTACTTTACACAGATTATTAATGCTGCCTGTGGAGCATGGCAAAACAGCACAGTACCATAAACTTGGAGTAGATAGTTTATCTGTTATGCAGAAAACATTAGCGAATTTGAGACTTCTGATAGTTGACGAAATTTCAATGGTATCATCTTTATTGTTGGCTTACATTCATTTAAGATTAGTTGAAATAGCGGGCAAGGACGAACTGTTCGGTGGAATTTCCGATCTTCTTCAACTTCAGCCAGTGAAAGGGAATGAGCCGTATTCTAAATTGACTCACACTGAAGCTCGTCAGTTAATTGGATCAGTTGGTGCCATACATATTTGGAAGGAATATTTTATTTATGACGAACTTACATTAAATAAAACACAAAAAAATGACTTGAGATATGCAGAGCTTCTCAACAGAATTCGAGTTGGTGAAGTCACTACTGATGACATAAAATTACTTGAAACCAGAATCATTCCAGATGCTAATAACATAGAAAAGGTAGCTGATTATTATTTCGAGCTCATGGATAAAAACTTGAAACCAGTGTGTTTGCTACCGACAAACAAATTATGCGCAGAAATAAATTCTGTAATGCTACAAAAGGCTAAAAATAATGTTCTAGAAATTAATGCAGAAGATACCGTTACTGGTTTCCGAGAAACGAAACAAACAATAAAATTACAGCTAGAGAAGCTTAAAAAAAAGTCATCCGATACTGCCAGTTTAGAATCAACTATTTTAATTTGTGAGAGCTGCAGAGTTATGTTACGCAGGAATCTCTCTGTTGAAAAAGGTCTCGTCAATGGTTCAATGGGTACTGTTAAAAGTTTTAAAAAAGATGCAGCAGGAAAAATATTAGCTATAAGCATTTTATTTGACAACCATCCTACTGAAAAATATATCGTAAGAGTAAATACAAAATTTGAGATAATGAAAAATGTCTATGTCAAACGATCTCAATTTCCTATTGTTTTATCTTATGGTATTACAATCCATAAAAGTCAAGGAATGAGCTTGCATTGTGTAGTTATTAATTTGGGTCCAAACATTTTTGAAAGCGGTATGGCGCATGTTGCCTTATCTAGGGTGACTAGTTTAGAAGGGTTACATTTGCTTGCATTTGATGCAAGTAAAATATTTGCTTCACCAAATGCTATCAAAGAATACAATTGGCTTAGAAAAGCATATAGACCCGATCTTCCACAATTAACAACCTTTCCTAGAAAATATTCTGGTACTAAAATGATTGCTGCATCTGATTTATCAGTACTTAAGAATGAAAAAACAAACAGTATCAATATTACAAGTATAAATGTCTCTAAGGTTAAAGGTTTTAAAAATATAGATCGATCTTGTTACGCAAATGCTATGTTGCAAACTCTGTTCTCTATCACAGAATTTGTGAATAAGATACAAGAAAGGGTTATTAATCCTGGTCCAACAACAAAAGCTTTGAAAACATTGCTTACTAATCTACAAAATACACAAAATGAAACTCTAGACACAATTGAAGTTAGTAAAAATCTACCTGATATGTTTTATGATGGTACTGATCAAGACCCACTGGAATTTTTGGATTATTTACTCGAGAATTTATCTAAAGAAAATATCAATGCATTAGATCTTTTTCAAACGAAGCAAGATCTGTGGGAAAAATGTACTAGCTGCCCAAGTTTTCGTGATGCATGTGTAGCTATAGAACCATTCAATGCACTTATTGTAAAATTTCCTCACAATTTCAGTAACCAGAAAAATGGGATTGCTTTCAGTGACCTCCTAACACGATGGCAGCCTGGTGACATGATGTGCGTTCATTGTAAAAACAAAACTAAAGTACATCAAACTCGTTTAAATTCTTCTGGGAAATATTTGTTTGTGCAATTGGCCCGTTTTGCATCTTTAAATGTATCATTTGGCCAGAATAGAACTTTTAAAATAATGTGCCCCATCACAGGTTTCGTAAACCAAAAAGTAAATATTAATGGTATTTCTTTTAAAACGAAATTTGCTATCTTGCATAAAGGAATGTCAATCGATTCGGGCCATTATACAGCAATGGTGCACTCAAATAAAAATGGGACCAACGTATGGACTGTTTGCGCCGACATGAATATTTCGTATCGTACACGTTTTGTAAAGAACCTTGAAGATGTTTACATTTTACTTTTAGAAAGATGTTAAATTAGAAAAAGCATACTACTACAAAGCGTTATTAAAAACAACAGTACTAATTAGCAAATAATTTGTATTTTATGTTTTATATTTCAAAAGAATTTAACATCTATTTATAAAAATAAATATTAACAAATAATAAACTCCTTTTATTAGAGCATTTAAATGTGCATTTTTTTCTGGCTTAGATTTCATTCTCATGCATCCATCTGTTGGTCAAGGTTTAATTTAAAAATGTATAATTGTATCAGAGCTATAGTAAATCATTGGATTTTATTATTAACTAACCGCCCTTGGCGACCAGTTTGGTTTCCCATAAAATTTATGTTTGGGAAAGCATGCTGTGCATTGTATCATGTTATTTAATTTAATTTACTTGGACACTCTTAAATATAATTAATATAATCCCTTAAGCTAATATTAGTTTTTGTTGCTTTTCTATTTGTTGATTTGTCTCAATTTGTTGATTTTCTGAAATTAAGTAAACCCTATTAGTTTACAATGGAAGTATATGGGAACTTAGCGAATCATTAGAAATTGTCAAGTTGACGTCACTTTTGGCGACTAATTTTGGTAGCCAAATTTGTCAATATTTTACCAAGTTGGCGACAAATTTGGCGGCATTTGGCGACAGAACAGTGCCTCCTCTATAGTAATCCCCTTATAGGTTTGAATATGCATTAAATGCTGTTCAATAACCAATGAGATGCGTTGCCATTAAACAATTAACAAATAATCTCAATTTCTGCGCCACATACGATAACGTAATTTAAGTATTGCGCGGCAGCGCAATACTTATTTATTTTCAGTGTCACTTCTCAATGTTAATTTAACATGGAAAAGCCTATGGAGATTATAACTTTTTCATTTTTTCTTCCCACCTTTTAGTCCCTGATGCCACTCATTTTTTATTCTTTACTAATTCTAATGATATTATAAATTTAAAGTGTAAAAACTTTTGCCTGACGTCAGGGTCAAAATGAATGGTAAAATGCCTTTGCATATGGTTGAATTATAACCCAGAGAGGACCATGGGCCATTTTTTTTTTACATTATTCAAATATTTTTCCAATTTTCGCTTTTTTCATTGAAAATCAACGGACATTTTTCATAGAAAATGTAACATTTTTACTTCATTGTTGCAAAAATTTCAAAAGCCGCAATAATAATTTATTTCTTGTTAGTTGAAAGATTTTCACGTGAAATATTAAACTAAACTAGTTTTGTTTTATTAAAAAGGTGAATATGGCGTCATAGTGGAAATAAAAAGGCTATTTTCAGAATAAGTTTTTACTTTGGTCAAGTTTATATTTTAGTAAAAAGTTTCTAATGGATAGCTATTTTTACGCAGGTAGTGAACTTAGTGGGAAATTACATAACTTAAATTTTAAAATGTATGTTTTTTTCCGAGGTGAGAACTATTTATACCACAAGTTAAACTTAGGTAATAATTTTCTTACATTGTATATCATAACACCAGTTTATTAAGGTGCGTTCGTAATTATATAAATACGTAGCATAGTAGTCGCCGACTGGTCCGTTCGTCTGTCTGTCCGCCTATAACAGCGCAAAAATTACACAACCGAATGGTTTGAAATTTAAAATGTATAACTGTTGCAGAATTTTGTCGAGTCATTTCAAATTTTATGAAAATCTGCTGTCAATTGGATTCAATTACAGGGAAAGTCAAAAGTTTTCTGTTACATTATGACCAATAGGTAAAAGTCATTTCAAGTGCATTTTAATCATTTACACACTTTCGAAAATAATCAAATTGCATTTATGAAGTACACTTAAGTATACATTCTGTTGAATATGCGATGCAAAGAATATTTATTATTCATTTACAGGGCCGCACAAAATAATTCCGTTACATAACCGTAGAGGTGGAAACATTATTTTCCGCATTTTTTAATGATGTTAAATTGTTTCACATTTAATGAAATTGATATGCGTTCCTGAGGTTTACTACACGTTTCTTTCTGTATAATAGAAACTGCATAGTATTTACAGGGACACATAAAAGATTCCGGATACTATTCTGTATCCGAAGTGCTGAATATTAGAGATGATTGCTGGATGTGCATTTATAGTTGTGATATGAGTTTTTATGTTTAACTACATTTTTGAAAATTATAGTGTGCGTATAAATGCTGTAGATCCTATACAGGGATATACAAAAGAATCCGTAAGGGTTACAAAGTATGAACGAAAAGGCTTAAATATGTTTTTTTTTTAAATGTATTAGGCATTTTTACGCTGAACTACATTTACTATACTAAAATATATTAGTAGAATATAAATGAAATAATTTACAGGGGCACGCAAAGAAAATGGATACATCGCAGGCTATGGATAATATCTCTGGAAGTGTGATTTCAGCAGTTTTAAGCGTGTTTTACTCGTGTTTACTAAATAGTGGTGTCTATTTAAATATAGTTGGTAAAATACAGAGCTAAATATAAGTATTCATGTATGCTTCCGTCCATTGGTATAAATTGCTGAAAGTTAAATTTCAACCTACTATGCTTTTTTGACATTTTGAAACATAGTTGAAAAGTGTATACAAATACAGTTTGTCAGTCCGTCTGTCCGTCTACATTTCTATCTGACCGAACACTAACTTGTATCAATATTGTTAGATTGCTCTGAAATTGATGTATGTTATTGATATTAGATTGATATTGTAACATATTCGGTATTGAATATAAAGTATGTAGCGTTCATAGTTTATTTACAGAGACACTGAAAAGTATACCATTACATGGTCTATGGGGAAATATCGTAATTATCATTAATGTATTAATGTCGTTAACACGTAGCATCTCTAATCGTCGTCTACTCCACCCGTGTGTGTGCGCGTTTGCCAGCATATAACAGCACAAAAAATACCCAACCTAATGGTTTGAAATTTAGTATATATAAACATTGCAGAATTTTGTCGAGTCATTTCAAGTTTTATGAAAGTTAAATCAAAATTTAAAAATATATTAATAAAAGTTTTCGTCATTGTATTAAATCCTAACATGAGTAATTAATTCAATGGTATCCCATGATAGGTAATGATTCTAGGTGGCCATGGTGATTACCCCATATTTAATATGGAGTGCTATTATTTTCGTATTACTGAATTTAATATACATAATCGTAATAAATTTTTTATTCATGCATTCTTGCATAAGAGTGCTACAAGTATTACAACAAGATATGAATATTTATAAAACAAGTTATAGTACGATATCACGTCATTTGCCACGTTTGATGAACATTTTCAGACTAGTTTTTTTTTTCTTTGCTCGCTGAGGATTCCATCCTGTCTGCTCGCCATTGAAAGATAAATGCTGAAAGAAAATGCCTTCACCACATTCCAAGACTTGTTTATAGACCAAAATATCAATTAAGAAAATTTTGGATATTTTGTGTTTTCTGCTAATTAAAAAGTAACATTTCCATTTTCTGAATGTAAACTTCTGAAAAAAGATAAGTTAAAATAGTAGTGGTAAATTCACCTTGAGAAAATAATTAAAATTCATATAAGAAGAATAAATATAAGGCTTATTTCTCTTTCCGCGTATTCGTCTAGGAGATACACTTGTAATTTAAGGGTGGTATGGAAGATAAAGTGACAGAAAAGGGTATTCAAATTTCTAACAAAAATATAACACCATGCTCTTAAATATTTAATTGGTTAGGTACACTCATTAATTCCTTTCCCATTGTTTAAATGATTGACAAATTTAATGTTCAATAAACTCGCGTAATTGTGGTACGTTCCCCCATATATACGAGGAAGATGCCACCTGTTATGGGGGAAGATACCACACCACAGAATATAAGAAAAATAAGACTAATATTGAAACATTACCTATGAATTAACAATAACTATGTTCAAACAAAGAAATCCGTAAACTGAAATATTTTTTTTCAAATTTACTTTGCTAAAACTAATAATGATGCCAGCCTGCACAACATTTCATTTAATGCAAATAATCACCATTGCAATCTTCGTGCAACAATTTTTTGCATTTGTATTTGCATTGTATGTGAATACTGTGCGTAACTTTAGGAATGAAGACGATTAGGTTTCTTTTTCACATTTTTTATAACACACAGCACACAAATGTTACAAACAATCACGAACACTGAAGAACATAGAATGATGAAGTGACGTTGGGGTAATAACCCGCTGTTAGAACAAGTGACGTTCATAAAACATATTTTTGGGGAATACTCCCGCTATAAGAAACAGAATAATTGGGGATAAGACCCGCTATAACATAACGTGCCACAATGGCAGCTCAAGAACAACATACTCTATACTTGGGGATAAGACCCGCTAGAAAACACAACGTGCCGCAATGGCAGCTAAAGGCAACTGCACTGGGTCGCAAAGCTGCGGAGCTCGTTCGGCATGCGCACAAGGTCCGAACATGCCGCCCCGCGTTACAATGTGCGTAGCACATTCAAAATATTAAAAATACACTATAAATACAAGAACTAAGTAAAATACCAATACCATAAAATAATATTACAATACAAATACAATAATAATAAGTTGCAATAACAAGGACTATACAATACAATAAAATTAAATTCTTTGTTACAAAATTTAAGCTATTTTCTAAAAATAGTTCGAAGTATTCTTAAGAAAAGTTGAATGTAAAATAACATGTAAATCTTAGGTGCACTTTAAAATAAGTAGACAATGAGAAAAGGTATGTACATTAGGTTTCCTTAATGGGCAAACCACACAATCTAGATATGGATCTAAGAAAGATATTTGAGGCTGTTTTAACCTTTGCAACCCTAACATTACCATCCTTTCCTTGTATAACCTCTAAGATTCGTCCTAGCATCCACTTACAGGGAGGTAAATTGTCCTCCTTTATGACTACCATCGCCCCTGGTTTGATGTTTTCCCCTTTTACCTGCCATTTTGAACGATTTTGGAGATGACTCAAGTAATTTAATTGCCAATTTCTCCAAATTAATTGGACGAATTTAGTGATTATCTGCCACCTAGATAATCTCGATTCTGTGATATCAATCAACTGAGGTTCTGGAATGGCATCGATAGGCCGACCAATTAGGAAATGGCCTGGTGTCAATGCATTAAAATCATTTATATCGGTCGATAACGGAGTTAAGGGACGCGAATTTAGTACACCTTCGATTTGGGTGGTGACTGTTTGGAATTCTTCCATAGTCAATCTAGGACCTTTTAATGTTCGTTTAAGATAATACTTGAAAGATTTTACACCAGCCTCCCATAAACCACCGAAGTTGGGCGATCTAGGAGGAATGAACTTCCATTCAATAGCTTCTGAAGTAAGGTAATTAGCTAATTTTTCATCCGGTCTACGAACTAACTCATGAAGTTTGTGCAATTCTGATTTAGCACCCCTAAAATTCGTAGCATTGTCTGTCATAATAGAAGAGCATTTTCCTCGCCTTGAAACAAAGCGTTTAAGTGCAGCGATAAACGCATCAGAAGTTAGATCCGTTACTATTTCTAAATGAATAGCCTTTGTTACTAAGCAAACGAAAATCGCGACATAAACCTTATGAAAAATCCCTTTTCTTTGATTTTTATATTTAATCTCAAAAGGGCCGCAAAAATCGGCTCCTGTATGGTTAAACGTAAAGTTTGGAGTTACTCTTTTTGATGGGAGGTCACCCATGATTTGTTTAGCAGTAACTGGGTTGTTCCTATAACAGACAACGCGATCATGCACTACTTTTCGCGCTAAATTTTTTCCACTAACGGGCCAAAACCGCATACGTACGTAATGGATTAAAGTTTGGGGACCAATATGAAAATACTTCCTGTGAAAATGCTCAAATATGAGTTTTGTGAGCTTATGGCCCTTCGGCAAAATGATTTGATGCTTCTTATCAAAGTTTAAATCTGAATTTTCCAACCTACCGCCAACTCTTAAGATATTATCTTGATCCAAAAAGGGGGATAAACATTTAATTTTACTGGAAGGGGGAACCCTTGATTCCCGTTTTAAACCCTTAATCTCTTCCTGAAATTCTGCATTTTGTACTAATCTAATTAGAGAAACTTCTGAATTTTTTATTTCTGGGGTTGTGAGGCTGCCTCTGCGCCGGTCTGCTAACTTACATTTGCAATTGTGAAAAAACCTATAAACATATGCCAGTATGCGAAGAATACTATAGTATTTACCACTTATGTTGAGAAAAAAATTTACTTCTTCAGGATTCCTGAAAAGAGAAAGAGAAATATTAGAATTGAAATCATTACAGTTATTTTTATATTTTGATTTAGTCTCGGGAAAGTAATCTGTTTCTGGCACAGAAATAGTTTCTTGCTCAGTCACTAAGTCATCAGCTGCTAGGAATTTTGGTCCCCTAAACCACATTGGATTCTCTAGAAGGGAATTAACACTCGCACCTCTGGTCAAGAGATCGGCAGGGTTGTCCTTGCTGGAGCAGTGGTACCAAGAGTTCGAATCTGAAAGTGCATTAATCTCTATGACACGGTTAGCCACAAACTGCTTCCATCGCTTTGATGATCCTTTGATCCAGAATAAGGTTATTTTGGAATCCGTCCAATAGTACACTTTCGATGTGATTTTTTGATCTAGAATGGGTTTTACTTTATTGGTCAGTCTTGCACTTAGTAAGGGTCCGAGAAGTTCTAGCCGAGGCAGAGTTATCTCCTTTATCGGTGCAACACGACTCTTTGAAGTCACGAGATTGACTTCCACACCACTCTCTATTTTTATTCTCAGATAAATTGCAGATCCATACGCTATTTTACTAGCATCAGAAAAGGCATGTATGTCTACAGCTATTACTTGATTCAAGCTACCAAGAATTTTCCTCGGAATTTTTAATTCTGCTAAATTTGGAAGTTCTTTGAGCCACTTTAACCATTTTTCGTGCACATTAGTTGGTAACTGTTCATCCCATGCTGTCTTCTTTAGCCATAGTTCTTGGAACAGGCATTTTATTCTAATGGTGAATGGCGTCAGCATGCCTAACGGATCGAAGATTTTACCAACTGCTTGCAATAGTGGACGTTTTGAGCTTTTTTTGCGATGACAAGAATTCTATTAAACTTTTGACTTCGAATGTCAGACAATCTTCTTCTGTTTTCCAGGACATTCCTAATACCTTGCTTAGATTGCTTCCTAGGCTTATTGCAGCATGTTCTGCTTGAATATTTAAACCTTCCTTTTGCCAGCACTGCAGTAACGCTTCATCATTGGTTATCCATTTTCGAAGAATCATTCCTGCTTCAGACATTATTTTGTTAGCATTCAGGGAAACATCAAGAGCTTCTTGCAGCGTATCTTCGCCAGATATAAAATCGTCCACATAAATATATTTATCGAGTAGGTGAACAGTTCTTGGGTGTAGGTTCGTAAACCGCTTGATGTGCTCCTTTATGGTAGCAGATAGGAGGAATGGAGAGGCATTGACTCCAAAAATAACACGTTTGAATCTGAAGACCTTGAAAGATTTTAAACCATCATCATACCTCAGAAAACGGACAGAATCCCGATCTTTTTCAGCTAGTGAGATTTGAAGGAACGCCTTCTCGATATCAGAAGAAAAGGCAATTTCGTATAATCTGAAGTGGATTAAAATATCAAATAGAAGTGGATTTAAGTTGGTGCCGGGCCATAAACAATCATTAAGGGACAAATCATTGCTATCATGAGAGCTGGCATCGAAGACGATTCGGACCTTTGTAGTAAGTTTATCTTCTTTACAGACCGCATGATGGGGCAAATAATAAACTGCCTTGTCTAAAACAGGTTCATTTTCTTGCACCTGCTCTATAATTCCTTGCTTTAAATATTCCGTGATTATTTCAGAATATTGTCGAAAAAGCTCTGGGTTTCGATAAAATTTTCTTTTTAGACCTTCCAAACGCTGTTTCGCAACATTAAAATTATCGTTTAAATCCTTCCAGTCTTTTTTCCACGGTAACTGAACTTCATAACGATCGCCTACAAATTTGACAGTTTTATCGAATATTTGTTGTGCTTGATCAGTTTCCGATATTTTCGGATCATCATGTTTAATGCCTATAGACTCAAGCTCCCAAAATTGTTTTAAATTATCATTTATTTCATCGAAATCTCTAACGAAATGCACATAGTAATATTGTTTGTTTGCGTGTTCTCCTCTAGCGCCCCAGTTGGGATCCATCCAAAAACAGTGTCTTGCAGAAAAAGTCTATCATTTATCTTAACTAAATTATGCCTTAAAACTCTATAAAATAATTCAGCGCCAACCAATGCGTGAATTTTTCCCGGTTTGAAAAATGTGGGGTCTGCCAATTCCACAATATTCGGTAAATTAATGTCCGATACATTTAATTGCTTTGATGGAATTACATCCGTGATTTTGGGAACAATTAAGAAATCTATATTCTCCCTGAAAGAGCCATCTTCGTTTGTAATTACACTCGAAATTTTATTTTTTACATTATAAGTATAACCGTTTAATCCTGTAACGGGTAGATTAATTATCCTTTTTTTAAATTTCAGCATGTCAGCGGAATCCTTAGTTAAAATATTGACATTGCTAGCATTATCCAAAATTACTCTAAACTTTCGTTTATTTCCGAAATTATCTTCTATAAAAACAAAGCATGTACTCAATAAAATTGATTTTCTTTCTTTACTTATATTATTCAAGGTCTTTAAAGATTCATTATTTATCGAAATGTTTTCCGTTTCTCTATTTACCGCACCTGCAAGAGGGGAGGAAATTTGGGGGGAAGCCAATTCATTTTTGGATTTATTTTTTTTTATCTCGATGAAGCGATGAGCTGTGTCGCAATCCACAGGTATTACAATTATATTTTGAAATGCAAGAATTTACGAAATGAGAATTATTCAAACAATTGGTTCACAGTTTATTTTTCTTCACAAAATCGTATCGTTCAGAAACATTCATTTTTAGAAACTGAGAACATTTGTTCAAATTATGAAAAGCCAATTTACAAAGAATACAAGTTTTTCCATTCGATTAATCATTCGAATTTAGCATGAAATTTTTTTGTTTCTTCGAAAGAGGAATGTTTTTGTTTAAGGGTTTTGAAGCACAGTATCTATTTACGCTTTCTAACGTAGAACTGCGGTTTTCCAAAAATGACATTAATTCATTAAATTGCGGGTATTCTGATTTTTTAATCGAATATTCAAATAATTTTCGAGATTCCTTATCTACCTTTTGCAATATAATATTGATAAGGATAGCATCAGACAGATTGTTTTGTTCATATTGTAATACTTTTAAGGCTCTCAAATTTTTATTTACACAAACAATAAAGGATCTCAATTCTTTAGAAGACTCGTAATGTATTTTTTCATAATTAATTATGGCTGATAAATGAGTGTCAATGAGCAAACGTTGATTTTCGAATCTTTCACTAAGTGCTGTAAACAATGACTCAAAGGAATCGTCTGGGCTCTCTAGTTGTTTTGCTTCATTTTTTAGCGATGCTCGCAAATAAAACAGCTTCTGAGCGTCATTTAACTGGGCATTATTGATAATTAAATTTGTAAATTGTACTTTAAAGATTGACCACTCTTCATATTTACCATTGAATGTTGGTAGTGGGATTTCAGGTAACTTAACTTTAATATTATTCAAACTTATAGATTCAATACTATCAGCATGCACATTTATTTCAGAAACTTTAAGATTTTTAAGAAATAGGTTGAGACTTACCTCAAGTTTCTCGAGACGATCTTCGAGTTCATCTAACTCGTTTTCGATTTCTGGTAAGTCCTTAATATCAGGGATATCATAATATTTATCCCGTATTTCCGATACTTTTGCTTGAAGCTCAGGTAATTTTCGAATCTTTATTTCGAGCTCGGTACTCGAGTAATTAATTTCGTCTGTATTATCTTTTACGAATTTTTCTAATTTCGTTATAGCACCTTTTAGAGCACCTTTTGTTCTATTTAATTTTTCCATAGCAGCTATTTCGCTGCGAAATCGACGGACCACAAAATGTATGTGAATACTGTGCGTAACTTTAGGAATGAAGACGATTAGGTTTCTTTTTCACATTTTTTATAACACACAGCACACAAATGTTACAAACAATCACGAACACTGAAGAACATAGAATGATGAAGTGACGTTGGGGTAATAACCCGCTGTTAGAACAAGTGACGTTCATAAAACATATTTTTGGGGGAATACTCCCGCTATAAGAAACAGAATAATTGGGGATAAGACCCGCTATAACATAACGTGCCACAATGGCAGCTCAAGAACAACATACTCTATACTTGGGGATAAGACCCGCTAGAAAACACAACGTGCCGCAATGGCAGCTAAAGGCAACTGCACTGGGTCACATGACCGCAAAGCTGCGGAGCTCGTTCGGCATGCGCACAAGGTCCGAACAATGCACTGCATCCAACCACACTTGAGACTTTTTTTAGCGTAAAAGTATCCTTTACATGCAGCACAAAAATCATCATCATTATCCTCAACAAAACTATCGCCACTGGTATCCAGAGTAAAATCTTCACTTGGGAAAGACGCGCTTACACGTTTCTTGTACTTCTGTTATTTCGATGGTTTCTTTTTATTTATTTTATTTGTTTTCCTTGTCCCGATTTTCTCTAACTTTTCCCAGCATAGTTTTTCTTCTCTTTGTTGCAGTTAAGAACTTTGCTGCTTGTTTCTTACGCCCAGATGGTTTATCTTTTATGACCTGAGGAATAGGACTCATTGCTTCTAGACAGGAAAAGCAACTGCTGGTGTAGGCCTATCGACACATGCTCCGCTTGTGGTAGCAACAGCTCTATCGTTAATGTAACTCTCAGAGTTATCAAACGCTTGTTCTGGGACTGCTTGTGGGTTATAGGGATAAATCCTAGTAACTGAAAACCCAAAAATGCCATTTCCTACTGTGACTGCCTTGCTCCTTCTGTATTCAGAAGAGATCAAAAATAAAGTCTTGAATGTTTAGGATATGGCTTGCAGTGGGCCCAGGCGTTCAGGGCTTGTCATCAATATGTTTTTAATTGTTCGAAAAATGAGTGATCAAATGTCTGTAAGTACTGGGTAATGAGATTTGGAAGACAGAAAATAATTTATTATTTTGTGTCTTTATTTTATCTTATTCCTGAACCTCCCCCCCCCCCAAGTGTAGGGGGAAGATGCCACATACACTTATTTCCGTATTTCTGCAAGATTATGACAGCTTTTGCTTACCTTGTGCGTGTAACAGAATGTGGAACTCACTTATATTGCTAATGTCTCATTTAAAATAAAACATCCGTTTATAAACTTTAAATATGAGGAAGGGAATATTATAAGGGCTTTACTCACTCATTTAAATGCTTACGAGATCTAAAAATGAGGGCGATTAAAGGCGACAAATTAAGATAAATTCACAAACCACGTAAACACTGGGACAAGATTCCTCACACAGGCCGGTTATAATTGCTATCCGTCAACACTTAACTGTACTAGGAACAAACTTGCGTCTACCCCAAATTGCATCTTCCCCCGAATTACCTTATAATATCTTGGATCACTGCTTTCAGTTATATTTAAATTTATTATCATGGGACGGGGCAAAAGAGTGTCAGATACTTATAAATAAAATTTATTATTTCACTGACAGATGCAACAGGAAATTATTTGTTCTCAAATGTTAAAAAAAAATTAGCTTTTAATATTTGATTCTATAAAAATTAATTGATTTTAGTATACCTTACTTCTAAATATATTGTTTTAAGTTATGAATTACTGCAACTTTTGATGAAAAGTAATTCTAGCTTTCCTTTACAAAGGCTATTATTCGATAAAAAAATACTTAAATATGTATTATAAGAATAATCTATATTTATTAAAAGACGATAAGGAGTTTCTGCCTATATCCGTAAATAGAACATTTTGCCTGTCACCTTGTTATTGAAAAACCTCGTAGACTCACTAGGAAACGTACTAAACTATTAGTTCATTATTTTGTCAAGATTTGTATACCTGGACAAGTCATGTCTTGAGAAGAATATCACAGCTATACACCTAAATCGAACACTTTGCGAGATATGGTTTAATACCTTCTGTTACTTCATACATAAAGGAAAATAAATCCGATTGCGTTCACTGAAAGCTCTTATAAAACGGAATAACAATTGATTAAATATCTAATAATATTAAAACGAGACTCTAACTTTAGCTTCTCATGCCGTCTTTTTCTCACTTTTTTAAAATTTATTGAGCATGATTACCTGTATAAAATATTGGCCTGCTTATCGGGAACATTTGGATTCAGACGAGTGGAGCCGCAATCAGTAGTCAGAGACGTTGCATTGTGCCACTTTCCTGAAAAGGTATTGCCTTGTTCAGAATTTCGTGATGCAATCTTTGAGAGTCGAAATTCACCAGCTCACCGCGAGGCAATACATCGTTGAGAAGCTTTTCTATATGCGTATACAAAATTAAATTATGGCCTGAAAGCGCCGTTATGCAATTTTGCTTAAAGATATCTAAAACAGGGGGGTAAAAATATCTATCAGAATGCTTTTTAAAAATTCCTTTAAATTTCTTTAAAATATAACTTTATAATTTTGAAAATTTTCAGTATTTGTCTGATACTCTCACAGCTAAATTAGCTGAGAGATTTCGTAGTATTTTATTATATTTTTTTCTATTTCAATAACCAACGTAATATTGCTATAATTAACTGACATAAATTCGTTTTTTAAACAACATTGTTAGTTTTGTTCTTCGAGTTTCCCATGAAAGTAATCCTGGTAATAGCTATTATCAAATACCTTTCAAAAGTTAAATATAAATTAAAAGTTAAGTTTATAAACATGCATCATTAAAAGTCTTTAACAATGCGCGCTTATTATTACATGGAAATATAACAGTACAAAACAAAATAATTGACAAAAAAAATGTTAATAGGAAAATCCACATTTAAAAAAAAACGTTCCTATCCTTTCATTCATATAAGGAGCCTGTATTAGCATCTGTTTAAATGGCACAGCGTCTTAGGTCAATCATAACCCCTATTAGGCGAAGAGAATTGCAAGGAAACATAAAAAAGAAGACTATCTGACCAATTCTCTAATATCATTGATACAGAAATACATTTTAAAACTTTGAAACTCCCTATATGTTTAATTTTTTACAAATGATATTTTCAAAATGTGGCCAGATATAATTGCAAAACATTGCCATTGCAAAACAAAATTGCCATCACTTCATTATTTAACTAGGGTAATTTTAGTTAGGAATCTACTACGTAAATGGAGTTCATCTAATTCACCTCTTTAAATGGCGTCTAATTTTTTTGACACCTTAGTTAAATTTAAAATTTACGAATTATAGGTGAAAAATAAATTCTATATAAACAGGATTTAAATGGTATTATGGAATGTGATTAAATTATCGTGGATTTGTGAAGCAAGCACACTAACGTCATTCAATCATGTCCTACAGTAGAATCTCGATTATCCGAGTTAATATGGACCAATTAAACCTCGGATAAGCATAAAAACTCGGACAAACCAGATTTACACAGCCACCAAACAAGGAGGTGAAATATAAATTTTCATTTAACTTATTAATTTTTATGATACTAGTAACATTTCATTGATGTACATTTCCGTTACTTTTAAGAAAAACAGGGAATGAAAGGAATTCTTTAATAAATTTTCAGTAAATTACATTCTTTAATTCTTAACTCTTTTCAATACAGTTGAAAAAGCTTATGAATTCGTTTTGTCTGTCCGTTTGTCAATGCTATAACTACCGTAAATATACACATATTGACATATAATTGGTATATGTGATTGAGGGTTATCATGGCATGTTTGGTATTGAAAATGAAGTGTTTCCGTATATTGTCAGTATACATGAACACAGTCAATTATTCTGTTACATTAGAGTCATTAGGTAAAATTATTTTCAGTGCATTTTAATGATGTTACACTTTTTTAGCTCACAGGCTATCAAAGCCTGAGAGCTTATGTGCCCGCCCGTTCTGTATGTACGTACGTATGTATGTACGTACGTATGTACGTACGTAACGCGATAACTCTTGATAGAAACATCCAATTTGCTTCAAAAAAATTTCTAGGTTCATTCTGATAAGGCGCTTCCCTGATTAGTTTTGGAAGTTCATTGGTTAAGGATAAAGGGGGGGGGAAAGCGGGGTTAGTCCACCCCTCTTAATTCAGATAAATGGGGTTTTTATGCAGAATTATTCGATTTTCTCCGAATTTGGTATACCGGTTTATTAGGTTAAGGAGCTTCCCTGATTAATTTTGTGGGTTCATTGGTTAAGGATAAAGGGGGAAGGGGGGGGGGTCAGTCCCCCCCCCTCCTTTATTCAGATAAATGGGTTTTTCATGCAGATTTATTCGATTTGCTCCGAATTTGGTATACCGGTTTATTATGTTAAGGAACTTCCCGGATTAGTTTTGGTTTTTCATTGGTTAAGAATAAATGGTAAAAAAGGGGCTAGTCCAACCCCCTTAATTCAGATAAATGGGTTTATCATGCAGAATCATTCCATTTGCTCCGAATTTGGTATACCGGTTTATTATGTTAAGGAACTTCCCTGATTAGTTTTGGGGGTTCATTGGTTAAGGATAAAGGGGGAAAGGGGGCTAGTCCACCCCCCTTAATTTAGATAAACGGGTTTTTTTATGCAGAATTATTCGATTTACTCCAAATTTGATGTATCGGTTTATTATGTTAAGGAGCTTCCCTGATTCGTTTTGGGGATTCATTGGTTAAGGATAAGGGGGGGGGGGGGTAGTCCACACCCTTAATTTAGATAAATTGTTTTTTTTGCAGGATTATTCGATTTGCTCCATATTTGGTATACCGGTTTATTATGTTAAGGAGCCTCTCTGATTAGATTTGGAGGTTCACTGGTTAAGTATAAAGGGGGAAACGGGGGCTAAACCCCTTCACTTATTTTTTTGAGGGGCATTATTCTTTAAAATAAGAGTATAATAAACAATTAGTGTGAATAGCATGTGAGCTCAATGCCATCACTTTAACTGGGCACTTTTCTTTTTTTCCAACACTTTCCAACGAAGTTGAAATTGTTTATGCATTCCGTTTGTCTGGTCATCTGTCCTTCTGTCCGCCTGTCAACGCCCTAAATCCCATGAATATACTCGGATTTTCATGAAATTGATAAAGATTATTCAGTGTCACCAAAGCCTGTTTGTTATTGTATACGAAGTGTGTAGGGTTAATAGTTCATTTACAGGGGCACTCAAAATTATTCCATTATATTATCGCATAGGGGGGGGGGGTCGTTTGCAGAGTATTTTAATTACATTTCGCTATTTCAAATGTCCTGAAACTGATAGAAATAACTGAATTTCACTACATCCCGTTAGAACAGGGGATTCATAGCATTTTTTATTCATTTACAGGGACACACAAAAAAAATCGGTTACAGTTCTGTACTGTCTTTGAGTAATAATTGCTGGAGTGTGCGGTTTAAAATTTCGTATTTGCTTTTAAATTTTTTACTCAGCTAGTTATTGATGCTTTTAAAGAACATGAATTTATTGCTACACATGCTGTTATGCTTAAAAACCCTCAAACATGTAAACCCATGTCTTTTTATATGGTTAACGTTCTCCCCGTATACATACTTCCATATTTACAGTATGTATGATCTGTTGCATCTGTGTATCACAATTCAAAATTTTAAAAATATTAATAATGTGAAAGAATGCTACCGATATCAGGATTCGAACATGCTACCCATATTTGTTATTTTTTGCCCAATTGCGTGAAGTGTGCAGGTAACTGTTTTTCTAATGTGTCCTCCTAAAAGTAAAATTACAACTAAATGTGTAAATCGCAAGCTTTCCTTACCCGCTGCACAGAGGGTGTATCCGAAATTCAACACACTAACCTAGCAAACTACCTACACTAAAATTTCAAGACAACTTCAAAAGAACACTAATTCTAAAAAAATTACATAACTTCATATAAATTCTGAAAGACTTTAACATCCCGTAAAATTATATTTTCTGAGTACAATTACACCTTGTAATTGTACTACACGATTTAATGGTACACACTGTATCCAATCATGTTCTTCACCCCACCAAATTACACACACGTCAGTTCCTTCCAGTTGGGCGGATCTGCCATTTACATAAAATAGCACATTTTATGTAAGCACATACAAAATTACATTTTATAAAATGCATCATTGGTATTGTCGTACAATTCTCTCAGGTTTCCGCTCCACAAATGTTAAACATAGCAGTCAAAACCTGCTAAATACATTTTATACATAATTTCTCGCATCAACAAAGTTTTATTGAATGAGATTATAAGGTGCATAACCCAAATTGAGATTGTCAGTCTACAAATCGTAGATGCAGGTGACACTACATCCTTACACGCCAACAACTAAATTTAGGACACCTATTTCTCCAATACTCCTAATCCCACCCTACCCTCTTGTTATTACTAAAAAATGTTCCTTATCCAATCACCAATCCCTACCTAAGAAACAAAATGCTAATTACCTTTTTTTACAGCATGAATTATTTTTTAAAACCTACTTCCGTACAAGATGGCTGGAATAACATTAGTAATGATCTTTATAATTCTAATTTTCATAATTAATTTTCTGAAATTAATTATCCCCTTATTTTAATTCTGTTGTATTCCATGTTGCATATGTTGTTACTAACTTCTCAAAAGCGATCTACTTTTTACAAATTTTAAACTAAAAATACGTTTGTTCTTGCTATTAACTTGCGAAACCGCTGAAAACACTGTTCTCCTGTAACTCATTCAGGGCTCCCGTTATCCCACACTTTTTTTACGCTGCTAATAATCTTAAAAACCAGATAAACTAATCGGATGTAACAATTCCAAATCTTTGTTATATCTCATACATGTTAATACTTCAAAATTCGCCAGCACAGTGGAAAAATTAAATTGCAATATATGCCCACCATGAGGATTCTAATGATATGATATTCCGTGAACTGGTTCTTGTGCTATAACTATCGCTAAAATCCTGTAAATCATGGAAAATAAAGCATAGCAGCACCAAATGTTTGATGATTTATACCAAAATCCCATCAGCAACAAATTATGTGAAAGCCTAACTGAATCTGATGTTTGATGAAAATCCTTACATCAGTTTTTGAGATAGAGCAATTGAAAAATCGTGAAAAATCCAGCATAGCAATACCAACTATTGGGCGATTGACATGAAATCCTAACCAGACATAACTTCCGTCAACTTCTAATTGAATCTGAAGTTATGTGAAATTCTGCTCATTAGTTCTTAAGATAGAGTGCCTACAAAATTTTTGTCCCATATAGAGATACAGACTCAAAGACAGACCCATAGAGTGCCAGACAGATGTTTCTAAAAATTATCAAATCGGGCTCAGGACATTCTAAAACGTATAATTTCATCGAAATCCGGAAGTCGTAATTTTTCAAGAATCCAATTCTTTCTTCTTGTAAAGTTAGTGGAAAGTGAAACTTTAATCTTCAAAGAGATTCAAAACACTTGCCCAAGATTATTTGAAGATATTTCACCTGATGATAGCTTTCTTTTGCAAATTAAAAAGAAGTTTAAGAAAAAATTCACTTATATTCCCCCATCTTATACTGATATAGATAAAATTAAATTTTTGGCATGATAATAATTTTCATACGATGTGAAATAATACACTTTTTTTTCAAAAGCCAAGAACTATTTATTAAGTTTTAAAATTCTGATGTGTATGAAAAAGGTTTTTAAAAAGAATTGTTTCACGAAAGAAATCTTTGATTAATGAAAAATAATTATAATACTGTATTTTAGAAAACTATTTGAATTATAAATAGGAAGACATTCTATAAAACACTCAGTTTTTAAATTATAAATAATTGAAATATACCTTTATTATTTAGATCATAGAAGAGAAAAATACACTTAAAATGAGAAACATTATCAACACAAAATCATAGATCTCTATTCAAACGAAAAGTAAGTATAAAACTGAAACAATAAAAATCTGTAGAAATCTTTTACATAAATACAGGCAACGGATTTATTTATCAACAGTTGCAATTTATTCAGCGCAGTATAACACCTATTATTCATCAAAATGTATAGTACACCTAATTTATGTAACTGTCGTAGATCGGATAAAAATGTAATGTTATTTATTTGCTCTACAAATTGTTCAATATTTAGAAAATGATCATCATAGATTATCATCATCAATCACTTCCAACGTTAGAACTGTGAATTGATCTTCTCGTGAACAAATATATCTAGAAATAACTTGTTTTGAAATGAATAAGAATTAGTGATTTTAAAGTTTTCGACAAGAAATTGAATTTAATTTTGGTAAAGCTCATAGTAAAAATGTGGTTTTCGATTTCAGAGATAAATAGAATATATGGTTTATGTAATAACTTTAATATTTGAATTTTTGAGAAAAGAAAATTAAATAAAACTACCTTTAACTATCCTACTCACTATAAATGAAGATAATATTTTTTATCCTTTACAATGTAAGATTCTTTATTCACTAATAAAATGGTAATATTGGATTTTTTAACAATTGGGGAGCCAAAATGTTTAAAAGAGATTTAAAAAGCAAAAAGACGTTTCATAAAAAAAAAAAAAAAAATGTAAACTAAAACAATGAATATTGTATTTTTTATAGACACATTATTACATGTTATAATCTAATACACATTGGACTATTTAATGAAAATTAGTATACTACTCTATTTTAAGAAAGGATTCATGCAGTATACATTGTGTTTACAATCATTAGTTCGTACGACTTTACATGGATAAAGCAACTGATAAAAGCAGATAAACGAAATTTTCACATAGCAGAAATTATTAAACTTATCAATATTAACAAAATTATTATTAAATATATCTATTTATATAAAATCCAAGTCTCTGTCTGTCCCTCACGATTCCGGTAGGACCGCCTCATTGAAATGAGCAATTGTTGAAAAAAAAACTAATGCAGGGTTACCACAGTAGCGCCAAATGTTAGCCAACTTGGTGATAGCTGGCTAATTTGGCGAAATTCCCATTTAAAACCATTAATCTTTCATAAAGGAGGTCACCGAAATTTAATTTAAACTCCGCTCTTTTAAGATATTCTTCAAAATCTATGAGTGAGAATTTAAAGTACATCTTTACATCTTTCTCCCGATTCTACTAATAAAATAACCGCCAATAGACGACGCTGAACTGTGTGAGATCCTAACTGGGCGATTTTAATGTGCTTTAGGTACTTTTCCAGTATAGATGCCTTGGCGAAAAAGGAAATTTGGCAACATATTTTCCGGGAACCTATCCACTGTTTCATTTTATATACACACGCATTTTTTTCGATATTTATACGATTTATTTAATATAAAAAAGACGTTTCTCTAATTTTATAAAGAAACAGATGTGATTTGTACATAAAAATATCAATAATATACATATAAAATAAACATATAAATCAAACAAAAACGCTCATCAAGTTTGTTTTCATAGCTGTTTATTATGTTATGAGTTGACAACAAATCTCGATATTTTTCCGTTATACGGACACCATGCCAAAATGTATGCTAATGCGTCAATTATTTCAAAATACTAAAAGATATTTGTAATCTTATGCCAGCAGTTTAATATGAGTTTTATTTTATTGCTTTATTTTATAACAGTTATTTGTTCACTTATTTTAAGTATATAATTGTGATTTAATGAAATAGTTCGTAAAAGTCTGGAATTTTCAAATGTTATATTTTTTAAATGCTCACTTTAGTATCGACAATGTTTTTTCTGTACTTTTCGTTTAGCCGGGCGCCAGTGCTATATATATACATATTTATATACATACAAATATGTAAATATAAATATATATGTATATACACATATTGTATATATACACATATAGATATATGTAAATATATATGTATCTATACATACATTTATATATGTGTATATAACACCGGCGCCCGGCTAACCGAAAAGTACCGTTTTTTCTTTTATTTTTCAAATGCTTCAATTCACGTGATTTTCATTTTGCGCCATCTATTACGCTTGGCGACAAAGGTATCCGTATAACGGAAAAGAACCCAAATCTTACTTTATCATGCCCAAATTACACCAAGCTTTTTTTTTAAAAAAACGCCAAATCCACTACAGTGGAAAAGTACCAAACTGTCTATTATTTTACGCTATCTGTGTTATAGTTTGTATTATATGTAAGGGGTGTGGAGCGAAGAGTTTAAAAATTAAATATTAAAGTTTCGGCACAGATGTCATATACGCCCCATATTGGCGCGATTTTTCTCTGACGCCAATGTCATATACACAACGGGCACTTAACTGGCGGCAAAGTGTCGTTATTTTGCTTGATATTGTAACCCGGATATTGTTGTTTATGCTGTTGATGTTTTCGCCAAATTGGCGTATATGACAACTGTGCCAAAGTTTTTATAAAGCAGTATAAGACTAAAAAATTAAGAATAAAATAAATGCAAAATAAGACTAAAGAAGAAAGAAAAATCATGCGTTAAGCATGGAATATGAAACACTTTCCAACACATCCTGAATGTTTTAACAAAACTTCGTTATTTGGGGAAATAAGATAACCAAGTAAACATTTTAGAAGACGCATAAAAAATTTTAAAAATTGATTTCAGCAGGTACCGTCCATAGCCAATAGTATCGTTATTACATGCCACTATTTAGCCAAAATTTAATTTAAACAACTCTTAAAACTACTGAAATCACATTTCCAGATATTATCATCCATAGACGGTTATGTATCCAATTCTTTGCGTGACCCTGTATATCATTTTATCTATATTCTACAAACATTTCTTAGTAAACTAAATGCAGTTCAGCGTAAAAACGCATAACTCCTTTAAAAACCACCTTTAAGCAATTTACTCTCATACTCAGTAACCGTTACGAATTCTTTTTGTGTAGCCCTGCATATGAACTGTAGCATTTATACACACAGTATAGTATGCATAAATGTAGTGAAACATAAAAGCGCATATCATAATTAAAAATGCATTTCTAGCAATCATTGCTTATGTACAATACTTCGGAGAAAAGTTGCTTGGCGAGAAAGAAGTTTGCCAACGTATTTTTTGACAACCTATTTACTGCTTCATACTCACAATCAATTTTTTTCATATGTATGCAATTTATTTAGGTAGTTGTTAGCTATCCCGTCGACCAATTTCGCCAAATTATATAAATCGCCAAACCACTCGCCAAATTATAGAAATTGACATAATTTTTATTTTAAACAACGAAAGATCAATTAAATTAGCAAAACATTAATAAAAATACAAATATAACGTCGAATTAAAAATCACTTGATAACGTAAGAAATACATGATCATGTTTAATATCAACCATTATTGGCATTTAATCTTACAATTTGGCGACAGTAATTTGGTCGACGGGATAACTAACAAGTACCTTTATTTAATGCAAAAAAAGCTATTTACCCATTTTTATAATAAACAGATGTAATTTTTGCACCGATGTCATATACGCATCGGGGTTGGTGTGATTTTTCTCTGACGCAAATTTGGCAGAAATCTCGCTTTCGAATACCAGTTACTTATATATTTTTAAATTATTTGCTATCATTTTGAAAAGGAAATTACTATAAATAAGTAAAAGTTTGAAAAATAGTTATAGAACAAAACAGTTTATACAATTAAAAACAGGAAATAAAAGTAAGTAAACAATTTATTAATAAATAAAAAACAATAGCCGGGTTACCATAGCAGGCAAAATAACACCATTTTGGAGCCAGTTAGGTATCCCGGTTCATATCTGAAATCTGTGCCGTAATTTGTATATAAAAAAATATTATATATATTTAGAAACGATTTTTTATGTATATAAGTGCATATATAAACAAAAATAAATGTTCATTAGATTTGTTTTCATAGCTGTTTATATATTTTGGCAACATATCTCACTTTCTGATGCCCGAATTGCGCGAAGTTTTTTTAAAAATGCGCTATAATGGTAAAGTACCTAAATAATTAACAGAAATAACCAATTATACAAACTAAAACTTTTTCTTTCAAGATCAGAGCATTGTTTTTAATTTCAATTGAAAATACACATATCCTTGGATAACTTTAATTGAAAATAGGTTCACAGCTTAATATCTCATTCCATAAACCTAAACAAACACAAGTGATTCATTCATCGTGAAACTTAAATTTTTTTTAAATCATTGAGGTAATCATTCATAAAGTAAGTTCTCCAACAATCAATGGACAATATTCTAATGACATCATAATAGGTAAAATGGTGGCGGTATCGTTTGTTTATGGTTTGAAATCACAAAGATTTAATTTTGCAATGTCTCTTAGTTACATTATTTTATTGTCATATTTATGAGCTCAGAACAAAAGCATATTTTTTCATTATTTAGTTATTAAAGACGGAAAAAAATTATAAATGCATAATTTGAAAAATTTAAATAATTTTCCTTCTTAATAGTAAAAAATAACATCGGGAAGTAACAGCGGGTTTAAGTTAAATAAGTTTAACTGTTTAATTCTGTTGTAGTATTCAAAATAACTGTATTTATTAGATTTCAGTAAACAACATCAGGGCCCGATTAAACTTTGAAGTTAGAGGAATTACAATGTCATTTCAGGACCTTTCTTTTGGAGAAGCTTTTCTAAATTTCATATATACATGGAAACTCTTCAGTGTTAGAAATATTATTCTTAGGACTGACATAACATGAGAACGGCCTGCAATTTTACACAAGTTTTTGAAAACTACTTTATATCAGAAATTTTGCTAAAAACTGGTTACATTTTTGTTATAGCGGCCGACACTATTAGGATTATGACAAGTTGCAGCCAATTTCCCCAACGTCGTAACCAAGATCGTGAAGCACACACATATAATACCATATAATACCATTTCATGAAATTGTATACGATAATTTAATAGTTTTTACCTTACTTCAAGTGTGAAATTTATTTATTTTTAAGGATTAATAATCTAAATTGTCCAATATATGAATTTAAAAAAAATGTAAACAAAGATTGAATAGACATGACCGCAAAAAGCCTCACTTCTGCATATCATTTGGAACCAAACTGTGCAGATTAGTGGTCTTCTACTGTACACAGTTTTTCATAAATGTGTTTCGTTCTTTAAATGTGTTATTTTCATCTATCACTGCGGAACAAGCGAGAAAACTCATATTCTTGCACATGAGTTGTATATATCTTTATATCTAAATTTCCGTCATTTTTGACGGGCTACCTTTCTAGTATATATATATGTGTGTGTGTGTGTGTTTGCACTACGATTTCAACAGCAAAATCAAATAAAATGTTCAATCAAGCCAAAAAGCCTGTGCCGCCACGGTATTCCCTCCGGAGAACATCTTCTTGTACTTAAAAAAAAATTAAACATATTCTATCCCTTAGAATACAAATAGGAATATGTAAACAAATATTTAGGTAAATATATGTATATATTTATTTATGTATTCAATCTTATTCTACTCTAAAAGTACAAAATATTAATTTCTTCAAGCCGAAAGTAAACAAAATTTTAAATTATCACTTTTGCAGTAATTGAATCAGAAATGTAAGTGTTCCGTAATTCAGTGGCCCCAAGACCATGACGCAGTTGATCCATGCGTTAATGCTTTAATCAGGCCCGGATCAACTAGCAATATCTGTGCAAATGGCGTCAGAAATCCACCATTTTTAAAACATTGTTAATGACAATAATATTATACAGGGTGTCCGGTCTCAACGGTGTCCAATGGCTACTTCCTAAACCGTTAGTCATAGACATATAGTTCCAATTGCAAAAATGTTTTAAATAAGGTAAAGAAGTATTTTGAAAGCGATTTGGGTAAAAAAAAAAAAAAAAACTTTTATTAAAAAATTACGATATTTAAATTTTTATACGGTCCCCAGGTCCTATAAGTGATATTTAGGAAAAATATCCTATTGTACTGACAAGTAATACAAAAAAAGTCCCATTCCTCTGCGATTAAAACTGACCGAGTAATAGATGTTTAAAGTTGGAGTATCTTTTTTGCTGCAAAATAGGGGTCAGTCACAAATTTACTAGAAATAAAAATAATCGTCAGATATAAAATTTAACATTAAACATTGAGAGTAAATTAATATTACAATTATATTTTGAGATTTTTGTTCATTCTGACATATTAAAACAAAATATACAACTTGTACTAAAAATATAAGTAAAAAAAAAAAAAAAAAAAAAAAAAAAAAACAGAAATTTTGTTAAATGATTATAAAAGCAACAGTCACAACTCTTTAGAAAATGATACATAGTTAGATTACCTAATCTAAAACTTTTTTTTATGCGTATATTTTTATACATAACTTTTGAATGGCTGCTCTGAATATGTTAAGGAAATTAAAATGTCACTTTTTGAAAATGATTCTCATATCACTTTTATTTTCTTTTACATTAAACATCAATTATTTGAATTATATGATTCTACCTGTGCGATTACTTCGATGATTTAAATAAACATAACAAAATTGTTACAATATTTTAATATTTTGTTCTAATAGAGCACAGATTTATCCATTAAAGGTAGAACATCATATAACCGCCCACATTCTCTCTTTTTAATTAACTTTTCTTTTTTTAAGAACTTGTTCCATTTGTCATTTTATTGTAATGATAAAAAAAATAATAATTATTATTTTTTTTACATTACCCCTTCTGAAAATTCTACTGTTTCTCCCCTCAGCAAATATTAATTAGAGCAGTTATTTTTTTAATTATTTTTTAATTAAAAATTAGGGGGGAAATACTGTTAAATCAAAACATATGTTAAATTATTAAATTTTAACATTTAACAATTTATATATATATATATATTTTTTTTTTTTGCCGTACTTCTCGCTAAGCAAGTTTCAAAAGCATATAAATCACTTTTGCCATCAAACACTTGCCTCTGCACTTGCCAAGCACGAATACCGCCAAGATGAGTCACTTTGACGCCGAAACCTCTGGCCAATCAGATTACAAATTGGTAAAACATGGTTGGGGAAAAAATATGCATTTTAAACCTTAGAAAGTATTTGTATGTGTATGATTTGAGGTCGCAAGTATTTTGGCACATCTATTGTACAAATAAAGTTGTTTACCTCATTTTCCTTGTTCAACAGGAAAAATTTTCACTTCATTTAATATCTATTTTTTGTTTAGCAAGTATAAATTGCATTTTGATTTTGGTCTCTAAAATATTTTTTTCAAACAAGTTTTTATAAAGAACTAAAAAGTTGAATTTGAAAAAAGCATAATATCATCAAAATGTATAATAAGCAATCCCTGCTCATACATCGTAATGTATCTGACATCTTTCGTGTGGCACTGTATAAAAAATATAAATGCAACGCACTTTAATTTGAAAAAAATACATTGTGAATCTTAGTGCCTTACATAAATGTTACTGATTTTAATTTTAACATTTCTGTTTGTAGGTAATAATGTATACGAAATTTTTGGAGTGGTCCTGTAAAATAAATATAAATGGTACGTACCTAAAATCGTATTAATATTACATTGTCATTAGATTTACCTAATTATGCAAAATTTAATCTTGATCGGATATTTGGAAGTGAGTTAAAATTGGAATACAAATTTTGAATTAGGAAGACATACATACCAACGTCGTAAGTTAAAAGCTTATAAAAATAATATAACTTTTTAAAATAAAATCATCAAACGAAGCACACTCATTTCCTTACAAAAAAAAAAAAAAAAAGTCAAAATACAATTGAAGACTTCAGTTTCGAAACTCGCCTTATCCGAAATTTAAAAAATCGTGTTTCTCTATCAATCTATTCTATTGGTATAAATGTACCAATCAAGCACTACAATCTCCAAATTTTCAATGAATACCAATGGACGCATTTAAAGGTTTTACGCCATTTCCCAAAATTTGATTTTCTCGATAAGGCGAGTTTTGAATCTCACTTCTTTAATTATTTTAACCAATCTGAAAGTTAATTACTAAAAATTAACACTACCGTAATATTTATACGGGGGGCAGCACCTTCAGTTAAATCGCTTTAAAAATACTTCTTTACATTATTTAAAACCTTTTCGTAATTGGAACTATATGTCTTTGACTAACGGTTTAGGAATTAGCCATTGAACATCGTTTGGAGTGGACACCCTTTATAATACTTTAAGCACTTCGTGTACGACGCCTGAAAGCTTGGTCTAACTCATCTGTTTTCAGTTAAAGAAAAGTGGTTTAATTCATAAAATTGAAAATGACATAACTCGGTCAATTTTAGTGCTAGATGAATGGGACTTTATTTGCCGTACTTGCTAGAGAAATAGGAAAAGTTTACTAAATATCACTTATAGGACCGGAAGACCGTATAAAAATTTAAATTTCGTAATTTTTAAATAAATGTTTTTCTTGACCTAAATCGCTTTAAAAATAATTCTTTACCTCATTTAAAACATTTTTGTAATTGGAACTATATGTCTATGACTAATGGTTTAGGAATTAGCCGTTGGACACCGTTGAGACCGGACACCCTGTATAGCAGTATATTTAAAGTGAAAAACGAAAAAAAATATGATGGGTATAGGATAAAAACATTAAAATCTTATTATAATATCTGAGTGGAAATATAAGAAATCAATTAATCACCTTTTATGATTATTCCGAGCATTATAACCCACATTTCACAAAGAATTTTTTCGAAGTTTTGATTTATGCAGCTTTCTTTACATATGCAAAAAGAGCAGTGAAATCCAATTTTTTTAAGTGTAGAAGAAGAGGTGTATAAATAGGCACCCTCTTTTGTTTTTGACTTAAAGTGACTTTCATTTAAATTGTTTTTTTTTTTTTTTTTAGATTTTTGAGCTTCATCAACAACTATAACAAGTTTACTAAATGAGAGTATGCAAACCGATGATTAATATCAATTATTTCAATTCAAAAGCGAATATTTACAAAAAGCTTTGAAAAAAGCATCAGAAAAAATAGGGTGCAAACATGGGCCCTCCCCAAAAAAGGTCATAAAAACTAGTTTAAAATGTTTTAAAACAGGATATAACAATACAAAATAACAAAAATTTATTTATTAAAGAATTTTTTTTTTCAAAAATCGAAAACATAACTGGCTCATTCATCACGGAACAATCTAAGTGTGCCTACATTTGGCACATAGCACATTTAACCCACACTTCTCTGTGAGTGTCTTTCCATCACAAAAGATGCAAGTTTCATCACTTGAGGCTGGTTTTGTCCCATCGATGATATCCAGATTCATATCATCATCACTGTCCATAAGGGGAGGCTCAGTGATTTTTCAGAGAATAAATCGTAACTTTCGAGGGCCGATTTTTCTTTGAAGGCCTTTGGCCTTCCCACCCTTCCCCCTGACCTGTCTCTTACTCCAGGAAAACTAAAGGATGTCTTCTTCAGAGCACTTTTGTCAAGAGACTGGGTCAACTGATCCTTGCATTGTGATCCAATGATGATGCTGAACCTTGCTGCTTTGTGTCCACGAGATTTGGTTCTCTTCTTCATTTTGGGGACAGGAGATATGTCGACAGAAAAAACGGATGAGTCAGAGTGATGTGTCAGACAATGAATCGTAACTTTCGCTGGCCAATTTTTTCTTTGAAGGCCTTTGGCATCCCTACCCTTCCCCCTGATCTGTCTCTTACCCCAGGAAAACTAAAGGATGTCTTCTTCAGAGCACTTTTGTCAAGTGACTGGGTCAACTGATCCTTGCATTTTGATTCAATGATGACGCTGAACCTTGCTGCTTTGCGTCCACGAGTAGTGGTTCCCTTCTTCATGTTGGGGACCGGAGATATGTCGACAGAAGAAACTACATTTAAAATTCCCAGGGAGTGTTGCGGTGTTTCAGCAGCCTCATCAATTAGCATGGCTAGAGTTAAATGTTCTTGTATATCAACATAATTCGAAAAAGAGGGGGTCCATATTTACACCAATAAAGGGTGCTCATATTTACACCAACCACAACTAAGAAAGATAGGTACCTTCACATGTAGCCTAAAGAAGTGCATGACTAAAGGCGGCTTCTAAAAGTAGCTTAGGATCTTTGCTTTCCCAATATCACTCTGAAATGATTTCACTGTAAGGACATGAAAAGAAAGCGATTAGAGATACCTGTAAAAAGTTTGGAGTTCCGTACAAACACCAGTTCGCACAATAACGCACGCTGCATTCACACTATTTAAAAAAAATGATTCCAATTGCTCTCTATTATCTTATATCAACAAGTGGCATCATATACAATACTGGCCGCCAGTCTTCAGCACCTCCAATGGCCACTTCGGGAGAAGTGGCCATACTTACACCTGTGCCCCTTTTTACACCTTTTCGTGTATTATATCCACTATTGATCAAACAAAATTATTCATCCATCTGATTTTGCTTTGTAAATACTATCCACAACAGAGAAAAATATAATGTTATTCTTCGGCGTTTATTGAATATTAAATTAGCTATAATTTCTCATCATGAATAATTTCCAAGTTTACTACACCATTCATTTGCACACTTTATGAAACGGAAAATAAACTAATTAATGTAAAATTAAAACAATAAAACATTATAACAGTGGTTGTTTGATACTACAACAAGACTATTCAATAAAAAACATTTCCAACATTTTCAACATTTCCAAAGATGTTAACAAATGCTATAATTCATCTTTAAGATCAAGCATTTCCATATATGTACTTCTAGCTGCATCAAATAATAAAATCTTACAAAGGTTTTTTTTTACAGAATTATGAAATTTAAATTTTTATGCGGTCCCCCATTCTATAAGTTATGTTTAGTAAAATTTTCCTATTACACTGACAAGTAAGACAGAAAAAGTATCGTTCTTATAACACTAAAATTGACCGAGTTATGAAAATTTTAAAATTCATAACCTATACCACATTTCTGCATCTAAACGCAAATGAGTTCGGCCGTGCTTTAAGGGGTTATATAGAAAGTGCTTAAAGTATTCGAAGAACTTACTTCATGTGCATCTGCGCTTTGAAAAAACATCGTACAAGTATTAATTACTATTGAGTTAACTTTTATTAAGCTTCAGATTGGCTAAAATAATTGTATTTTAACATATGTTTTATTTTGTAAGGATTTGAAACTGTTTCTTTCCATGGTTTCTTTTAACAAAAATTATGTTATTTTTATAAGTTTTTATTTAACTTCAAAGATCGTATGTATGTTTTTCCAGTTCAAAATTTGTACTCGAACTTTAAATCTCTTTCCAATATCCGATCAAGATTAAATTTTACATACTGCAGTAAATCCGATCACAATCTAATATTATTAGGATTTTCAGTGGTTTACATATGTACTTATTTTACAGGATAACAACAACAACAACAAAAAAAAAAAAAAAAATCGGACAAAATTACCACAAAAAGTTTAAGATAAAGTTTCGGATTATATAGCACACGACTACGATGTTTGTGTTTTTTAACTTTTATGTATTTTTTAACACTGAATCCGAAAAAAATCTTAATTTTTAAGCATAATCTCATGATTTTTCACAAATCATAAATTGTCAAAGTTAAAAAAGTAACACAAATCGGATACTATAAATAAAATAGATCACATCGCTCTGTTTTTATCTTTTCATAATTCATTTTTATGAACTTTTTAGCACTAAATTTGAAAATATCCTTCTTTTTTAACCATCACGTTTTTTACAAATAGTAAATGTCAAAGTTAAAATAAAGCGAAAATCTGATACTATAAAACAGATGTAAAACTTTTTTCATTTAATTTAATTTTATTTAATTCAATAATTTATTAAATTTTTTGGCTTATACTGAGATTCGGAGGTTCATCTTTTACTTTGAAATTTGCAATTTGCGAAAACTCCTGACGTGATGGTTAAAAATGAAAGTCATTTTCGCATTCAGCGGTAAAAAATACATAACAATCAATTATCAAAAATTAAAAACACAACAATCAAATCTAATTTATAGCATCAAATTTTCGCTAATTTTTCTTTTTTTTATTTTAAAATTTACGATTTGCAAAAATATTTACGCGATGGTAAAAAAAGAAGGTCAATTTTGGATTCCGCGCTTCAGAATACATCAGAATCAATTATCAAAAGCTAAAAAACATGCGATAACCCAACTTCTCCAGGCTAGTGTAATCTTATAACATTTAAAAATATGTATACTTTGTAAAGAATTGAGGCTGTTAATTTCCATCATTTTGTTTAACAAAATTAACAAACAGAATTTTTGTTAAACAAAATGATTTCATCATTTTGTTTAACAAAAATTCTGTTTTTTTTTTCTTCTTCCATGTTTTCAAATTTATAGTGGGATATTTACTCTAAATTATTTTTTAATATATCTGACGAAATTATTCTTACTAAATTTGTGAACCATCCCTAATTTGCAGCAAGAAATATGCTCCAACTTTAAACAGCTATTACTCGGTCAATTTTATTCGTAGAATAACAGGACTTTTTTTGTCTTGTCAGTGTAACAGTAAAACTTTACTAAATATAACTTTTAAGACGGTGACCGAATAAAAATTTAAATTTCGTAATTTTTTAAAAGATATTTTTATTGATCCAAATCGCTTTTAAACTATTTCTTTACATCATTTAACACTAGAACGCCCGCTACCATTTCGCCCCTAGAACGCCCGCGGTAGTCGCTTCGACTCCTGTCTGTTTCAAAACATAAAAAATAAACGAAACGCATAGAAATGAATAGAATAGTGTAAAAATAATAATTTTATTTGAATTTAAGATTCATATATATATATTTTACAATTGAAAGAACATATTTATATACGCAAGTAATTGGAAAATATTTTCAAAGGAAATACTCACAGAATCGTTTCAAATTTTCAATCTGAAATACAGTTTTTGCAAATGTAGTCGGTTTTGGCCAAGCATTTTCCACAAACCATTTTCTTGCATGTTATGCAATCATTGAAAGTCATGCTGTCTGTACATAGTTTTACATCGCATTTTCTTCTCACTAGGGATTTTGTTTCAGATGATGGATCAGTGAGAGTTTTTCTTGTTGTTTTATTTTTAGCAGATGTATAATTTTGACGCAATCCATCTACTAATAACCGAATAAATGCTTGTCTGCTTATTTTTTTTTTCTCCGATAACTTCTTTATAGATGACCCAGGCATTTACTGCAGCTAAATATAAGAAATTGTAAAAAGTATGCACAGCCATCTTCTGGACGGGGCGCCTTCACTGAATATTTCCTAGCCATTTGATCAATAATGTCAACACCACACTTAGTTTCATTATAAAATCTAACAGTTTCTGGGGTTTTCTTTTAGTTGTTTTCAATATCAATGAATGGGTGGAGAGATCTGTTTTTAAACGTATAGATATGGTAGATTTCAAATCGAATCTCAAAAATCGTAAAAATTCACAAAACCTATTTCTTCCCATAGTTTCAGTGCAAAAATACAAACCCCGTGAGTATGACCACAAAGAATGAATACCAATTCCATTTGCACCACATGCACCTCGGGCATACAAAATTCCAATAAAGGCATACAGCTCGTCTAACGTAACTGTCCAGTTATCGGTTTCAAGAACACGTCTTGCCTTTTGCTTCTGTGCATCTTTGTATTTGTTCCAAAATGTTTTTTTATCTACAAATAACAGCCATGTACTCAAATCGCTTTCAGATTTCACGAATTTCCTGGTATAAATAGTTTCTCCAGTAGACTGACACATGATATTTTGCTTCGGATATCTTCCAGAAAATTTCTTATTTGCAGAATTTTTCCATTGTGTACCATCTGGAGCGACATTAAATTCCATCTCTATCAGATGCAATAATGGGCAATAATAATCTTCGTTTGTATCGGAATCTGATGAAGACTTTTTTCCAATACTAATTTCTTCAATTTCGTTTTCATTTTCTGATAACTCACCACTTTCAGATTCATTATATGAACTCTCGTAACAGAGCAGTTATTTCGACCGGTGTTAGAATTTGTTTTTCCGCGATATTATGTTTTATTTCAATTAAAAAGGAAGAATGGAGTTGCTTAGCTATAATGCAACACAAGATTGATAAAAATTAAAATAAAAATTCAATTCGAATGATACAAAGAATTTCGCAAGCAGCACGCAATCATTTCAGCAGGTGCATGGAACAAACCATTTTTTTCAACAAAAGGGGTGTAGAGAAAAGGGAAGCAAAAACATTTACTTTCTTGAAAACAGAGAAAAATATTATAAATCCAAAAATCATGTGACGCAAAAATAATGAAAGCATTTTACAAATCTTACTTTAGAATCGATTCGACTCCGTTGGGTGTTCTAGGGGTAATGCCTCATTATCAATTTATTAAATGTGTGCAAATAATTTATAAATTTCAGAATAAATAGAGATCATAAAAATACCATGGAAGCTGGAAAAAAATAAAAATCTCTCAGAGATATGGGTGTTTTAGAGGCATTTGGAGTCGAAACGACTCTATCAGGCGTTCTAGTGTTAAAACATTTTTGTAATTGGAATTATATTAGCTATTGGACACCGTTGAGAATGGACACCCTGTATATATATGTTTAATCGACTAATTAAAAACATCATTTCTGTTTTTCGTATGTGAAAAGTTGAATAGGATTTGTGTCAAGAAAAGATTTTAAAATTTTAAAATAAAATAGAGAAACATGCATTATGTATAGTTCGAAATGTGTTACATTAAAAATAATTTCATCTACAACAAATATGGAATTTAAAAGTTTAGACAAAATACTTGGAGTGCTACAACAATTTACATATATACAAATATATATTTTCTATGTACACGAAACTTAAAATAGGAAGTTTGCAATGATATATAACGGGAATAAAAAATAGCTAGTCATACAAATACAATTATGCTATATAATTTATAAAAATATAAACCTTTACTTCTTGGACTAGCCGTTTTTAATCAAGTTCGTTAAATCACCTAAAAGTAAAATTTAGACGTCTGAAAATAAATTCGAATTTAAACTTGGACATTTTCCTGTACCGATTATGACCATTAGCAATCGACTTTTGGAACTATTAGCGATGGAGGTTAAATCGATATTAAATTCAATTAATGATCTGCTTTAAACTCATTAACGACATTAATGCCTTTTTACTGAGCACCGAGATCATCAAAAGTAAAACAATTATCTAATGCAGAAAGATTTTTTTAACAGGATATAATTAAACATTAATTAATAACGCATTATGCAAGATATTATTTAATTTCAAAATGTTAAAATCTGAGGAAAATTGGAGGTTACATAAAATAAACTAAATAAAAAATATGACTAAAAAAATAATGAGATGCATTTTTTAAAGTCTTATATTTTTCCTTTTCTATAAAACTAAGAAGACTTTTTTTACAAAAGCAATTTATAAACAATTGTTGTTAAAAATTTATTTTTTTAACAGCAAAATATTTTAACATTTTGAAGAAGATGTGACTGATGCATTTTTATGTGATGTTTTAATATTCATAAAAATTAATAAACTGTTGAAGCAATCACAAGATGTTATTAGTGAAATTAAAACTTTGATTTGTATATTTTTACAAACTGAGAGAAAACGTTTTAACGCATTATTATAAGCTAGTATACAAAATCCCTTACCTGGGAATAAAACGCACTAAATGCATCTATTTTATATTTATCTCCATTTCTGAAAAAAAAAAAAAACTTAAAAAGGAATACTCTATATTTTGTGAGTTACAATTTTATAATAATTTTAATAAATATTTGCACATTTTTGTACTACAGTATTGTAATGTATATTGTAATATAATACCGAAACAGTATAATTTAAAGACGGCACATAAACGTATTGCTAAGAACGACGCTTACTGCTCTTTATCAAAGACGTATGGTATGTACACTCTAGGAAATATTCTGTAGTTAAAAAAAAAAGTCCTGTCAGTAATGCTACAAACATTCTCATGTTATTTATATAGAGTAAATCTTTTAAATTTATATAGGGCTTCCGAGTATGGAACAGAAATTCTCTCTATTACAAACAAAGTATTGTTTTTAAGAAGAAAGTGAATTTCTGGAAGTAAAATACAACAAAAGATAAATTACATTTATTTCAGAAAATATTATTTCTTTCTAAACGACATGGAAATCATTATTGAATCTCCAAAAAAACCACAAACATTAAAGATTCGAACCAACAATCCGAGTTTCCACTTACGCGTCAGCGCCATTAAGCATTCGGCGACAAATTCTAACCTAGATACCGTTTTAATAATGTATAAATACTTTCTAAAACATCATCTACTGATACTAATGGTATAAAAATTATTTTTTTATTAAAATTTTCATATAATTTACGATACTTCAATGAAGAAAATCTCATCAATGCTTTAACATCAATAATTTTGTTTCAAATAGCTGGTATTTAACATTGTCTTACTATACTTTGT
Source organism: Maratus speciosus (assembly GCA_963932465.1). NCBI lineage: Eukaryota > Metazoa > Arthropoda > Arachnida > Araneae > Salticidae > Maratus > Maratus speciosus. The sequence goes on along the minus strand of OZ010790.1, from coordinate 298,847,884 downwards.
AGAAGTGTTATTTGCTGGCGAAACAGAAAAAAAAAGATTATGACTTTTAAGATTTCCGTTTCTGTTTTTCTACCTTAATAAGAAATAGTTTAAGTTATTTTCATCTTTCACTAGTACCAATCGAAGTATGAGAATAACCGATAACACAACCTTGATAGTAGCGCAAATCGGACACACTATTAGTGTAACACTTAACAGACATGTAGAAATTTTATAATATATAATTGAATGATTAACAGGTAAAAATGTTAAGGAGTCTTTTCTCTACAGCTCTGAATTTAAAGAACATAATGTACTCAACAAAAAAATTATTTAAACCCCAAAAATTATTTTTCTACTAGATCACAGCAAAGAGATTTAAAAATTATCAATCATTCGAAAAATGTTTCTCATTCCAATGTATAAATGTATTTATGTACTCACGGTAACTACATGTTATGAAGCATTTCAAAAAACTTTTTCTTATAAGTTGAAATTTCGTATATGTACATTAGAAATAGCTTTATTCATACACAATTATGGAAAGCCCAATTTTCAGCCGAATCATAATTGTTCTATTGTCTTTGGACAATTTATGGATAAAGCAGAATATGGTGTTTTATTTTTCAACTTGCCCGCCTGCGCAATATTGAATTAAACTCTTACCTGAATACTAGTTTTTCTTTGATGTTCCTTTATAGCATCTGTATGCTACCCTGAGAGTGTAAATACTACAATTTTTAGAAGATTTTTAAAATACTCTTCTTCAATAATGTTACAACAGTCCAAAACAATTATGTTGTAATCTACAAAAACACCTTTCCGAGGAGACCACGCTTGTCTTCTAAAGTATAATACATACTGTTTTTATTTGTTTCATCAATGGATTAACAATTTCTTTTACATAGTAAACAGGCTAATGCAAAAAAAAAAAAAAAAAAAAAAAAAAAAAAAAAATGGCCATTTATCCGGCCTGAGAATTTTTATCACATTTTCCATAATACGACAGAGATATCCGCGTGGCTAAAGGTAGTGTTAGCATACAAAATTATGTGTTAAAAGAGAGCGCTACGGACAAACTTTCAATCTACTACTAAACCAATGACGGCGTTTATTTCAAAAGTTTCAATTGCTTTTTTTATTATTATTATTATTAGTTCTCAGCGTAGGATATTTTAGCTAATTTTTCTATTTTATTTGATTTCTTTTAGGATATTATCATTTTCAGAACCGGTTAAGACAGAACGGTCACAGTAAGTTAATGCAGGTGTGGATTATCTCAAGTGCTATGTATTATCTGAATGCGATAAATGCGCAGCTTAGTTACAATTGCATCGCAAAATAAATGAATGGATCGCATTGATATTTCTGTTAACACGTACGAATAACCATGCCTTCTGAAACTATTAATTCTTAACCCCTTCGGGACGGGAGCCTTTTACGAAATTTTTAATTTTTTGTCACCGTTTTTTAAAAACAGAAATTTGTGTCTTGTTGAATCGAGAAAATGCGCTGATTAAATAAGGCAAATTTCACAGTAAAATTTTACTGGTGAGAAAAAACAAGGATTCTGAGCGCTTTATGCGGCACGAATACGTGCCGCTCGTCCCCAAGGGGTTAATAACTGTTTGCAACGATTTCCAAATGCTTAAATTTCTCGTTTACCTTTTTATTCTTTCTGCTGGATATCAGATATACTTTTTTTTTTTTTTTTTTTTTTTTTTTTTAGGACACTTTTACATTTGGAAACGGTAAAGTAAGTGAAGTTACAGTGAGTAAACGCAGACACAGATGCTCTCAAGCGCAGATATCTATGTGTAATTCTATTGTGATCAAACGCAAGTGGAGAAAAAATTACATTGCGCGATAAAGAATTAATCGCATTCTCATTTCTGTTAACATATAGGAATGACCTCGCGCAGTGCGACTAAGACATACGTAACGACTCTTTTTACGAAGAATTTCAAAAAGATAATTAAAAAAATGTTTAAAAAATGAAATAACAGCCCTTTTTTCAATAAATCAAACTAAATTCTGTTTGTGGAAAACATGTAAAAACAAGTGATTATCGTAATTAATTCATTACACTATCTTTTAACAGACAATTTTAGGCAAAGTTTCACAATCTTATTTTAATGATTTATTTGAGTAACTCAACAAATAGCTAAACAAAATAAATTTTGTTTTCTTCTTACGATTATTAAAAAGAAGTTGTCGTTATTTTTGAAACTCTTAAACCAGAATTGTGCATTCATATAAATGAAATACGCTATTATTTCAAATAATAAAAGCAATTTTAGTATTTAAATTAAGGGAAGTACAAGATAAAAATATGGATGACTGAAAAAATTGAGCTGAGTATTAATACAGATTCTTGGGAATAAAATGTTTAAATATATTTTTCTTAAAATGTATAACTTTTAACAAGAACTAGTTACGTACAGCATTTCATCATCAAAATTTATAATATTAAAAAAATATATATATCACCTAAAATGTGTGAGATTCTGTGAGTATAACAAATGAACTATGTGTTTGGATATCAGAGAATTTATCTAAAGAGCTATTAAATACATTAACATACAGAAAATATATAAATAAACGGATAAGTGCGAGTGTTACTCGCGCTCACAAGGTTCCGTACAATAAATATTTGAATTATTAACTGTATTATTTAAAAAAATAATAAGACTTTGTAAAAAACTTTACAACGTAGGGTTGGGTATAGCTGTATATATTAGAAAAGTATGAATGGGTGTACCATAAAATTTCAAAGAGATATGAAGCCTAAAAAGTATCAACTAAACAAAGTTTCATCAAGTATAAAACTAAATTCAGCATAGTAATAATATTTCATTTATACAGTGTAGCTAAAACAAAACCATTGTTCAAATTTTAAACTTGGCATTGTACTAAGCGCGTTTCGAAAGGAGGTCCGAGTGCGACTTCCGTGCCGCGTTTATCCAGATAGGTCTTTAATGAACTTTTAAAGACACGGGAGGCGTATTCAGAGATCCACTTAAAGCAAACTAGTCGCGAATCTCATAGTATTTGTGTGATTCATTCTAATGTGACTCATTCAGTTTTTATCAATTTGACGTAACAGTATCCATTTGTCCACGAGAATGATATAGAGTATATATCATAGATATTTATTAATTTAGAAATTAAATATTACATTTAGAAATTTTTACAGAAAGAGCAAAATGGAGAAAAATATTTTAAAAAAGTTTAAAGTATAGCTTTTCATCCCTCTTTTAAAGTTACATCGGTATCAACTAGCAGCGCTATAAGTATTGCATTTCACTGAAAGACCAAAACTCTATGTTAGGATAAAGAGCATTTTTATTTTGTAATATTGAACGGTGTGAGGAAAAAAATTAACTTGCCAATTCAAAAAGGCAACATTGAGAGAAAAAAATATCTGCAACAAATTTTTTTAACTTCTGTTACATAAAGATATTGTCGAATATAAAAAGACGAAATATATTAAAAAATAACACAAAACATTTTCTTAAAAATTTTGATTCAGGTATTTTAATAAGCTGTTCCGCATTGCCAAATCACTATTATCAGTAAATAAATAACTAGAGAACAGGAATTCTGCTTTTTCAGAATTTAGTGTCGCCCCGGCATTTCCATTACTTCATTTTCTTCTGATGGACTGATGGCTTCTGTTATTAGGAAACAGCGATTATAAATGAAGCGTTCGGTGAAGACGAAAGAACAGCCGTAAAAAGTTAGAACTCTGATTTTCTAGTCAGAATGGGGGAAAAATGGCCATATATATATATATATATATTTTTTTTTTTTTTTTTTTTTTTTTGAAAAAGAAAATGGAAAAAAAAATGGCCATAATTTTTGTTTTTGAATTTGAAAAAAAAAAAAAAAAAAAAAATGGCTATTTTTTTCCCCATTCTACCAGAAAATCAGTTCTAACTTTTGACAGCTGCTCTTTCATCTTCACCTAACACTTCATTTATAATGGCTGTTTCATAATAATAGAAGCCACCAGTCCATAAGAAGAAAATAACTCGGTTAAGCGGGACTCTACTGCAGTACAAAACATATTTTAATTTTAAGACTTAAAGCACACGTTTTATTTTATGTAAAATGACGTCATTCGCATCCGCTTATGAATTCCACATTTACGATCTACTCTTAAACATCTGCAGTAAAGTATACATAGCACACCACTTATCCCGAAATAATGCACAAATGCAGCAAAAAGATGCCGTGATTCAAAAACATCGACATAAGAAAAAAAAAAAAAAAGAACGGCTATCTAATGATTCATAGATACTTAAAATTAAATATAGTTTATAAAAGCTCCATTGTTTTAACAGAAATCATTTGATATATTTTTTTTCAAAATAGCACGTATTTTAATTACATTTTCTTTTGGTTGATACGAAAAAATGGCAATAAAAATATAATTACTATTTTAGAAACACAGTGAAACCTCCCTGAAAGACCACCTCTGTAAGGAGACCACCTCCCATAAAGACCGTTTATTTATGGTCTATATTTTTTTACTATTGGCTCAATGTCAATTTTCCTCCATTAAAGGACCATTATTTACAGTTTCCTTCCCTGAATGACCACTTTTCAACTTTTCAGTCGATGAGTAGAATTACTTTCCTTTCATGAGAAAATCTTGAAAATCCACTTATCTCCGGAAAACATGCTAAGCTAAGTCTACTTACTTAGACCTGGTGAATCAAGTTCAACTCCCCTCCACCCCGTTTAGGAGTATAAGGCTGCGTACTCACGCGTATTTTGCCTGCTTGTCCAGTATTCTTGGAAAAGCTTTTATTCTGAACCCATCTGCGGTTTATTGACAAAAGAATGAGGGGAATCAACAATGGGTCAGGAGATAAGGAGCTCCACTCTACTTGAAGGAAAGGTTCCTCTTTTGCTGGACATCAGTCCCTTTCCTGCTAAAGTCGTTAAAAATCAAAGACACCGCGTGGCAAGAACAAACGAAGCCGACACTGATTACAGTTAGAGGGATAGTGTGTACGCAGCTTTGTGAATTACCATGTTTAATGTCACTATAGTTACGGAGGGATAGTTGATGGTGATGGGAGAAGGGCTATTCTCCCCTTTCCCGGAATTGGCCGAGTAACAGACTCCTGTAAAGTGCAGGAGTCTTTTCTAAGTGTGAGAGTGGTGGTGATGCAGATTCCAGTTTATCTCAATTCTGTTGCTTTTCTTGGAAAGATTGCTGCTTGTTGTTATGTCTGAGAGAATTGTGTTAACTTTGGAAGACAAAGTGAAAGTTTTAAGAGCACACGACATCAGAGAGAAAATTGGCGGTACAGTATAATTGTGGCAAAACTCAATAAGGCAATACATTGAAAAACAAAGATTTTCTGTTAAAAGAGTATGAGGAATTAAAATATTCTGCCAGTTAAAGCTTCTATTTCATGTAAAAAAAAAAAAAAAAGGCTTGTTGAAATCAATAGATTTATGGAAAATTCAATACCTATTAGAGATAATACTAAAATAAAGAATTTGTTTAAAGAAATCAAAAAATGTACAGAAACAAATGTTAATGAGAGATTGTTAAAATCTCAGTAAACTACAATTAATTCCTTTTTTTAAATCTGTATAGACATAAAATATAAAAAAACTAATTCAATATATACATATATATATATATATATTTGTAGTATGTATTTCATGAAACTTTGCTTTACCCATCACCTCTATTCAGAGACCACCTCTCTGAAAGACCATTTTTTATATATTAATAATACCCAATATTAAGCAAATGGCTCTAAAAACTACAAGAAAATTAATATTTCAAAAATAAATGGATATACAGTTTTCACACGAAATGCATTTAAAAGAACTTTTTTTCCCAATACGACGATATAAAAATCGAAAATATGCGATGATTAGAAGTTTAAAAAATTACTATAGAGTATTTAATCGTACTGCTTTGTTCTACGGCTGGCTTCTGTATGATAACGTTATTTTTTGGAGTACGCAAAATAAGCTGGGAGAAAGAAATAGAATACCGTACAGGTGGCAAATAAAGTTATTCCAAACAATTGGTTTTTATTCAGTTTATATCTTAAGGAAGATTTTATCAATTTAACTCATTCAATGGTTTTGGGTCTTATTTAAAACACTTAAGTTTTAATTAAGGGGTCTCAGGAATCTTAAACCTTTAAAATTTTCTTAATTTAAATTTTTTTATATGTTAAACTCTTATCTTTTCTGAACATTTTGATATAAATGTTTCCTTGAAATTCCTATTAGAATATAAGTTATGGCTTTTAGCAATATGCCGGCTCAATAGCTGAAGCGGCGTTTACGAGATTTTGAAGCCATTTTTCACAAAATGACATTTTTAGACATAACTCGCACGATATCTCAAAAACATCAGAATATTTTTTTTTGACATTTTTAAAAACATATGTTTCATGTTAGTGTGTACTGAAGTGTTAAACTGAAGTGTGTTAAACTGAACTTAAAATTTCCTTTTTATTGTTCAAAAAAATATTTTTTAGGTAACTATACTTTTGAAGTCTTCTAAATTTTGCATTAGTTAAATACAACTTTGTAATAAAAATACAAAAATGCTTTAAATACAAATTTATTTAGGTTCAGGATAATTATTATAATCTGAAGTATAAGTAGGCTCCAAAATTTTTATTCCAGTTGCAAAATTTATTTTGTAATCCTGCGTGTAATCTGTTAAGCCAATTTTCTGCGCGTCAAATGTCTGACAGATTGGAGACCACTGTAAATGCTAATTCTGCATCTTGCATTTTTTAAATACGTGAAATGAAAGAACATGCGTATATCTTTCAACCCAATTAAAATTGTGTTTTAAAATCAAATACATTTTAAGATATTAAATGTTGAAAATGGTCCTTTTTTCTCATTTTTTTTCTAAATTTAAGAGTCCTGAGACCCCTAAATTTTGAACCAAAAAATTTTAATAGTCTTTTATTTCTCTAAATTCTGGTAATTTTCAGCATTACATCAAGAGACATACTTGCCCTTGAAAGTATTAAGCCTTATAACTGCTAAGTCGTTGTAACAGAAAAGCGTTTAAAATATTAAATAAATAATTAATAATTCCAGGACAAATTGCTTCAGTCTTTGCCTTATTTTTCTCCTATTTGACGAATTCATTATAGGACACATTTTATGTTATTTAGCTTCAAATACTATTAATTAATATGAAAAATATTAAAAGAAATTCTAGTTTTTTTTTTAATTTTTGCTTGATATGATTGCACTAAGTACTCCAATTTTCAAACTTGTTATGATTGTAGACGATTATTATATATGCATAATGGCTGTAAACAGGGTTCTCGCTGCCGCTCGTCATTGCGCCAAATTACGACAAAATATTTCATTTGGCGAGTAAACAGATGATTAGACTCGCCAAATTTCGAGTGCACAATTTTTGCACACCTTTTTGTGTGTGTGTGTGTGTATAAGTACAGGCGACACTCTTATTTACACTACTGAACGATTGATGCCATTTACCATGTTCAATCGTATCGTACAATTTACATTATTTTTAGAGATAATTTTTAGGGGCCCAACACCAATGCAATTTAGAATCAGCCAAAGCCACAGGAAGTAAAAAAGTCATTTCAGTGCCTGTTAATGTACCCAATAGACAACAATACTCTTTTCAAATTGCCTTTGAAATATGGGCTACAATGAAATGCCGAAGAATTCTAGAAAAAAAAGTTTTCGACACATTTTGTTGTTTATATTTTGAAATTTTCAGAATTCATTGAATGTAATATATTGATATCCTGAGTTAACTGCTAATGGAAGTTTTATTTCATAACATTTTATTGAGTTAAATCAAATTTTAATTTTTTTCTTGATTCCGCAGGACATTTAAAATAGTTTTTTTTGTTTCTGCAGCGGATAATTAAATTTAGATGAATAACTGATCTATAAACAGTTTCAAAAACTCAAGTTATTTTAGAACATATTGAAAAATGGGGGATGCAATAAGGGGTTAAAGATCTAATTTTCAATGTTTCACAACGAATTTATTTTGCAATTTTTTTTTTTTCATTTGGCGAATTATTTTTACTTCTGATTAGCCAAATTGCTAACGTTCGTAAAAAGGGAGCTAGAACCCTGTGTAAATCTAAATATCAAGAAATTATCCTGTTTTATTTCCATTTGAAAATGCCTTTCCCCCCCCCCCCCTTTATCTGTTGTGTTTTGGAATGGATGTGGTTACAATGTATCATATATGTGATCACAACAGAACTTACTGTTACATTAAGAAACTCGTATTGAAAATACTAATTAGTTTATTTATGTGAACATTCATGTGAAAATGTACCCTTAATTTATATCCTGCAAATAGTGAGAAATGTAAATTTATAAATAGGTCTAAAAAATATTTAAGACGAATAACCAAGCAAAGCTTTAAAAAAACTATAATGAGAGTTATTGGTGAGAAAACTGAGAATTATTGGTGTAATTTTAATGGATAAAGCAAATTTAGTGATTATGACTTCTTTAAGCAGCCGTATCCATCTGGTAATGCTGCCGTTTTGTTTTTATCTTGCTAGTGTGGCAGTTTGAACTGTGTAAAATGTTTATATTATGCATACAATTTAAATCATCTCACACAACTATTATAGCTTTGAGGATTCTCTTATTTACACACAAAAAATATATATTCTCTTATTTCGGTACAACTGTCCAATATCGCTTAAAATTTCTAGAAGTACTGGATATTCTCTATAAAATATTTGGAAAAACAATTCTGAAACCAAGGAAAAGAAAGTAAAGTAGTATTCATAAAAGTCATAAATGGTACGCCTGAATGCAAGCAAATTGAACGCAGAAATGATTACCTTTTTTTTCAATATCTTGTAATATCTGTGAAATCAAAATATTCAAAACGATTGGAAAATTGAATCTGAAAACAAAGAAATACGATAGGAAATGTGTGTGAACGCACATCGCTAATAGATATGAATGTACATACAGCTTTATCGTATGACCAGAATCATAGAATCACTGGTATCCAGGTAAATGTCATGATTGGGTGCTATTTGAGAAAAAATATATATTTATTTTTAATTACTAAAATTTTGATTTGAAACTCTGCACTTGCAAATCATAGATTTTATAGTGCTCGAAAAATATTCAAAAAGCTACATTCCTATATCAGACAATTTTTAAGAAAATTAAATTAAAATTAAATTTCTAACCGTGTCATTCATTCTTAACACAAAAAGTACTTCATGATAAAGTAATTGCATTATTAATTTTCTACATAGAAAATGTTACTGAAACAAACACCGGAAAAATATAATAAAAGATATTTATTTAAAATACATTTAAAATAACTAACTATCTTTAAATAAAAGTTCGGCGTTACATCAAGATATTTAACTGCGCTTTTAAGCCAGTTAGGAAAAAAAGTTATTGTACAGAAATATGCTAATTTCTGTAGGTTCATTTTGTGTTATCCTCATAACATTAAAAATGTATCCTAAAATATATTACAGTATTCCACTTGAATATGCCATAACAATTGTGACTGTAACTGTGATACTGCTTTCGCACCCATTTCATTGTACATACATTTAAGTTCTACACAGCGTATAATTTCAAATTTTACATCTCTGAGTAGCTAAAAATGTTGAAATTAAATTAAAATGAAAATAAAAATTTCCAACATAGTTAAAATGTGTTTATGAATTCGGCTTGTCTGTTTGTCTGTCCGTGCTCTAACGCGCTTAAATATAGTCAGATTACCATAAAGTTAATATATATTACAGGAGCTTATTATGGCATGCTCGCTATTGAAAATGAAGTGTGTAGTATTTACGGTTCATTTACAATGACACTCAAAAGAATTCCGTTACGTTAAGGGTTATGGAAAAATGGTTTCCGGTGTATTTTAATGATATTACACAATTTAAAACATAATGAAATTTATATATATCAATGAGGTCTACCACAAGCACTTAATGCAGAAGCTGGTGTGCATATTTTTTTTTCTTTCATTTACAGGGATACTCGGCAGTATTTGGCTACAGTATTTGGCCTATGAAGAAAAATTGCTGGCAAAAACTCCATTTTCATTTGTTGTGCACTTTCTAGCTAAGAGGCTGTTAAAGCCTGAGAGCTAATGTGTCCGCATGTTCTGTATATATGTACGTACGTATCGCAATAACTCTTGATAGAAATATCCGATTTGCTTTAAAAAAAATTTCTAGGTTCATCCTGAAAAGGCTATTCAATAGTTAGTTTTGTGGGCTCATTGCTCACGTATAAAGGGGGCTGCGTGGGGGGGGGATCCCCCTTAACTTAGATAAATGGGTTTTTTCATGCAAAATTATCAGATTTGCTTCACATTTGGTATACAGGTTAAGGCATTGGTCTGATAAGGCACTGACCTGATTAGATTTGGAGGTTCTTTGGTTAAGTGTAAAGGGTTCGAGCGGGGGCTAATATCCCCTTAATTTAGATAAAATGGGTTTTTCTCTCCGATTTCCTTCAAATTTTATATACCGGTTTATTCTGATAAGACCCTTCCATGATGAGATTTTGAGGCTCATTGGTTAAGTATAAAGATGTGAAACAGGGGAGGGTGTCTAATCCCCCCGTTAATTAAGTTTTTCAGGGGCATTATTCTTTGATATAAGAGTATAATATACAATTAGTGTGAATAGCCTATGACCTGAATACCATCAGTTTAACTGGGCACTTTTCTTGTTATTTAAGTGCTTACTATATTTTTGAATATTACTTATTGTGTATAAAGTCTGTGGATCATACACAAGTCTACACCCAAGATCTTAAGCACATTTTCATTTACTGCCGGAAATTACTGAATGGGAGTATGCATCTATGCTATGAGTTTAATTGAATTAACTTTTAAGGCACTATGTAGTATACATCTAAATCCACAGGCTGCACAAAAAAATTCGGATATTTTATGACTATTTATGGTAGTTGCATAAATTGGGTTTTCAAATACGTTATACATTTTCTAAATAGCTTATTTAGACGTTGTTTTTCCTTAATAAACTGTAAAGTTTTGTTACTGTATACTGAACGGATTGAAAAGTGTTTCATAATCGATGGTGGAAGCATGAATTTTCGTTAGTGCTTTAAATTGAAAATACTATACATTTTATACATTTATGGTGTCAGGTACCCTTTAAAGCGTCCAAAAATCGATTTTTTTAAATCTTATAATTATATATGATTCATTAAGAACATTTAACAATAAACCCCATATAAAAATTTGCATTATAAGAGAAGTTAGGTCTAAAACACTTTGAGCTTTTTCTACATAATTATGGGGTGATTTTTGTCAAATATCTTTAATATCAAATATCTGAAAACAGCGATTTTGATCATTGCGCGCACGATTTCTGATAGATGGTACCTAGTATTTCATGAAATTTTCAGTAAATGTAGTAAACATACAGAGGCACCAAATGACCTACATTTTTTTTTTCTAAAGTAAGAAGTTTAGAATCCACGACTTCTTTTGTATTAAAAAAAAATCTCGATATTTCGAGTTTCTTTACAAAAATATTTTTTTCTCGAGATCTACAAGTTTTATTTTTTTCATTGTATGTCATTTTGGAGACACGTTATATTTGTACTCACTAAAAAAATCTTGGTTTGTTTTAGCCATTCAAATGTGAAAAATCATGCACGCAATGAATTCAAGAATATTTTTTCGTAAAAATTGTATCATCTATAAAACTAAATTCAAAAACTTTATATATATATATATATATATATATATATATATATATGTATACATTTGTAACAACTTTAATTGATAAACCAAGCCTTTCATAATATTTGTTTTCAGTTTTATAATTGAAAGTCAATTAGTTATAGAGTGACGGCAATTCTTATAGAGGTCACTTTTTCATGTATTTTGTTACTTCAAAGGGTGCCTGACAACTTAATGTGTTATTTTAGATTGTGCACTAAGAACATCAAAAAGCATTTTTATGTTAAGCATATCAATGATGTATTTAAAATATATTAAAATCGATGTTTTTGTATTAGCCGTATGGCAGGAGTTAATAGCCAAACAAATCGCTAATGATTTTATTGCATACAGCAGGCTTTTTTATAGTTATAATTTTAGTGAATAAAGCGCTTACAAGGAAGGTCTTCTTACTGGGCATACTCAGAATATTTTGAAAAAAGAAATAATTAGCCTACTTATGTATTTAATAAAGGATCAGTCAAATTTAGCGGCGGAATTACTGGAGAAAGTCAGTAAAAAAATAAAATTCGAAAGAGACACAGGATTTGGAGAGCAGAACTTTTCCTCGCCAAAAGCAAACGATTTCAATGAAACTGAAAATTGTTCGTTAATAGATTTTTAGAATGCGTGTAAATGGTATTTTAATGAATTTCAACTTAAACAATGGGAGAGTTTTATATGTATATACATATATTGGATTATATATTGTTTGTATTATATATTGTATATATATTGTTTGTTGCTGCAGTGATTCAACTTATCACTGAAAAAAAAAATATTTTCATATATATAAAAAAAAAATCATATTGAAAAAATTATATTCATACATTTAAACTTATTCAAAAATAAAAGCCAGACAAAGAATTGTGCAGTTTTATACATTTCCATATCTAAAATGTCGTTTCCATAGCAACAAAATTGAATCGACAATGTCTAATTTGACTTAATTTTGACCTTGGAACAATTTTAAATAACTTAAATTTTGAATTTCGTTTTAAATGGTATTTTTTATAGTTAAATTTCAATGTAAATACATATAAATATCGATATGATAAAATTATAGTTAAAACAATTTAAAACTGACAAAACTAGAGTTATTTAAATAAGTTCAACTTGAAACATTTTTTTTCCTTAAAGTGTATTTAACATAAAAAAGTATTTTTTGAAATTGTATTCCATACCCAACCGATAAAACATTGCCAAATAACGATATTTTCTCAATTTTTCACGGACGCTCTATCGATGCTCCGCCGAAATTTGTTTATAAACATATATATCTAAAATTCTGTAATTTTTTTCAGATTTTTTGGAATATGCCCGTATGGAGACCTTCCTTGTTAGTTCTATTACAGTTATTAAATTTGTGTTTTATATATATTAATTAATTAATTTATTTATTTATTAAATTGCAGGATTCACCCGATACACTGGACGGTTTCGCCAAACGAACCATCAATAAAATAAAATATATAAGTTTATTTAACCTTGGGATTTAAGGGTGTCCGGGACACAATAATCTTTAAATTTTCTAAATGAAAATATTTCAGTAAGAGTTTCTCTGTTTTTTTTCTGCTTAAATTGGCACTTAAATAATGTTTCTATCTAACTGGAACAGGAAATATTTTTTTTTCTCTTTGGTTTGTTTAAAAAATATAGCTTTCGAGCAATGGTTGTCATGTATACGACTTCTTGTGAAAATGCATTTTTCTTCATGATGGACTTTTTTATTACAAATTCCCGTATTTAAATTGCTATAAGTCAAGAACCGTTAAAGATAAATGGTTCAAACTTGTAACATGCATTCTTCAATTGTTTTACTTTAATTCTGATTCAGCAAATTTGAAAAAAAAAAATTACTTTTGAAAATATGATTTTTTTTTGTTACATCATTTTTTTAAATTTAAATATTTTTAATTTTTATTTAAATTAATATTTCTAAAAATGTTAAATCTAAATTAAAACTTATATATTTCTGTTTATTTAAATGAAGAAAAATTGAAATTCTACAAATAATATTTCGAGTTATAGCGATTTTATTTTACTCCACTTTTTCATAAATTTTAAATTTTAAGTTTCTTCCAAATATTATGAGAAGTTTTATCATGTGATCTTGTTTACAAATGATATAATTAACCGTCACATAAAATTTCGAAATTTTAACTCGATAAATAAAAATTATTTTAAAATGTGTCCCACATCCCCTTAAAACAATATGAGCTTTTAGTTGAATTGTCCTTCCGCACTGCGGAAAAACGATACGGAAGACATCGCGCTATTATGTTGTCTAATTTTTCAAACAATGCCTGGGCTGTTAAGGACAACTCTTGTAGTTGATCATTTTAAGTAAGAATTGGAAACAAATGATAGGGAAATATGCAATGTACTAAAACCATCCCTAAAAAAGTATTCCACTAACAGTGTCAGTCCCATGGGAATCCAGTCCTTGTAGAATGTTTTAAGGCTTATCTTTCTTACTTACAATCATCTGATCACAAAAATTTCCCCCACAATTCTTAAAGCAACGTAGAACGATATGTTATATACGAAAACGTTTACTGAAACATTATCTAAACAACATTACTATTCTCATCAAAATCCTTGCAGCAGAATCTTTTTAAAAGAGATAATCCTTCGTAATCGGGTATATATGATTATATAATGTTGCCGCATAACTCTTTAACTAAGCAACGTAGAGCAATATGCTTTATACTAAAATTTTCTCTGAAAAATCATGTAAACAATAGAGGTAATCTAATAAATGTCCATACAGCAGGATCTTTCGAAAAAGTCTAAACATTGATAATGTGGTTCATCTGATTATAAAACTTTCCGCCTTAATTCTATAAATAAGCAACGTAAAACACTATGTTTGATATTAGATATTTCCTGAAAAATTAACTAACTATCAATCCATGTTTCATCAAAATCCATTCAGCTGAACTCAAGAAGATATAAGCAGCCGGAAAGAAATTCCCATTTGCATTACACACACACACACACACACACACACACACACACACACACACACACACACACATATATATATATATATATATATATATATATATATATATATAGTTAAAAAATTCCAATAGTTATTTCAAGAATTACCACAAACTGTAAACTTTAATTGAAGCACAAAATTAACTTAACCAAACCAAATAAGAACTATAATTTAACTTAATAAACAAACTTAAAGAAACACAACTTAACCAACTTTAACTTAAACAAAACAACCATAAGAAACAAGGCAAATAACTAATTAAACATGGAGACAGGTCTGTGTGGCTTATGACACACTAATGCAGGGTTAAAACTGTTTTTAAGCATGCAACATTCCCCAGATTTACCTGTCGAGACCATATTGAAAAAACAAATGAAACAAGATTAAAGCTAAATGAAACCGACCGACCGAAATCAATCCATATCAAAAGCGATCTGTTTCCACTACATTCCGTAAACCACACGCTTCGAGTAAAGGCATCAATTCACTTCTGTTCTTGCAAGTTCTAACATAATTATACGTCATATTTTTGACCAGACTCACAGGATAACCCTGTTTCACAGCAGTGACGTACCATTTCAGCATATCCTCATTCAAAACGACACTATCCGATGTCAATCGGTTTAATCTGTTTAAACCGTTAATATAAATGTTTCTGAATACCTATATATGGACATTTGAATTGAAATTCAATATTGCATTTGTTTTAAAGTTAAAATTGTCTCTTTTATCATAAACCGATGTAATTAAATTTCTGTTTTCTAATTTTAGATTTACATCTAAGTAATTTGTATTGCAACTATTATGACTACCGGAAAGTTTCAATTCTAAATTTTTAGGATAATATTTAAATTCATGGTTAATCTTTATTCCATTCAGCTCGACAATCAAAACGTCGTCGATATATCTGAAACTCATTATGTCTTTATGTAATTCACTTATATTTTCATATATATCGAGATACATGTCGGCCAAAATTGAACTGCAACTCCCCCCCCCCCCCCATGGGGATACCCTTAATCTGCTTATATACCTTATTGCCCTCATATAAAAAATTCTCTTGAACCACCAATTGAAACAAATTTTGAAATTCACTTAAATCCATGTATAAATCACCATACCTATTATACGCCTCCAATATCTTGTCCCTCAAATCCTCAATCTCTATGTTGTTAAACAAATCTGCAAAATCATATGCATACAATTCTGTAATCTTATTTTTATACCTTTTTACTTTTTCCAACAGTTCATAACTATTACTTATTATAAAAGTTGAATTCTCACTTTTAATCTTCAAAAATATTCTCTTCAATACCTTTAATAATTTTTTATTCGCACATTCAATATAGGAATTATACCCACATGTAACGGTTCTAAATTTCACAGGGCATTTATGGAACTTGGGTATTAAAACCAAATAAGGAAATTTCAAATTATCTTGTTTTGTTTTAATTTTTTTATACATTGCCCTAATTCTGTTCTCCACCTCATTAATTTTTGCCCTAATTAACTCATAATTATTTGTGTTTTCATAACTTTCTCTTAACATTTTTCCATATAATTTTTTGCAGATAATTGCATAGTTAGTACTTGCCTTATCTACATATGTTATTATAAAATCATCTTGGATGTTTTTTATAGCTTTTCTTAAATCAATATATTTCTCTTCGGACAAACCCTCAAAGTTTTTAACGTATATCTCCTCTAGTTCCTTTAAAATATGATATTTCCACTCTTCAAATAATTCTCCAGGTAGTCTGTATTTATAAGTTAACTTTTGTATAAAGATTTCTATATTATATTTAAACCGTTTAACTGCATTACTTTTCGTGAAATTCCGTTTTATTCTGTATTTTGCTCCATAACTCATTTGATTTTTCAGTTCGACATTTTGTACGATATCTAGATTCCCAGTTATTACATGTCCATAATGTTTGTCTACATATTTGTTGTACACATCCTCATTACATTTACAAATGTCTGCATTTTCGTTCCTATTAATATTTTTAGAATAATAATTATAATTAAAGATCATTCTACCTAAAGGCTTGTCATACTTAAATTCTTTAACAATATTTAAATTTTTTATTGGTAACATGTCCTTATATTTATTAAAAATCCTTTTGTAATTTACATTACTGTAGCACCCTCCTATGTAATCTATAACGAAATATACTTTATCTGCATCTTCCTGATTTTCACACTTTGACTTACAGTAACTTTGCCAATTATTTAATTTTATTCTATATTTTAATAGATCAATACCCAGATCTATGTTATGTATTCCTATTTTTTGCGATAAGAAAATCA
This sequence comes from Maratus speciosus, assembly GCA_963932465.1. NCBI lineage: Eukaryota > Metazoa > Arthropoda > Arachnida > Araneae > Salticidae > Maratus > Maratus speciosus. The sequence continues at coordinate 298,830,836 of OZ010790.1, read as the reverse complement.
AAACCTTAGGTATCAACATCTTTTTGACATTGAATATGATATATTTGATACTCTTGAACTTGTCATTACCGTTACAATTCATTAAAGCTGTTACAATGCTTTCACCGTCCTTCAATCCAACCAATTTTTCTCTAGTAATCCCTGAATCACAATTACTTTTTCCATCTTTATAAACGTTATAACCATTAATATCACACTTTATCTTTGCATAGATGGAGTCAGTCATGTCTCGATTTTTAAAGGTTTGTATAATGGTGCACCCACCAAACATAACGTTCAACCCATAGGGATATAGTGTACCATGTGCAATCATCATATCCTTTTCATATATTTTTCTTTTAATTTTATTTTGGACGATTTTTAAAATTGATATTTTAATGTTATCTATACCATGTTCAGCGAAGTGTTTTATTTCTATATCTTCATGCTCTCTCTTAACTTTTAAATTTCTTATATCTGACTTATGGTTATTGAAGCGTTTGTTCAGTGGAATTGAAGTTTGACCAATGTATGCAACATTACATACTTGACATCTTAGCTTATACACGCAATTGTATACTTTACAAAATTTTAAACATTTCCCATTATTTTGTCCAAAATCGTTTTTCGTGTTTTCCGCACAGATACATACCTTACATCTTTTATCTGTACACTTATCAAAATGTAATACATTATTGTTCTTATAAAAATTTCTGTTGTAAAAATATCTAGTTTTATAACATTTATATTTGATACCTATATTACCACCTTCAGTACCCTTAATTATATGACTACTGTTATAGAAGCACCTAGTAGTGTACTTAACGTAATTTTCGCCATCTTGACCACCGCTATCCAAATTCATAGAAACACGATCAAAACTACAATTTTTATTAGCTTTTCCACAATTATTTATTTTTTTGTATTTTCAAATATTTTTTTGCAACCGCTCACGCTCTCCCACTTCTCCACACTTTCAACTATATCTATTTCACAATCACTATGCTCCAAACTCTCATAATCATGGTCACTTTCTAACGATCCACTCTCTACTATTTTATTGAGAGTCGACCGAGCACAACGGTCATCTTTGTGTACCGTCTCTTGCCGGTCTCCATATAATTTATTCTACCTTCCATGTTATGCATATTTCAAAACAATTCAATTCCCAATTCAAATTCAAAAATTATGTTTCCAGCACATACCACTAACCATACTTTAGCCACCATGACCATACTGAAATAGCCATACACAATAACCCTCCAAAGGGGACATTTTGGGGGAGTCGTAAGAGAGACATGAGCAAATTGCAGCATATTTTTATATATACCTAGAACAAACACCTATTTAACTATCAAACATATTAAAAAAAAAAACTTAACAGAATTAGTTAACGAACGCAACAAAATACAAAACCACACAAATCAGTAAAACCTCTTAACTTGACAAATCCAATAAAAAGCACTTAAAATCAATTAAGCTACAAATGGTGGTAATTACAAACATCTTTACTCAACTATAAACTCAGTGAAAAGACATACCTGACAAAACGCCTCTAGTAGCCTCTAAACACAAATCCAGCAACTATTAATATTCCACATAATCCATACACTTTTCAAATGCCAAATGAAACTGTAGCCACGCCAACATATCTCACCGGATACACATAGTTAAAAAATTCCAATAGTTATTTCAAGAATTACCACAAACTGTAAACTTTAATTGAAGCACAAAATTAACTTAACCAAACCAAATAAGAACTATAATTTAACTTAATAAACAAACTTAAAGAAACACAACTTAACCAACTTTAACTTAAACAAAACAACCATAAGAAACAAGGCAAATAACTAATTAAACATGGAGACAGGTCTGTGTGGCTTATGACACACTAATGCAGGGTTAAAACTGTTTTTAAGCATGCAACATTCCCCAGATTTACCTGTCGAGACCATATTGAAAAAACAAATGAAACAAGATTAAAGCTAAATGAAACCGACCGACCGAAATCAATCCATATCAAAAGCGATCTGTTTCCACTACATTCCGTAAACCACACGCTTCGAGTAAAGGCATCAATTCACTTCTGTTCTTGCAAGTTCTAACATAATTATACGTCATATTTTTGACCAGACTCACAGGATAACCCTGTTTCACAGCAGTGACGTACCATTTCAGCATATCCTCATTCATATATATACTGTAGATTAAATTTTTATTCCGTTGTGGAATATTCGCTGGAAACTAATACTGAACTATTTATCTTGTTTTATAGAGAAATGAGTTAATCGTGTGTAATGGGAATGCACACAACAGATATAAATAAAAGAAATGCATGCTAGAAAATTATTTTTAAAATCATAAAAAATTCAACAAATTAAGATACAGTTTTCATACAGATTTTATTTTAAAGAAACATGTTGCCCTATTCGACCGTGTAAACATTTAAATTGTGTGAAGTTTTGAAGTTAAAGTAAAAGAGTAATTAATTCTTCATGTGTTGCCACCATCAATATGACGTCAGCGTTACTCTTGGTTATGTTTTTGGCTTTATAATCTAGATTTCGAAGATAATTTTTTATCTTCAACAATGAATATTTGTTAAACACACTAATGGGAGGTTATTAGCACTAGAACGGCGGGAAATTTTACTCAAGTTTTATGAAAATATTTCACATCAGAATTTTTAGTAAAAACTATTTAACTTATTTATTTAAGTTATTTTTGTGCAGCATATATTAATCTTATATCACAAAACAATTTCTGGTTCGAATCGACATGTATTCATTCGGCAAGGGTCAAAATGACCTCTCGCCGCCGTTCTAGTGTTAATAAGAAAATGTAAGAGTTACCAAAATGGGAAATTGATAGTCCATACTTCGTAAGAGTAAACTAAAAGATTTCCATTTATTTTATTTATTCGGTTAATCTTCAGTGACTGGATTCTCATCCAGGTGTTGTAATCATTACTTCAATAACATTTAAAGTAAATGTGAATACACTAAAATGTTTTAAAAAAGTATACTAGCGATAAATCATATTTTTTTAAAAATACGTCATTTGGCAAAGATCATAATTTACAAAACTTAACCATGCGATAATTCACTTTGGCTCCAACTGAAATATGTAAAGATAAAGACAGATATAAAATTAACTTATATATGTATTATAATTAACTAACATAAAATTAATATTCATTTAAACGAAATTTGTAAAATGATACAATTGAATAGAATCGGAACATCCATCGAATAGCTTTCTATATATTTTGAGCACGATTACAATTGTGCTTTACAAGAGTAAAATTTATTTTAAAACTGTTAAAATGCCAGAAAAATGTGAACAAATTACAAAATAATTTTTCTTCGAAATTTTCCTGGAGAGAGTTTATTTTGACAAGCGTTGTTTTTTTTCGATTGTATTTTTTTTTCTTTCTTTTGTTATTAAAGCTTTGTTGTCTGCACTCGAACTTAAAGTGGGTATTTCGGAAACATTCGTCGAGATATGTCTTCAGCGGTAATATATTAATAATTGATTTTTTCTGAAATTATGAAATGAAATTAGTTTTTTTTTTCTTTTTTTCTTTAAGGTTACAAAAATATATTTTAGAATACGCTGTCAAATTTTGCGTTTTGAAGCAAATATTCGGATAGGACAGCCAGAGAAACGTCACCATAAGTACTGTTGTAAGGTGTCTCGCATAAATCAGATCTCCATATGCTCTCCACACCACTAATTTCTTGCAGTTTATTGCGAGATCTTTATTCGCAGATAATTCAGCTATTAGGCGAAAAACATTACTTTAAAATACTGGTGTCAAGAACATGGCCAGAGCATGTTGAGCCCCGATTTACCCGGGAAGCCTGGCAACACTAATCATGAGGCACCAATCGCTTATAATGTAATATAAACTATGTAATAAATTTATCAAAAAATTAAAAACGCTTTCCAGTTCCAAATCACTTTATCATTCATACGTGTCAATCCCATATACTTTTAAAAATCAGTCCTTAAATTAAAACATTTACAATAAATTTTATTGTTGTTAAGCGGGGAAAACTATATTTGGAAAACGTCCATAAACATAGCTATTCTCTCTTCAAACGCACACAATACATTACTTGAAGTGTGTTTGGAACTGCTATAAAATTTACAACAAAATTTGAAACATTACATGGAGATACTGTGAGTATTCATTTAATTTACAATTTGAGCATTCAGAGCTAAATTCTTTACCTGAACATTTATAAATATACAGATTGTTGCACATACATTGAAACGCGTCTTAAATCTTCATGAATTAGAGATAAATAGGAAAAATTATAAAATTGTTTGAAATCAGTTAGGACATTATTTTTTTAATGAATGTCTTGACATTCCTTTTTTTAAGTTACACGTTTAAAATTTCCATGTTCTCCACCAATTCAAAATTGGTCAAATACAATGTTTTGACCTTGGCTGTAACAAGATCAAATACATAAAATTCATGCATATATTTTTTAAATCGAATGAATTATGCCTTATTGAATATTGAACATTGTGAATGGGGATGATAATTTTTAATTAGAAATTTCACTTTTTGAGATAATTTAACAATACAAAAACATTTGCGGAATCACACGTAAAACAGTTGATATTGATGAACTTTTTCAAGGGTACTCCTGGAAATATTTGAATATTTTTTGAACAGTTTTGGTAACAGATGGACTAAAAATTGATCGTTCGTAACAAATAAAATTAAAAATTTAACAGTCCCGCGATTAGGAGAGGAAATAAAAGCTCATTTAAATCGGCTGACAACTATGTACTTTTTGTCGAGAACTACTGAATCGATTTCAATAATGTTCTTTTAAATAAATTTTGGCAGTATCTAATCTATAAATTGATGTTTCGGAAAAAATTGAGAAATTTAAAATTGGAAAAACTAGTTGGAAATTGCACGTCAAACATGGCAAGAACTGTACACCTGATTCTCATAAAATTTGAAATGACTCAACAAAATTTTGCTACAATTGTATATTTAAAATTTCAGACCATTCGTTTGAGTTGTTTTTTCACTGTTATATGCGGACGAACGGACAGACAGACGGATCGAACAACGACTATAGGTGCTACGTATGTAATGTCTTGTTTAATCAATTTAGCATAATTTGATACTACTTTTACGTTTAATATAATATGAAAATATGTCTGTACTTTGACAGATTTCAAGCCGAAGAGTGGTACATCATATCTAATATGATCTTATATATAATCTGCATTTTTTTTCTGTTCAATTTGCTCTTAGAAATCTGATGCTAATTGCTGGGACTTTTCCATGAATGTTCACTGTTGAGATAGAGTTTTAGAGAAAAACATTCTTGGAAGCTATTTATTAAATTAAAAATGTCACAAAATATGACTCCAATTTTCAAACAAATTTCATTCAAAATTACATTTTGTCCCCCTATTCGATCATGTAAAATTGAAATTATGCGATATTTAGTGGTTTTTATACAGTTAACTATAAATTTACTGAATTGACGAAAATGTCGGTTGTGAAAGAAATAGAACTTTGCACCTAAAAACGTAGAATAGTTTTGCATATATTTCACAAAAAAGTAATATAATATTTTCTGATATATATAATTTTGATATAATATATAATTATCATAAATGCATCATTTCCAATTTTACTTTTTTGTCGAACGAACAATTTATAGTGCAGAACTGTCAAAAGTATTTTACATTTTTAGGGTTCCGTACTTAAAAAGTAAAAACGGAGCCATTATAAGATCACTCCTGTGTATGTCTGTGTGTCTGTCACAGACATTTTACTCGTGAACTATCGGACGTGGAAAGTTCATATTGGTGGAAGTACAGTAGAACCTCGATTATCCGAAGTAATTGGGACCGACCCTCTTTCGGAAAATCGAAATTTTCGGATAATCGAGAATGCTTACAATTTTAAGATTAAGGAGAAATACATGCAATATTCCCGTATTATGGTAACAAAAATAAAGCAATAGCAAAATAGAAACAAGAATAAATTACCTGAATTTAATTTTGAAATTAAGTACCTTTGACATATATCACAAGGGTTTGAAAAAACGTTTTGCTTATCGCAGTTTCGATTGCTTTGGTTTGAAGCTCTATCACGGAGGTTTTAAGTATTATTAGTTCACCAGTATCACAGTTTTTCTGCTGCTTCAGCCATGCCAAACCTTTTGCAAAATATTCAAAAGCTTCAGAATTGTTAATTGGTTTGCTTTCCTCGTTACACTCCGTAGCTTACGGGAGCTCAAGTTAAATTCAAAGGAATTCTAAGAAGGGGAATCGAAAATATTTATATGTACTCGTAGTTCGGAAAGGACCGCTTGTACATAAGGAATATGCTAGTTGAAAAAAAATGCTTTAAAAATGGATTTTGCACACAAGGGATGTGATAGCTAAAAAAAAAAAAAAAAAGCTTTAAAAATTGATTTTAGTTAATCGAGAGTTTCGGATAAAAGAGGTTCTACTGTAATAATGACTATAGCCCGCATATTTAAAGATTATTAAACATTTACAAATATGTTTGAGGAAAATGTAGAGGGGCTAATTAAGTTACATGGAAACAAAAGCTTTTCTTTGTATATCGTGTGGAGTATCGTATCAATGATTCCGAAACGCGAAACTCAAAAATACATTTCTTGTAATTTTAGGTATTATATTTTATCGTCGAAAATGTAGTGCCAAAATATGCCCCCCCCCCTCCTTCTCTATTTCAGCATGTACTGAAGCTAAAATATGAAAGAATTAGAGTTAGTAGACGTTAATTTAAACCTTGCAGGAAAATTATAGGGATTACTCTAGGTGATATATTTTTTGAGAAAAGCGCATTTTCCCGTTACACACAATTTTCGATTTACGGGCATTCCGCAAAGGTGTTGAGGAGTGCTGGAGTTAACTATCGTAGCAGAGTTACAAAAGAATTTTGATAATGATTTACGAAAAAAAATTGTCGGTAATTAGCTGATATATTAACCCTTAAAAACACGAAGACACGAACGATTTGGATATACATAATGACAGGGGCGGCGTACTGTATGTACCATCAGCTTTTAAAGCCTATATAACAACTTTTAATGATATAATTGTGCAATACAATGCTCAGTAGCAGTATAAAAGCAATACACGTCAAATCGTTAAAAACAGACTAATTTAATTAGAATTAATCACACAAATACTATGAGATTCGCGACTAGTTTGCATTGAGTAAATGTATCAATACGCCTCGAATGACTTTAAAAGCTAATTAAAAACCTATTAGGAAAAACTCGGCACGGACCAAGGTGGCGTTTCAACTTTGCCACCTCCTTTTGAAGCGCGCTTAGTACAATGCCAAGTTTAAACTTTGAAGAATGGTTTTGTTTTAGCTACACTGTAAAAAAATGTATTTTTACTACGGTAAATTCTGTTTTATGAAATGCCAAATGAAATTCAAATATGCACTAATTTCATTGTCAGTACTGAATTACGTTGATAAAAATTCAGATTAGGATAAGATAAAAAAAAAAGAGCCATACAGAATAGCAATATTTGATATTATTTAGGCTTCATATCTCTTTGAACTTTTCATGGTATAACCATTCATACTTTTCTAGTATATACAGCTATACCCAACCCTACGTTGTATAATTTTTTACAGTCTTATTATTCTTTTAGCAACGATTTTTATTAATAATACTAGAAGTATAGTGAACAATTCATATATTTATTGTACGGAACCCTCTTATCCCCAGTAATACTCGCACTCGATCTTTTATGTTTTTAAAATTGCTTCAGTAGCTCCGAGAAAAGCATGCATTAATATCATTGTTTTATACGTAATTTCACAACAATGTTGCCACCTTAATCCGTACGCATACGGATAAGAAAATCGTTTTTTATTTATTTACAGATTTTGTAACTGTATCTGTTAAAATCGCAGATCTGAGAATCGCAGAAATCTGAGAAAATATGCTATGTATTTGTAAACAATTTATTTTACACCTTAAAACAAGAATTATCTCACAAAATTGATATTAATTGCATTTTATAACTTTTTATCAATTTATTAAATTAGCTTTAATGGTACTGTTTCATTACAAGTATTTTAGTGTGTGTTATCCTGTGAGAAATGAACGTATTGAAATAAAACGTTCGAACACGCGTTGTATTATTCATTCCCAAGAGGTATATTTCGCTCCTTTTAACGAACAAAGGCTCTACATTCCGTTACCCACCACTTCTCGACCTTGACTTTGAAAGGTAAAAGTCAGGTCAGAAGCGTCTTCATAAAATCTACCCCGGCGCAAGTGCTTACGGGTTAAGGCAGAGAGAAAATGGAAGATAATACATAGGTAAAACTTGTACCTAGGGTCTGCATGCACATAGGCCTCTACGTCTAAAGAAAACATATCTTTTTGTCAAAGTTTTATAATTCAGATGCATGTATGACAACATTAGTTATTGGCATTATAGCCATTTTGAATTTCAGAAGAAGGATGTTATGAGACGTTAAAAGCAGAAGATTGTTTAACAAGCAGCGAACGTAAAAGTTCGTCACTAAATGATATTTATTAGACTTCAAGCCTGATAATTTAAAAGGAAAAATAAGTGTGAAATGTGCGTAATTGCGCAAGCAAAAAATTAAATCTAGAAGGTGTTCAGTATTTGGGTAAAATTTACCGAGGTTGGCATTTCCGAATGTTCTATGTCACCGGTTATGAGCAAGTGTTCTCAGAAGAGATTGTCAGTTAGGTCCCCAAATCGGAACGAACGATATTTGTAATTTTATTGGAGAAAATAAACTGTTGACCCAAATTAAATTCATTTCTAGAGTGTCATATTTTATTTCAGGAAGAAAAGCTATACAATACTTTTTTTTTTAAATTTATTTAACAATGCAGTATAATTAAGTGTATTTTAGCGCGGAATAATATGTTTTAAAATTATAAGTCTTGTATAAAAAATATTATAATTAAAATATTAAGAATGTAATTATGGATGAAACACATTTAATTGGCCTACAATGTTTGCTATATTCCATATGACCATTATGAATATATCTACATGTGAAACTCATTTGACGCTCCCGCATATCTACGTAAAAGTAGTGTGACGTACTCGCGTCGTAAACTTTACCAACCTTCCTGAGAATAACCATAGCGCAGTCGTAGGTGGCGAAGTAGAAGGACTTCATAAACATTGGAAAGAATTTCTCTTTTCATCGAATAATAGAGGCAGTGTGATCTTTAAGTAGTTTATTGCAAACCCATCAGATAACAGCTCCACTTGTAAATCAATTGGCTCGCGAATCTAGATGTACCACTTCATATTAAGGCTCGATATTAAAAGGCATTGGAAACTCACAATTTAAAAATCCATATTCCAAGTGACAGGTTTTTATTAACAAATGAAAAACATGCAAAATCTGCTATTCCAGGCCAATGTAAGCTATTAAATAATAAAAAGAACGCGCAAAGGTACGTTGACGCATCATACGCAGGGCTCATGTAGAGAAAGCATGGGAGAGGAGAGGAGAAAGAGACGCGAAGCGATAGGACTAAACCCAGGAAAGAGGCGGTGGAGCTTTGACGTAGCTGTCAGAACTCTTTACCTAACAGAGGAAGTTTTAAAAAGGAAACAGACTAGCGCGCGAATTTTCACGCAAAGTTTCGTGGGAAATCGAATGAATTTAATAAAAACAAAATGGTATTAATAAACCTTTGAAAGAAAAAAGAATTTAATGTCTCAGAATATGAAAGAAGAAAATAAATTAGTGGGTTTTTGCAAAGAAGAGTAGCTATTAACAAACTAAGGTTTTGAGAATAAGAAATAAATGAATACGCTGAATTAAAGGCACGGAATTATAAAATATTATTAAATAACAGGTAAGAAGATAGATATTATAAGAATTTTGAATAAATTAACTAAGGTAAAAGGGCGAGAAAATTTTTATTATTACATATAGATACATATAAATTTTCTAAATTTATTTATAATGCCACATTAATGCCAAATCTTTTAGCATATTTTCCAATTCTTCTCGGCTGTTACTGAAAATTAAAATGTCATCAGCGAACCGGATATTTAATAAAAATTCGCCTTTTATTGCTTTAATCGCTTTGTTTTTCCAATTCAGCTTCTTGAAATATTTTCTAAGGCAGTAGTAAAAAAGCTTAGGCGAAATGGTGTCTCCTTGTCTTAAGCCTCTTCCAAGCTTGATAAGACTAAGGTGATGTTCAATTCATTTGCATCAAAAAAGAAAATCGTCTACAACAATACTGAGATAAAAGAAGTGCAAAGTTACGTGCACCTTGGACAGGAAGTATCATTGTATAATACTATCATCAATGAAATCAATAGAAGAATAACAAAGGGGTGGAGTGCTTTTGAAAAGAACAACATTATTCTGAAGAGTAACATGCCTCTTTGTTTGAGAAGGAAGGTGTTTAACCAATGTGTTTTCCCTGTATTATCTTATGGAGCAGAAACATAGACGCTAACAAAACGGATGGTACAGATATTACAAACAACACAGAGAAATATAGAAAGATGTGTGCTAGGCATAACTAGAAGATACAGAAAGAGAATAGGATAAGAACTCAGACGAAAGTTTTTGATATCATTGAAAGCATTAAACGGCTATAATGGAAATGGGCTGGACACATTGCAAGAACAGAAGACAATAGATGGAGCACAAATACCCCACAGTGGTATACCAGAGATGTAAAACTACCAAGAAGACGACCTAAAGTAAGATGGAGTGACAAAATCAGAAAAGTGGCTGGTGTTAATTGGATGACTAAAGCGCTAGATCGGAAAAAATTGGGGGAGACCTACATACTGGTGTGGATTGAAAACGGTTGTTCATGATGATATATATATATATATATATATAACCACTATATAAAAACACAAATGATAATTTATAATCGTAAATAATCAAATTAAAAATGAAGTTTTGTCCGTTATAAAAAAAATTCCAAAATACATATATATATACTAAGAAAAGTGAGTAATTATTTTCCGCAAAAAAAAAAGGAAAGAAAAGAGAAACAGAAAAGAAAGGAGAAAAATGAATGAAAAGTAGAAGAAAGGGAAAATATTAATACAGGATCTATAAAAGTAAGTTTGATAACCGTGGTTTAATAATTAAATAATATATGAAAATGTAAAATAAAATTCAAGTTTAAAAAATATATATATTTATTATAAATCGTTAGCTGATAAAAAAGCAAATTTAAAGTTCAGGGAAACAATCTGACAGAGAAAAATAAAATTTATAAAACAAATTAAATGTAGTATAATTCAGAAAATATTGAAAATTGGTACTTAAAAGAATTGGTACTGTGGTAGGATTTATTTAACACCCACCGCTATTATTTTACATTACTAACTTTATATTAAACCGTATTTATACAAAAAAATTGAGAATGTGATTATATACTAAATACATTAATATAAACTTTTTGCTATGCCCTTTATCAAGACGATATACACTATACTATATATATATGCATACTTAGTAAAGTATTTGATTATTTTTCATGAAAAAAAGGAAAAGAATAGGCAAGCGAAAGATGGAAAACTTTTCACACGAAAACTATAAAAGAAATCACCTTGATATGGATGGTTTAGTAAAAAATAATGTATGAAAATATGAAATTATATTGAAGCAATTGAAAAAATATATTTCTTATAAAAAGGTGTTTGCAGCAAACAGAAAAGTTATAAGTTCGACGGTCTTGAAGTCAGACTGATAAAGTTAAGATTAATAAAAATTTTTAAATGTCGCTTAGTTTAAAATAAATAGTAAGTATTAAATGTTTTCCAAAATATGAAAACTGTAGTAAATAAAAATAAATGTCCTACTCATCCAATAAATATTTTCAATTAAACTCTTGTTAAGGGGTCTCAGGACTCTTAAAATTGGAAAAATCGAATAAAAAAGACCATTTTCAACGTATAATATCTTAAAATGTAATTGATTTCAAGACAAAACTTTATATTGTGATGAAAGATATAAGTACGTTCTTTCATTTCATGTATTTAAAAAATTACAAGATGCAGAATTAGCTGAATACCTGATTTTGTTTCTATAAACCAAGAAACGCATTGGGCTTTTTCTTGAGGCGTAGCAATTTTTATACAATGGGAATTGATTCTGCAAAATGTTCTAAATACACAAAAATCTAAAATACACAAAACAAACGTTAATAAAAACTCTAGTAGTAACCTGAGTATCTATAAAAAATTTCATTTTCGTATCTCATCCAAATATATATATATATATATATATATATGTATATATATAAATGTATATATATATGAATTTTTGAATTTGGAATGAAACTTTGTAGAACAACCAGTAGTTTTAAAAATTTTCAAACATAAATATTTTTAAATCCACGTGGAACCAAATTATGGAAGTTTGACACGTTTTCACTTAAAACCATTTTAATAATTTAGCATTCGTTTCTTTACATGAATTATTCCATAGCTAAATTGGCAAACTAAATTACAACTTCTCAAATAAATAAACACTAATTGAACATACATGTAATTGAAATGCACACATAACTACTAAAATAATCAGCATCACAAAGGTTGTAACAAACAGGGAAATATTTGCGATGACCGCTAGTAAAAAAATTTTGGTACTTTTTTTAATACGAAAGTGCTTTTTACTTCTTGATGCAGTTTTTGGGTAATGTTCAAAAGGGTACTAATCATAAAAAATCTATAACAATTTTGAAGAAAAAACGATTTCTATTGAAGTTCCGTAACCCAGGAATCTTTATTCTGGTTTAAACGGTTTGATTGCATGCCTATATTAATGCACTAATATCGCTGAGTGAATTAAGAGTATAAACAAAGGAAACCCGCACGTAATACCAAATCTTTCGATCTACAAAATCTGATCTTGTTGAAGTCTGAATAAAGCCATTTTTTCATTAGACGAGGGATAATTCTTGAATGTTTTTAAAAATAAAAGTATTTAGGAACTAATTATACACTTAATGCATTTTCTTGCTTATATTCAATAACGCAGATATAGCGATAGAGATATTAATTTACAAACTGGGAATTTCTTGATAGATATACATATAAAACTTGGGAAATCATCTAAAACTTTACATTCTAAAAAATTCATTATCATAATAATTATGATTTTGTGATTAATTGCAAGAATATCAGAATGAACACTGCACTCAATATATTTTCTTATTTAGATTGAATGAAAAAATAGCTTATTTCATTTTTGTTCGCCAAATAAATATTTTCAGGCTTTTTTATACATTGACAAAGCAAATGGAACATTTTACAAGTTAATTTTTTTATATTTTATCTTCAAAACAATTATAATTTATTTTTTAATTCCAAACATATACATTGAAATCTCTGTTGCTAATTTAGCGGACATTTATTATTTTTTAAACTATGTTTTCCCAATGTCATATCCATTTGTTTTAATGATAGTTTAAAGAAGAAGAATATTTCTATTCTGAAATTGTGGTAGCTGTCTGAATTAACCCTTAAATGCATGATAAAAGATTTTTACCCCCCAAAAAATATTTTGTCTCATAAAGGCGTAACATATACTGAAAAAATAAAATAAAAAATCTATATTAGTGAGAACATTTATTTTTTTATAAAAATATTTTTGTATCGTTTTCGATACAGTATGCATTAGCTTTACAAAATGATCATGATTTTACAAAGTTGAAGAATTGTGAAAATGGGTGAAAGAATCTTTGGATTTCTTACTACATAAGTGAACATTGCACTTAGAACATTTAATTATACTTAATAAATTACATGATGGCATCATACATCGACCACGTGTTTCTGTTCTCATGATGTTATGATCCATTTGGTCGAGTCTAACTTCAAGGGGTGGCAAAAACTTGGCAAGGTTTCCCTTTTCGCATTTTAAGTGGGGGTTGATCTTCCCTAATTGCACTGGTTCTTGGGCGCCCTCTGTTGTTAGCGGGACTATATTTGCAAAGAGTTTCTGCCAACCCTGATCAAAAGACTGCAATGGTCATGATTTTTTTGTGGTTTCCTTTTTTTTCTTCAACTTTTTTATATAACACCCACGAATTCATTACAGTTAAATCAAGCAGGTGATAGAAGATTCTCATGTACCACTTTCTGCTCTTCATTCGAATCCTATTTCTTCCTAAAAAGGAATCCATGCGGTCTACACCACCCATGTGCATGTTATATTCCCTGATTAGCTTTGGGCACGTGTTAAGAATCCTCTTTTTTTCTTTTTTATCGAATCGTTCGATATTCCCTACGGGACATGCTCCAACGTATGTCGACAATAACACAACTTGCTTATTGTCCTTCCAACTTACTGTTGTTATGTCAATGCCTTCAAAATTTGTAACATACTCTTCATAAGACCCTCTTGAAATTGAACTCTTCATAACATCCTGCTTAGTTGGAAACTTGCAAGTTTTTCCCAGTCGGTTTCTTTGAATAGTGCCTAGGGAATGTATACCTTGCTTAGCAAGTATACACATAAATGGCAAAGATGTGTAGTAATTGTCAAAACAGACAATATGATTTCTTTACCTGGGTACCACACTCAGCAAATTCATAACTGTTTGTCCCACAACTCCCAGGTTTTGATTGTTTGAGGATCCTTCATTAGCTTCTTTCCCAGAGTAGATTATGAATCTATAAGCAAAACCGCCCAAATTGCATAAAACAAACAATTTAAAACCCCATTTGTGGGGTTTGTTGGGGAGATATTGTTTGAGAAAATGTCCAACTTTGGTGGCGCACATCTGTTCATCTATGGATAATCGCTGCTCGATGGTCACACTAGAGAACTTTTCATTTAAATGGGTGATTATAGGACGTAACTTATGAAGCCTGTCATGCTGCGCGTGGTCTACTGGCAGATGATCATCATTATTATTGAAGTGCAGTAACTTTCGTATTTTCTCAAATTTATTTACTGGCATTGCCTCTTTGATGGGACTGAAGCCAAATTTATTAGACCAATACGACATTGTGCTCGGATAATGGTAAACAGACATAAATATTAAAATACCAAAATATTTTCGAAGTTCACCCACTGTGAATATTTCAGGTCTGTCAGGTTGTTTCTGGACAGCATAGCGTGCTGATTCAGTAACAATGTTCTCCATAAACAGATTCGTGAAAAATTAGGTAAAAAACTGATACGGACTTTGCAGTTCCAATATAGATGAAGGTAACTCTTCAGACCCACCAAATTTGGTGTTATTCTCATCAAATAGAAAAGACTGTTTTCTCCACAGTAAATTCCTCAAATTCATGAGAGATTCAGTTGGTTGTGCTTCCACTCGCTCCAACGACTGTGAGCCTTGCACAAGCTGCTCATCCTGAATCAATGGAGGGTCCAGAAAATCTTCTGAATTGTCCTGTCCCATAAGAACGTCTTCATTGTCCTCTAATTCAGCTGATAAGGCTCCTAGAGATGGGTAATAAGGAATATCTTCTCCATCTGACTCTAAATCATCTTCCGAAATGTCACCATTCTCCAACCTCCTAAGAATATCCTCTTTTTGTTGCTCTGAAAAGAAAAAATATGCATTCAGCTGTATCTTAACAACGTAAACGTATAGTTTAGTGTATCTAAAAGCAAGCAAAATCATAAGCAAAACTGTTATGAACAAACAATTGAATTGGGTTTAGGCGGGAATAAAATGCATGCTGTATCGTTTTCGATACAAACATAAAATGCGATATTTGCTCACGTAAACACATAAAAGTCGTGCAATTTCAAATGTTTTCAAGTAAATGAAGGATTTACCATCCATTTTGTGATTTTTATTCGTAAAAATTCGACTTATTTTCGTTTTCGCCGTTAAATGAAAAACTCAGTTTTATGATTATGCGCACCTCGTTAATGTCCTTAGCACATACAAGAAAATCATCCTTCAGAAATGACATTGACACATGACATTTTCTTTTTTTGTGGGCAATAAGGCAAAGAAATGTGTAAACATTCAGCCTATGCTGTACTTCAAATAAAAAACCGGTAAAAACGATTAGAATGCGATGTATCAATATCGATACAAGATGCATTTAAGGGTTAAACAATCCACTAACACTGTCTGAAATGGCGCAGCAAAAATTCCGATCAATAATGCAGTTTCTATTATTTGAGCAATATATTTACATTGCAATTAAAAAAAATTACTTAGAATTAATTGCTTACCAGACTAGAAAAAGCACGTAACGTGTAGTACAGTAAGTAACAGTACACTCGAAACTATCAAAAACTAATTTGCTATGCTATAGAAGATTAAAGTATGTATATACATAAACACTGTAAAAAAACCACTGTAAATTAGCCAGAACAAACTCGATCACAGTGAATGTGCTGTATCTTTCTTTGGTTTACTGACTATATTAACATGGAAAATACAGTAGTTGCGTAAAGTTAACAGCACAATGTGCTGGCAATTTGGACGCACTTTTTTACAGCACAAACTGCTGGCCACAGATTGCCAGCACATTGTGATGTTAATTTTACGCAACTACTGTATTTTCCATGTTAATATAATCAGGAAACCAAAGAAAGATACAGCACATTCACTGTGATCGAGTTTGTGCGTGAGATGAACAGTACTTTGAACTGTATAAATGTCGTTTTATTAACAGTGAAGTATTCATTATACATTTAACATTATAATTTATTAGTAATATATACATACATAAAAGATTTTTTACAACATTGAAATACGAGTCACGCAGATTAGAAACACAAACATTAGGTAAAATGAATATCTATAAAATAACTGACTTTCATTCATTTTATTAAATCATTCAAAAGTAAAACTTAAATTTCCTAAAATAAATCAAAATTTAAGTGCTCTCTGTATTGATTATATTCATTTAACTATATCGACATTTAAAGCAATTAATGATGGAGGGTAAATCGATATTAAATGCAATTAATGGTTTCGTTTAAACTCATTAATGTCATTAATGAGTTTTTAGTGAGCTTCGAGATCATCAAAAGTAGAACAATTACTAAAGATTTTTTTCTTTTATATAACAGGAGGTAATTAAAAATTAATTAATTATTCATTATGCAATAAATTATTTAATTTCAAACGATTAAAATTTTGAAGACAATTGGGAATTCAATAAAATTAATTAGAAAAAAATAGCTGAAGATTTTGTGGTAGATATTTTTGATTGTTTTAAATTTGAATTTTAAATAAGGAATGAATATACGGAATTTTTTACAGAAACTTTTAAAATTTCAGGAATATGTATACTTTTAGAATATTTTTATTGCTTTAGTGCTACAAAACTTTCCAGCAGAAACTGCACTACTGCTGGCGATTGTTTTACTTTTCGATTAGTACAATTTTCCCAAGCAATAATCTTTTTGTTACATCTTTACAAGCACCAAAGGAGTTTACCAAAAGTATATTTTTTTCAGAAATAGTGGTATTTTTGCAGTTAAAATTTTATGTTTGTTAAAGATTTGAAAAGGATTAGTTCTGTAAATATACTATACATATATGAGATGTCTAATAAAATGCACTAAAATATGTTTGTTTTTCTTTTGTCTCCATATGCCATTTTAATTTCAATTTTGCTCTCAATATGTAATTCATTTTTGCCGAAAAAATGGTGAGTATATGTATAATAATTTTAAATATGTATAAATGATTTTTGCATTTGCATTTTAAGATTTTTTATTTCAATCTTTAAAAACTATGGTCATCTATCCCAGAGCTATTCTATATGAAGAGAAATAGCAGGGTACAGCACCCTAACTATTACGCTATAACAGGCAAAAAAATAAATTACGCTAGGATAAACTTTTAAAAATCGACTTTTGGCTAGCTAGAATCGGTAAATATACCACCGTGCGGTAGATGGCATTTCTGTTATTTAGACCATGATTGCCTAACGGACTGCCACGGTCCCCATGGACACATTTCAAAATTTTGTTGTCGGCCTTTCGAACTTTTTCTATTACTATCATTTTTTTAATTAAAAACCGAGTTTTAAGGGGCTTTTTCTTTAAAATGAATAATATTTTCATTTTATTCATAAATTATAGACGAGATTAAGATTTTTAGCTAATTTCCGCACAAAAATGTTGATAGAACGTTCCTCCTTCCAGAAAAATGTAATTATAAATTTACTATGATTTGTTGTTTTTTTTTTTCAAATAATTTTGTATCGTTCTGAATTCCAGGTCTCTTATTGCTACAGTTGTGAGATGCATGTGAATCGTGAGAGATAATGAGTGTATCATCATCACTACTACAGTGAAATAATGTTGTCATATGTTTTGAGTTACGTGAATATTTGGAACGCTTCATTGTTTGTCACCAACTGAAGTGTGGCAGTATCAGACGAACATGTGCCTGAGAAGGAATATCGCGATTCAAGTAAATTGGAGTTGCTTTGTGTAATGTTGAGATTGAGCATGTGCTGGTATTAATAATATAGCTTTGAGTAATAACACAATTAACAAATCATCATATAAACAAGTGTTAAAGTGTTATCGAAATATATACAGTTTATTCCTAATCATAACGCCAAAGTAGGGCTTGTGACTTTATTTTTCTATTTTAGGTATATTTGCCGCAAAACCCTTTTTTTAAAAATAAGTCCTTATGATACATTTAGTATAAAAATACCAAAAGGAGAATTAAGAGGTATAATAACTAGTGCAAACATAAGGAAAATAAGCAAATACAATGTGAGGACTTCCGCTAACACAACGATTTTCTGCTTGACTCAGCACAAACCGTATGAAATGTCGTTCATTTAAAAAATGACGCATTCTTCCTTCGTTGATTAATATAGAAATATCAATTCTTTTACTTCACTTTTAAGCTTTCATTTGATACGTGTAATATAACACGCACCTGTAAAATTTGACTCATTTTCTTGTTTTTAACATGCACACTAAAGCCGGAATATGTGCTAAGCACCCACACATGTTCTGTAATGTGGGGTTTAATTAATAGTGTTGTAAACGGAAATTTTTTTAAGAAATGAAATCAAATATCTTTCACGTAGAAATTTGAAATTAAATAACTAATTTCACAAAATTAAGATTGGCAGCCATGTAAATATTATTTTATGCTTCATAAATAGCAATAGGATCACGGAACTATAACTATTAAAAAATAACTTGTAATGCCATTTTTACGACCCTACATTATTAGAAAAACTCATCTATATACACTAAATTATTCCTCATATCACGTATGCGTATTGGCTCTATTGATACTAAAATGCGAATTGATTTTGAAAACGAAGTACCAAAAATTCTATAAATTAAGATTTCTAATTGAATTAAAAATAATAATTAATAAATAAAACTAAACCAACAAGAAATATTATAACATAAATATTATATCGAGAAAGCCAAAATCACTTTTTATTACTAAATCCTTAAAAATGCCTCCAAAATACCTAGCTTTTTTCCACAATAAACTTATAACGTCCTTACATCGTTTACAATGGTAGCTAAATGTAAAACTGTGTTTTGGGATTAGATAATCATTCTGTGTACTCTTGTACACTGCGAACTTTTCAACCACTTTACCCTATATAGTCATATAAATGAGACAGAAATCTTAATTACTAAATGTTAAATCTAAGTAAAATTGAGTAAGAGGTCAGTTTCTTTTCATAACACTAATGAGGTGTATGTTGCATTGAATTGCGTTATATCAACATGTAACATGTTAATGTTTTTGTTGTATAAATTAAGAAAATTCGCAATGAGAAGATGTTCAGTCTAGAATCTAGATAGTGAAATATTCCAGGTACAATACTCTCTTATGAATGAGGGTTATTTTAATTTTTTTTAAAGTACCAAAAGCATATTACAATTTAAATTTCTAAACTTTCATCATCATAACTCTTCTAATATGTTTATTAATTACAAACAAAATCTTGGCAAACAAAAGACAAGTGCATTGACAAAGCATGTTACGTAATTGATATCGACATGGAAGTTGTATAAGTGAAGTTTAAAATAAACGCCGTACTCAAAATATTTTCCAGTTTATGTTGATTAAAAATATATTTTTAGAATTTCTCCTATATTTATTATATTATTAACAAAGCATCTTACACGTTAAAGTTTTAAACATTTATAGTCATAACAATAATAATTTTGTTATTAATTGCAAACATAAATCTTTCAATTTAAGAGAGAGAAACCTTAATCAATAAAAGTAGTATTTCAAGCTAAGTAAAATTAAGGTAGACGGCGAGAGTCTTTCATTTGATGTTGCAGCAACACTCAATAATTCTGACAGCTAAATATCTTCTGTTTATTTACTTTCAGTAAATTTTGCTTAAGAATAAATGATGCATGGCGAATGTGTGAGAAATGCTGCTTGGTGTAAACATTGTTAGTGGCATGTATCCCTTTGTTAATCACTTTTAAATTTATATTCCGTTTGTGTAGTAATCTTCTAATCCATGTGATGTTGACAGTTAGTTTTATAAATGCCATGAACAAAACATTTATGTCTGACATTTAAAAGTAAATTCAACATAATTTTAGAATTTCTTCGTGTGACATTTTTGACAACAGAATCTAGTAAAACGTGGGCATATTAAATTTCCATTTTCAAGACATAAAAGTAATTTTAAACTATCAGATTTGACATTTCCATATTTTCATGCATGCAGTCTATATTATTGATTGCGAAAAATGTTGCAGCATTATAAAATATGTATTTTGCCTTCTTCAATATTTTTCTTATTACTCTTGCAATAATAGTAAACTTTTATCCTCATAAGGATATGCGAGTGGTATAACACTGGAGCAACAATAAAGCATATGCTGAATTTTATAGGATTTAGATTATAAATTTATGAAAATAAATGAAATGCTTTTTCATAATATTTAAGAAATTGAAGGGAAACCTTTTAACCACTTAAGCGTGGGGGCTGATAATTGTAGGCAACTTTAAAAATACAGATTGTTTGACTGCCACCATTTTTTTTTTAAATGGAAGATAAAGTGATTCGAGAACGAAGCCAATTACGCAGTTTTAAAAAACTGATAGGAATCAAACGATCTGAATTTTTAAAAATAGCCTACACCAGGTCTGTCCAACCTTTTACTGAGAAGGGCGCATCTCAGCTCTTGGAAAACTATGAAGAGCGTCATTATTTACAAGACTCAAAACATGCAATAAAATTATCTCACAGTATTAGTAGAGAAACATTGTACGAAGAAAAATAAAATGTATTAACAATATTCCGATAGCGTTAGAAATTGTATCATAATCATACTGATGTATGATTTTGCGTTCTTGTTTATAGTATCCTTGAATTTTATAAATTATATTTAAAAATATTTTCTCCATACTCTGACAAGCAAATCAGTAAAAATTCCATTTGTCAACATCTAAATTTCACCGAGTTATGAAAGTCTGCGTTTTATGAAATTTCGGATCTTTCTGGCAATAAAAAATCGCTCGTCAGTTTTTAGTCCCGAAAAACTCCTTTCCTTCATAGAATTCAATGTATCACAACACGGCGAGTTTTGATCGTAGAAGAATGGAGCTGTTTCACCGGCAGAGCATGAATAAACTATTTATTAAATATATCTAACCAAAACTCAGATATAGGGTAACTCTAGTATAGATGGCCATAGAGAGGAAAGAGGACCAGTCTAAATATTTCCGAAACCTGATCATAGATTGGAACATAAACTTTGTTTGTATGAGTTCAACGAGATCATTTATTGCGACGTGCAGTTGTGTTTTTTGATTATAAAAAGTAAGTGTAATTTTAATGTTTATTTAATTTAGTGGTTGAATATATTTTTTTAAATTAAGAATCTGAATGTTTTGCAATATGTACGTTATATGTATTTCTTACTATATGGACTTTTAAGGCACGTATATAATCTAAGTCTTAAACAAAGACTTACAATGGCTATTGATGCTTTAAATTGGGCGATCATCAGTCCTTCAATTTCAGGAGAGATGACCACCTTTAATCTATATTTCAAAATTATACGAAGTGATGATTTTAACTAAATTTAATTAAATTTAAAATAAATATATAACGTTTATGTTTATAAACATATTAATTGATATAATTATTTAAATTTTAACTAATATAAATATTTTAATAATAATAATAATAATAATCTAATAAGATTTAACGAATTATTTGTTTCAGAAAATACTGAAAAAAGTCGGAAACTTTCATAACAAAAACTGATAAAGTTGATAAATAAACTAAATTAACGTAATAAGCCTAAAATTAATGCGAGGAATAGAATACGACATTTCCAGTAGCGAAGAAAGCGAAATGCATTTAAATTATCAGATTCTACAGATTCCGATTAAATAGAATTGGATTATAATCACGGTGTTTATTATGCAAAACAACATAATATCACATCCAAGAAGGATGTCTGGATACAAAGCATAAAGTACCTGAAGTGGTTCCATGAAACGTGTACAAATTATCAAAACCTTTGCCAAGCATGTGGTAAGATTTTACGAAAAGTGAAATATTGAAATTATAATTAAAATTTTGTTTCTAGTTTTATTCACTCATTTTCCATCATGTAACTACATCTTTACAAATTGCTATATGTCTTTCATGATTAACTATATGAAATGTGTTATTTTATTTGCTATTTAACTTCACTTTTTCATTCTTGCATTGGTTGGCCAGCTCTCCTCGGCTTTAAGGAATGATGGCCATCCGCCATTTTAATTTCAATGTTGTTTAACTCTTTTTGTTTTCAATATTTAATTTTATTTGCATAAAATATTATGATTATATGTATAAGAATTTTAAATATGCATAAATATTTCTTGTATTTGCATTCTAAAATTTTTATTTCAATCTTTAAAAAATATAGCCATCTAACCTAGAGTTACCCTAATACAAAAAGAATAACATTTTGAAAAATAAATGTAGTTCTGTTTCATGAACATAATCTTGATTGGCAAGTTATTTTCAACACATTTCCATTTTACATTGACTACATATACTCAACAGTTAGATCATTACAGCAGTTCATTTCTTTTTAAGACTTTTTGCTTATATTTGGCAATTTTTTAACTTCTTAATATATTTTATTAAAAACGACAAGTAGAACCGCAAGTGGAAAGGAATTTTCTATGCAAAAAGTAGAAATAGTAAACTTAAAAAAATAACATTTATCTGAGTAGATGGAAGCTCCGAAAAAGAAAATTTATGAATCCCATAATTGGTCGTAATTATGTTATTGAATTCAAGAATATATTAAATATCATTGTGTTAATTATGTTTTGAATTCTATCTGAACTTTAACAAATGCTTTTATTGTGAGTTGCTGAGACTTATGTTTCGTATGGCGTTAGGAATTTGTATACCAAACCTATAACGATATTATACAAATAATCACTAATGGACAAGGAATGCCAGACTATTGTTCCTTATATTCTCGATATCCAGAACAAAAATATCATCACCCTATTCATGGCCAACTGTGACTTGTACATATCTAAGGCTCATCAACAAGTCGAAAGATACTTTTACTGCATCTAAAAAGGGGATAATCAATGGTTTTATGGAATCATTTCCCTGATAATGGATCCTAGGAATCTGAATTTACGTTTTTTATAGTCAGTTTATCTACTGTAATCGATTTAAGAAAGTTTATAACATTGTGATTAGTGAATTAGGCTTAAATGTTGATATATCTAACTCAGGTATTGTTCCTAGAAAAAAAAATCTAATACCAATAATTCTTTCCTCCTAAGCAATAACATAAAGCACATAATTCCAAAGTAAATGTTGATATCGATTTTTTAACCATACCGAGAGTCTTAGTGGCTGCGACTCTGTAGCTGTCAGTTCTAAATAAACTCCCTTGGTACCTCTTGAAATTGATTGTTATTGGTTAGACTTTGCTAAAAGAACTTAGGGAGCACAAAAAACACATCCCATTCAGCTCATTAACCTTAAATGCGAACTCCTAAAAGTATTTTGCAAAATTAAAGATTCATTTTCTTAAATTAAGAATTATCTGTTCTTTAATGTTAAAAACTACAGCCCCCTCAATCCCGTAATTAGTGACCTAAAAAAGTTTATGTAAGAGGTTTTGTATGTAAGACTGACACTCAACTTGTTATTAATGGTCTTAAAAAACACGAATTTATTCCTACACATGCTGTCATGACAAAAAGCCCTAAAACGGTTAAACCCATGTATCGTTATATGGTTAATATTCTCCCCGTATACATACTTTCATATTTATAGTATAAATGAACTTTTGCATATGCGTATCACAATTCAAAGGTTTAAAAACATTAATAATGTGAAAGAATGTTACCGATGACATGATGTGAGCATGCTACCTATATTTGTAGTTTTTAGCCCAATTTCGTGAAGTGTGTAGGTAACTATTATTCTAGTGTGTCCTCCTAAAATTAAAAACGCGTGTATCGCAAGTTTTGCTAGTCGCTGCCCAGATGGTGTGTCCGAAATTCAACACACTACCTAGACTAAAAACTCAAGATAATTTAAATAAAACTCTAATTCTAAAAAAATATACAATTTCACCCTGCAATTGTACAACACGGCTTAATTGCACACCCTGTATCCAATTATACTCTTCCCCCCATATATTACACCCTTACGTCGGCTCTCCCTACTTCGGCGGAACTGGCATTTACATAAAATAGCACATTTTATGAAAGCACGTACAAGATTACATTTTATGAAACACTTCACTTTGTATTGTCATGCAATTCTCTCACGATTTCGCTCCACACATGTTAAAGAAAGCTGTCAAAATCTGTTAAATACATTGCAGACATTATTTACTCACGTCAACACAGTTTTATTGAGTGAGATCATAAGGCGAATAACACAAATTGTGATTCTCACTCTACAAATCGTAGAATCGGACTCTACATCCTTACACACCAACAACTAAATTTGCGCCATCTATTTTCCCAATACACCTAAGCCCACCCTACCCTTCTGTTATTACTAAAAATGTTCCTTATCCTATCACCAATACTCTTCCTAAAGAACAAAGTGCTAATTACCTTTTTTTACAGCATTAATTATTTTTCACTACCTCCATCCGTACCAGATGGATCGAATAACATTAGTAATGATCTTTATAATTCTAATACATCATTTTCTAAAATTAATAATCCTCCTAATTTTAATTCTGTTGAAATCCATGTTGCATATCTTGTTATTAACTCCTCAAAATCAATTTACTTTTTACAAATTTTAAACTAACAATACTTTTGTTCTTGCTATTAACTTCCGAAACACCTGAAAACAAAACACTTTTCTCCATTGACTCATTCAGAGCTCCCGTTACTCCACACTTTTTTACGCTGCTAATAATCTTAATAGCAAGATAAACTAGTCGGGTGTGTCAATTACAATTCTCTGTTATACCCCAGACGCGCAATAACTTATGTGAACGTCAAACTGAACCTGAAGTTTGGTGAAAATCCCTACATTAGTATTTGTGAAAACATTAGAACGATTGCAAAAATCGTGAAAAATCCAGCATAGCAACATCAGCTATTGGGCGATTGACACAGAAACCTAAACAAAAACAACCTGTGTCCACATCTAACTTAATCTGAAATTTTGTGAAATTCCGTGCATTAGTTCTTAATATAGAGTGCCCACAAAATTTTGTCATATGCAGAGATACAGCCTCACAGAAAGGCTCATATAGTAACAGACAGACGTTTCTAAAAATTATTAAACCGTGCTTAGGACCTTCTAAAACGTATAAATGCATCGAAAACCGCAATTCGAAATTTTCAGGAATTCAATTCTTTCTTCTTGTAAAGTTAGAAGAAAGGGAACACTTGCATAAGATTATTTGATAATACAGGGCGATTATAATTAAAGTCCCAATTTCAACATGCTGTGAAAAAAAAGAACAACTGGTCAGAATGGCTTCAAATTTGAACTGAATATACTGGAAGAAGGGGAAAATGGTATGGGATAAGAAAAAATAAGCTCGAAAGTGTATAAATAGACGGCGCTGTAAGGGCATACTATAGAAATTAAAAGACACACATTGCATGTGGTATAAAAACGCGGGGCATGTCCCTTTCACCTCGTATTGTATGTGAGCAACTTGTCATGAGTCTCTCAATGAAGGATCGCGCTCTGCTTCTGAAGCTCTTTTACATGAATGGTGACTGTGTGCTTGCAGCTTTAAAGAAATTACACTCATTAAAGGGTATGAATAAAGGCTGTTGTCCTATGTCTGCCTAGGGTCTGAAGAAGATGATTTAGAAATTCGAAGAGACGTGTTGTTTTGAAGTGAAATCTGGAAATCAAATGATTCAACGTCAGTAGAAGATGTGGCCACAGTATTAGAGGAAAGGACGAGCAGTGGTATGCAAACGTGCAGTGATTGGGAATTCCGTGAACTTTAGATATGGCTGTGAGCACGGTGCATAAAATTATATGCAATATCCTGATATGCTATCCTTACAAAATTACCCATGTTCAGGAGTTGTTTCCTGCTGACCTGCCACGAAGACAGACGTTTGCTCTGGAATTTCTCGTTCGCATGGAAGTGGACAAAGAATAGTCGGGGAACATTTCGTAAACAGAAGGAAGCCCATTGCCATCTCCAAGGGTTTGTCAGCACACAAAATTGCAGGATATGGGCAAAAGAAAATCCATCTGCAACTCAAGCAGTACCGTTTTATTGGCCAAAGGTAGCTGTGTGATGCGGGTGTTGACTGCATCCTGTATGGTAGGGCCATTTTGTTCGAGGATATACGTCCTTCGGGTCCCGTTACCTTCACAGTGAATGGTAAACGGTATGAGAGTCTTTTGTGCAACTAGGTCATTCCAACACTTCAAGAGCGTGCATGTCTAGATAGAATCATTTTCATGCAAGATGGAGCCCCTCCGCACATTGCAAAACCAGTCATGCAACTGCTCAAGAGGCATTTCGGAAATGATCTACTTCTCAGCTGTCATTGTCCAAGAGCCTGGCCTCCAAGATCACCAAACCTCAATCTTTGTGACTTCTGTGGGATTATCTTAAAAATGTTGTGTACAGTGGCCCGATTGCAAATTTAGCTGATCTGAAGGCACGGATTACAGAACACACTCACAACCTCACACCTGAGATACTCCGGTCTGTTGTGGAACATGCTGTTTATCGGTTTCAACTTGTGGCGTGCAACGGTGGACAGCATAATGAACCTGTCTGCCGCATATCTAGCCATAATTAAAAACCGAATCATTATGCTCTTCTTTGCAGTTTTGGCCCAAGGACAATTCAAAACATAATCATTATGCGATTTTTTAAGCGATTTTTGTCCCAAAGGCAATAAAAAACCGGTTTTTACCATCCAATGTTGTAGGATCTTACCGTGGTGGATGGGGTTTCCACTAACAGTACACTACAACTGTTGGCTGATTTGGAAATCATTTTTTCCGTCAAAAAACCGAAATACTCATGCACATTGAAAAGTACGGCTGGTTTTCTGTGCAGCTCATGCATAAGCCATCGTAATTCGATTAAAAATGCTACTTGTAGCCGAATCGACTTTCGTTATACCGTCTACAGCGCCATCTATTCATGCACTTTGGAACTTTTTTCTTATGTCATATTGTTACCTCTTACTTCCTGTACATTCAGTTCAAATTTGAAGTCATTCTAGCACGTGGTTCCTTTTTTACAGCATTTTTCATGTGGGACTTTATTTATAATCACCTGTATTTCACCTGATGATACCATTCTTTTGCAAATTAAAAAGAAGCTTAAGAAAATGTTTAATACTATTCGCCATCTTACTGCTAACAATATTTCCCTTATATGGATATAGATAAAGCAGAATGTTTGACATCATAATAGATTAAATACGAAGTTAATTAATATACTTTTTTTCCAAAAGCCAACAGCGCTTTATTCAAATTTCAAAATTCTAATCTGTATGAAAAACATTTTTAATAAGCATTTCACGAAAAAATGTTTGATTGATGAAAAATAATTATAATAGTGTATTTTAGAAAACTATTTAATTACAAATGGGAAGACATTCTATAAAACGCTCAGTTTTAAAATTATAGATAATTGAAATATATCTTTATTATTTAGATCCTAGAAGAGAAAAATGCAGTTTAAATGAGAAACAGTATCTACACAAAATCATAAATCTCTATTTAAAACGAAAAGTACGTATAAAAGTGAAAGAATAAAAAACTGCAGAGATGTTCTACATAAATACATATAACGGTTTTATTTAACACCTGTTGCAATTTACTCAGCGCAATATAACACCTATTATTCAACAAAATGTATCGGACACCTGATTTATGTAACTGTCGTCGAGCGGATAAAAATGTAATGTTATTTATTTGCTCTACAAATTGTTCAATATTTAGAAAATGATCATCATAGATTGTTATCATCAATCACTTCCATCATTAGATCTGTGCATTGATCTTCTCGTGAGCAAATATATCTTGAAATAACTTGTTTTGAAATGAATAAGAATTAGTGCTTCTAAATCTGTCGACAAGAAATTGAATTTAAATTTGGAAAAGCTCATAGTAAAAATTTTGTTTTCGATTTCAGAGATTTATTGAAATAATGATTTATGCCTTAACTTGAATATTTTATTTTTTGTCAAATGAAAATTTAAAAATGGGTTTTAAAGAATGTTCGGTTCAGTAAATTTATCAATCCAATTGTAATTAACCTATTGTAACTATCCTACTTACTGAAAATAAAGATATTGTTTTATATCCTGGGCAATATAAGATTCTTTATTTACAAATAAAATAGGAATCTTGGATTAATTTTAAATATTGGGGTGACAAAATGTCTAAAAGAGAGTTAAACAGCAGACAGATGTTTCATAAAAAATGAATGTAAACTAAAGCAATGGATATTGCATTTTTTCTAGACAAATTATTAAATGCTATAATGCAATCCAAAGTGATCTATTCAATGAAAATTAGTATACTATTTTATTTTAAGAAAGGATTCATGCTATATACATTCTATTTACAATCATTAGTTCGTAGGACATTACATAGCAAAAGCAACTATAAAAATAAATAAACAAAATTTAAACTTAGCCTAAATTATTAAACTTATCAATTTTAACAAATTTAGAATTAAATATATATATATATGCATAACGGTTTCAACAGAAAAATCAACTACCAGGTCTTCTAGCGTTTATTTAATATTAAACTAGTTTTAATTTCTCATTATGAATCATTTGCGCCATTAGTACACCCTTCATTCGCACAATTTATGAAACAGAATGTAAAATTATTAATATAAGATTAAAACAATAAAGTCTTATAACAGTGTTTGTTTGACAATATTCAGTAAAAACTCTGCCTCTTTACTCAGAGCTTTATGAACACATCTGAAAAACAAAATGTTTTAAGATCCGGTTTGATTTCGCCTATTTTTTTATATAAGCTACTAACTTGCACAGAAAAAAATATAGACATATATGTTTGGTTATTGTTTTAAATATTTCAACCGTTAATAAGCTATATAAGCTACTAACATGCACAGGAAAATATAGAAATATATGTTTTGTTGATTTTTTTTTAATATTTCAACCGCTAATGGAGAAACAGAATCTTTGAGATGGCATAAAATCTTTAATATCAAGCATATCCATCTATGTACTTCTATCTGTATCACATCATCTACTTCGATATTTGTTCAATAACTGGATATAATAAATATATACAATAATAATTTCAAAATCATGAATCATTTGTGCCATTACAACTGTCATTTCTCTTTTTGCTGCATCCTAAAATTAGTAGCCGTGAAATGCAAAATAATCAACACTTCCAAAGCATTTAATGTACTTAAATGCATCTTTAAGGTCAAACATTTCCTTACATGTACTTTGGACAACACCACATTATCTAATTCGACATTAGTTCAATAAATGGAATATAATAAATATATGTAATACTAATTTCAAAATTGCTGGAGTCTAGATCCCTCTCAACACTTCAAACACACGTATACAAAATCAATTCTATTATTATACATATTATTTTACATATTGTTTTGAACATTTACATATTGTGTTTAAATTTATAATATTGTGTGCAGAAATATTTGGCGAGATTTTTTCCCCACGCTTATGTGGTAGGGGCATGAGTTTTTTTAGAAGCAATTAACTTGGTCCCACCAACTTACAGAAAATATCTCTGGAGCCGTAGTATCCGGACATTCACAATAGCCTTGACAGTTTCTGTCAAGAGTTGTTTATTTGGCATTTGTAGCTTATTTACTGGGGTCATAAATCGGATTACACAAATCGAGCCCTGCGACCAGCAGACGAGATCTCTTGGTAGACAAGGTGAAGTTTTCTCGACTCCGGATGCTCCAATAAAAAGCGGGTACTCCAGATCATATTTTGATACCCCTAGGAATTGGCACCGGAAAGTCATAAAATTATTCAGGGCTCTGCCTCCCTTTTTTTAAAGTAATAAGATTTTTGTGGGAGACTAAGGTATTTTCTCTGTTGAGTTTTTCGATATTCATTAGAATAGTGTGGTGCATAGGAAAATGTTCTATCTTGGCGTGGTTGTAAAAACACACCATAAAAATTTAAATATCTCATAAAATGCAGACACGAACAATATACACAGATTAACCAGTAGATGTAGTGTGCTCCCGGTCTTCATATTCCTGAGAATTAGAAAAGATATTTAATATACATACTTTATTGTTCCCTTTTATAACTGGAAATAGTACCGCAGTAGTACTGAGAGTTGTGTATGCTCAGTTGAGGGATTGGTGGGAAGATGTCGAATTAGAATAAAAATGAAATCTTTTATGAAGAATAGGAATAATGATAAATAGTTACTTTCATATGAGAGATCTTTTATGTGAAGATGTTTTATTTTTAGCTTGTATATATACGTGTGTCTTGTAAATAAATTATATATGTTGTTTTACTTATGAATCTTTGCTTTCATCATGAGTCCCTTTGTGTTTTTTTAGGATAATTTTATTTAGCAGTTAATAGTAGCCTTGTTCAGATTTACTTTAGATAAAATTTTCTTGTACCTATAAGATAGACTGCCGCGAAAAATGTATCACAAATTAATGTCGATGAGAATTACATTCACCATGTAGTAAGGGTAATGAGGGTATTATAAACAGCCTAGTCAGTGTACTGCAATCAACGTATACAATAGTTTTCTTTATATCTTAAATAGTTAGGTTATAGGAATTTGAGTGGAAGAATCCAGTTTTTTAAAATGATAATTTATATTGTTGATTTTTTTTTATTTCTCTTCCTCGAGTAGATGGTTGGGTGGTTAGCGGACTGGTTACCACTATGTTTTAATAGTCATCTTTCCTCCTAACGAAAGTCATCAATCATTTGTGTCATTACAACTACCATATCTCTTTTTCCTGCATCCTGAAATCACTAGATGTGAAAAAACTAATAATAAGCACTTTCGAAGTTGTTAACAAGTAATTGAAATTTATTTTAATGAACTTGAAAAGTTATGTATATATATATACGTTTAATCGACTAATTAGAAACGTCATTTTTGTTTTTCGCATATGAAAATTTGAATAGTATTTAAGTCAAAAAAAGTTATAAAATCTCATATTAAAATATCCTTTGTATAGCTCAAAAATTGATCTTTTTGAAATAATTTCACCTACAAGTATTCTAAAAATATGTAATCTAAAATATAGATAAAATACTTGGAGTACTACAATAAGTTACAAATATATAAATAGACGCGATCCATGTACAGGGAATTTAATATGGGAAATATGCAATAATATATAACGACAATAAAAAAATCATTATAAGACGAACAATTATATTACATATTTTATGAACATCTGAACTTTTACTTTATGGAATAACGCATTTTCATTAAGTTCACTAAATCACCTAAAAGTAAAATTTAGACGTCTGAAAATAAATTCGAATTTAAACTTTGAATTTTTTCCTGTATCGATAATGACCATTAGCCATCGACTTTTGAAAGTATTAGAAATGGAGTGTAAATCGATACGAAATGCAATTAATGATCCAGTTTAAACTCATTAACGACATTAATGCATTTTTACTAAGAACCCAGATCATCAAAGTAAAACAATTATCTAATATGGAAAGACTTTTTTTAACAAGAGATAATTAAAAAATAATTAATAACGCATTATGCAAGATATTATTTGATTTCAAAATGTTCAAATCTGAAGAAAATTAGAGGTTACATAAAAAATAAAACATATATCTAAAAAAATAATGTGATTTCTCTTTAAACGTCTGATATTTTTCCTTTTCTACAAAATTAAATATATATTTTTTTTTGTAATTTTAGTTAAAAATTGTTTTTATTATTTTTATTAACAGTGTAATATTATATTATTATGAAGAAGAAATGATATATGCGTTTTTTGTGATGTTTTAATATTCACGATTAGTTAATAAACTCCAGCAGAAATCACAAGAAAATATTGATTAAATATCTTATTTGGATATTTTTACAAACTGAGAGAACATGTATTATTATAAATCCCGTATACAAAATACCTAACCGGGGAATCAAACACATTAAATGCACATATTTTGTATTAATCTCCATCTATCACAAAAATTCAAAAAGGAAAATTCTACATTATGTGAATTACAGTTCCGTTATAAATTTATAATATTAATAAAAACGTGCACATTTTTGTGCTACAACATTGCAATGTACAATGTAATACAAACTGAGACAGAACCCTATAATGATAAAAAACCCGTACGTAATACGAAATCTTTCGATCTAGAAAACCTGAGCATGTTGAACCTGAATAAAACCATCCTTCCATTACATCAGGGACATTTTTCTATAGATATGAATATCATTTTGAAAAAAAGTATGTAGGACCTAATTAGTACACCAAATGCATTTTCTTCCTTATATCCGATGACACAGACACAGCAACAAAGATAATAATCTCCATACTGGGGTTTTTTCGGTAGATTATACATATAATACTTGGAAATGCATCTAAAATTTTACATTTACAAAATTTCATTATCATAATAACTATGATTTTTGTGATTAATTGCAAGAATATTAGTACGAACACTGTACTTGATATATTTTCTTTTTTATATTGACTGAAAAACATAACTCATTTAATTTCTCTTGCCAAATATATTTTCCAGGCTTTTTTCTAAAATTACATAGCAAGTAGAAACATTTTACAGGTTATATTTCTAATAATTTATATTCAAAAGTTTTCAAATTAATTTTTAAATTTCCAGCATATAGTTTGAAATCCGTGTTGCTAATTGTCGAAAAGTCAGTGAAGGCTTACTGTGGAGATACGAAAAGATTTTGGTTTCCATCTGTCTGTTAGTTAGTATGTGTGTTCCGCGATAACTGCCGTAAAAAGCATCCGATTAACTTGTAATTATGGAGGCATGTTGGTGAGGTCCCCGGATTTAGCTGTATAGTTTTTGGTTAAACTTGGTTCAGTCGTTCGAAAAATATAGAATATTTTATTTTGCGCAATATTGCTTTTCTATGGCAATTCAGACGATTTTTCCATTTCTATGTGTTGAAAGGAAATGGCTCATATGATTGAAGGATTTAAATATTAAATTATGGATGATGAAATTTCCTAATTTGAATCATACATTATTCATATTAGTTTGAAATTTTGTCTATGCATTTTTCAGAGTTTTTAAATTCGGTGTATAACTTATGGAGGGATTTTATATATGTGTTCAAATGATACAAAATATTTTCTTTTATAAATTTATTTCCTTTAAATTTACATATTTAATTGTTTAATTTTCTTTTAACTGTTACCTAGCAACGGAACTACCCCGAAAAATATTGTAAATGTTAAAGTATGTGTAATTGTTTGAAGTCAAATCAAGTTCAAACGGGATGAAAAAAAGCCTTTTTGTCTTTACATATGGATGGATTTTACCGCAGAAATAAATACAGGCTGTGTTCTATTTATTTTGTTTAAATATTTTTATTATAAATTAAAAAGTACATTATTTTCATAAGGAATAAATTGACATTTTTCTGTAAAATTCAACAACCTTCTTTTTTTTTTTTTGACCTTTGCCAAGAATATTAGATCCAGAATAATAATTTATCCTTAACAGTTAATTTTGATTTGAAAGATTTTCATGTGAAAGAGGAAAATGAAATAAAAAATAGACATGATGAATATGTCTTCATATTGGAAATAAAACGAAAATGCGAAAAAAAGGTGAATTTGACCTCATATATCAAAAATAAAACGAATACGCTTTTAGGTTGAAATAAAAGGGCCTTGTGTTATGATATTAATTCTTATTATTTTCAAAAAATATTACAAATATTTCACGGTTTATCGTCTGCACACGGCTAACGGAAATGTTTAATTTTTAATGTAAAATTTGAATTAAAATTTTTTTGAAAAGCAAATAGATACTAAATGTCAAAATTATGCACCGCAAAATTATCTCTGTAGACAAAATGACGTCACTGTGTTGGGTAATAAAAATTTTCATTCTTAAAAACCAAACATTAACTAGATTGCCGAAAAAAATATTTTTTGACGAATATTAATGTCGCCTCATTTCAGAAAATAGGAATACAAATTATTTTTTTAAAGAAATTACATTTTCGTTCATAAAACTTAAACTTTTAATATAATTGCGTCAATGTAAATCATTTTCTGTACACCGGTGTTACAAAATAAGGCTCGGAAATGTAAAAAGAAATCTAAGATTTACGATAACCATTAGCAGAATCAATAAAAAGTTACATGTGTAAATTTAATGAGAACAATTTAGTTCAGGGTTCAGGGGGGCAGATCCCCCCCCTGAAGAAATCTACTTTATTACCTAAAAAAATATATACCAGAATTAGTAGCTCATGAAAATGTCAGAATATCCTTATATAACAAAGTTTTTAATTTAACGCTTCTAATGTCTGAAAACTTCGCATTTTTTATTCTTATAAATAATTGCGTAATTTGAAAACTTTAAATTGCGCTGTGCAGGAAGTTGAATATTACTAAAAGTGTGTTTAAAAACAATGACTGGCAGTGCTGACGATGAGGCTCCTGATCTGCAGATTTACTAATTTAGCAAATTATTATTATTATTATGTTTTCTATACATTTATCAGACGTCATATTCATATCTTTTAGCGACAGTTTAAATAAGAACAAAATTTCTATCCTGAAGTTGCGGTAGCTGTCTGAATAAAACCTAACTGGTAACACAGTCTGAAATGCCTCAGAAAAAATCCTGATCAATAGTGCAGCTTCTATTATATATATATTATATAGACTAGAGAAAACATATAATAAGTGCTACTGTGTGAATCAAAATTATACAAAACAAATTTCTATGCTATAGAAGATTAAATTGTATATATACTACAAAATATATTCAATATTGTGTGTTTTGCTGTTCCTCTGCGCTTGGCCAGAAGGCTGTTGGTTCTTTGCGCGCGGATTACGTTTTAACACCTGGAGTTATGAGTTAGCCTGTGAGGACGAAGGTCACATTCACTGACCATAAAAAAGTATTTCTCATCCTAGGTGTTTATATAAAGGTTGTTTAAAAAAAGATGGGTAACACTTTAAGAGGTGATAGTACACATACAAAACAAACAGCTTTCATCAGAGAAAGCATAGTCGGAATTAAAACGCTAAGGCGCTAGAGGGCACAGAAGTTGATGTTGTAATACGAGGTAAAATCACATAAAGAACGACTGGGTGACGTAAGCAAGGTGGGAACCACTTATCTGAATTATCATTGAGCCTCTGAGCCATTTCCATTTTCAGTTCCGGAGATAAAACGCATATCAGACTTTTTCTTATCAGTAAAGGGCAACATCTTCCGATATGTTCTTCCGCGATTGACAGTTGCACACTCAAATCAGCAGCTTTAAAGTAATAATCGAGGCGAAATTTTGCATACGCGTTCTTCTTCTTCCCGATATCACATTTGCATGCTATTAATTTCGTTCTTTTTTCGATAACTCGCTACAGGAATGAACCTTTAACCTTTGCATGGATCAAGTTTCTGAATGCTCAAGCTTCTTTGCGTTTTATTTCTGACCATGGATTATTTGATAAAAGTTGCTTGTTTGGATGTGTACTGTCACCTCATAAAGTGTTGTCCATCTTTTATGAAACACCATGTCTATATTTGTGAAGGTATTGTTCTGCAACGTCTTCATGTACATACATGTAAATTGACTTCTTTTGGTGGGCTGTATTTAAATTGATTTGTCTTTATGAGAAATTTTTCATTCCTTTGAAAGAAGTCCGTTAAAAGAAAATGAATCTAGCTTGAGGCATTCGAATCCTTCGAAAGACCTCTTTGAAGGGATAGCGACATGTTCGTTGTGTGTATAAAAATGATCAATCTTTATTGATTTTATTTATTTTGTTCGTGAGCTATCGATTCTCACAACAGAAGTCAGAAGAAGTGTAATTTTATTTAATAAAAAAATAAGTGAGAGATTCCTTAGCAGAAATATAACACAAATTCGAAGTATTATTGCTGTGAGATGATGAAAGATAATTTAAGTTCATGTCATCATGCATAAAAAGACGGAAATGTGTTGCGTAATTAAAAAATAATTTTTACAGTCGTATAAATAACGAAGTAAGTTTTGTGAAATCTGATAAGTTCCGAAGAATTGTGAATCAAGCTTTTTACGACTATTTAATTTTGTGTCTTTTCTGTGAAGTTAGTTAAAAAAGAAAAAGTACAGCTCTTTCGCTGCGTTTATGAGTATTTGTTTTTGTTTATTTTGAAACATTTTATTTCTAATATACTATACTTTGATTAATTTTATTTTTTTTATGTTGTTGAGGTTTATTTTCTTTTTCTTTTTATGTAGTTATATAAGTGATCATGACTATGTTTTTCTAAAGTATGAGCTCATTTTTATTTTTATTTATTTTGGGTTGTATGTCTTTAACAAGTGTGTCTACAAGTGATTTTATTATTATTTTGTTTTTCATTTTATTTTTTCAAAACTGTTACCAGTGCTGGCAATTAACTTTAAGAATTTTTTTATTATTATTATTATTATTTTATATATTTATTGATATGGGCAATTTAAATGTAATTTATGTGTATATTAATTGAAACGTGATCACGTAAGTTATTTAGGTTATTATTTACGTTAGTGGTTATAAAATATCTCAATTAGTAATTTACGTTGGTATTTAGTTACATTGGTATACGAAAATGATATAAGGAGAACAGGTTTACTGTTTTAGTAAGAAAATTTACTGTTGTAGTTTATTGCAATATTGTTTATATGTTTATTTTGTTTAAGGTTTTGGTAAAGGATTTTCCGTAGGAGAGCAACCAAAATTTCGGTTTTTTATTTTGTAATTTACCGAGTTTAAAAATTAAAAGTTAAGATCATGCGGTTCTAAAAAAAATAGATAAAAGAAGATTTAAAAATTTTGGATGAAGAATTGGTTGAAATTTTTGATGCGTCTCACAAAATAGTAGACCTATGGACTATAGACCTAACTACAAAGAAGATTTTGTGACAGAAATGTTAAATACAATTATAAACACTCGGAATGAAGAACAGACAGAAAAAGAGCGTCAGTTAGAAAAGTAAAGGGCTTTCGAACTTGCAAAATTAAGAATAAAAAATAAAATTGATACTAGAGATTCAAGTTTAAATACTTCGGCTGAGCAAAATCTTAAATTCGAATTACAAGAGTTAGTTTATAAACTTGATCCGAATAATGACATAAGTATATTTTAACGTTGTTTGAACGATAATTTAAATTTCTAAAATTTCCAGAAAGTCTCTGGGTTACCCATTTAATTGGTTCTATGCAAAGTAGGATTGATGATTTGATAGCTTGGGAACCTAAGGAATTGTGTCAGAATTATGCGAATGTAAAATCAATGATCTTAAAAAGATTTAAATTGAGTTAGGAAAAGTTTAAACAACTATTTAGCAAACATAAGAATTCTCCAGATAGTACGTGGAAATATTTTTATTTTTATTTGCGAAGTTATTTCAACGGGTGGATTTCAGGTCTCAATAATAGTACTTTTGAACAATTAAGGGACCTAATGATAGCTGATCAGATCAAACAGAGAGCACCGTCAGACTCTAGAGATTATTTTTAGACGATGGGGTGATAAAATATCTCCAGAGGATCTATTGGAGAATATAGATAGTTATAATAGTATTCGAAAGATTCTGTGAAATAAACATATAGCAGTATACCTAAAACTGATTTCAATACAGGATTTAATAGCGTAGCCGTGAATACGTGTGTATCAGCCTCTGTCCACCCATTCTAGAGGTCTACATAAACGGGTTTTACGAAACAGCGTATACTTGTACGAGTGTAAGTAATTCCATTGCGGGAGAAATCTTGTATAATTTGTTAAAAGGCTAAGGATTTGGTTTAAGCCCAAAGTAATTACCACGACTTTAGGTAATGCAAGTAAGCTTAATGATGAAGTTTTATACACAGAAGTAATGATCCAAAAAAAGGAAAAAATTTAAATTTGCATTACTTGTTTTACCCAAAGCTAAAGGTAATCGCACATTGTTAGGAATAGACTTTTTGCAAAAGGCAGGAATTGTCCTTGATGTTAGAAACCGGCAGTGGCGTTTTCATGATAGCCCTCATCAAGTTTTTGATCTTTTACCTGATAACGACCCATTACTTCCGCAGAAACTGCCGAACGTCTTTAATGTATGTGTATTAGGTGGCGAAGTAGGGAATCATCTACCTGATGAACAAACAGAAGAATTAAGCGATTTGATTCGAGAATATGAAGATGAGTTCAAACCAGGGGGAGAGCTTATTCCTTTTATAGAACATAATATTCCTACTGGGGACCATGCACAAGTAGCTGGGCTACCCTACCGAATGTCACCGATGTAGAGAAAATTGTTAAAGAAAGAATTGGATGTTTTAGAAGAACAGGGTATTTTAAATAATGCAAATCCCCGTATACAGCTCCTGTTGTTTTTATAGAGAAACCTAATGGTGAAATGCGTCTTTGCATAGACTATCGAAAGCTAAACTAAATCACAACTCCAGACGCATATCCACTTCCCAGATGGGATGACTTATTACAGGATGCTACTCCTACAGCTTACAGACCAACCATTGACCTAAAGTGTGGTTATGACCAAGTTAATGTGTGTCCCGCTGATAGAGATAAAACAGCATTCGTTTGTCCATTTGGAATATTTCGTTATATAAGAATGCCTTTTGGATTAGTAATGCTCCTTCGACGTTTCAAAGGTTAATGGATAAATTCCGCTATGGACTTAGCAGTGTTAAAATTTTCACATATCTAAATAATAAAATTGTTCTGTCATCGACAATTGAGCAGAATCTTTTTTATCCAAGGTTGGTGTTAGAATTAGTGTCTAAATTTAAGCTTCATTTTAACCGTGATAAATGTAATTTTGCTTGATCACGAGTCATCTAACTTGGACATTGAATTACAAGCAAAGGAACTGGAGTTGGCCAAGACGAAATTGAATCCATTATGATTATACCTTCCCCAAAGACTGTTAAACAAATGCAATCTTTTTTTTTTAATTTCTTCCTGGTATCGCAGGTTTATCTCAAATTTTCCTGATGTTTCACGTCCTCTGAGTAATCTTACTAAAAAAAAAGTTCAGTGGAAATTGGGTACTGCAGAGGGAACCGCTTTTGCCACTCTAAAGCAGTGCTTGATCACCGCTCCTATATTACAACAAGCTGATATGACAAAACTAATCATTGTTCGAACAGATGCTAGTGCATACGCTCTTGGAGCAGTTCTACTCCAGGGCGAAGGATCCGAGGAGCATCTGGGCGAGTATATAAGCAGACTTCTCAATTCTGCTGAAACGTAACAATTCCACCATACGGTGTGAAACCATAGCTGTTGTGTGGGCTCGAAATATATTTCGAGGTTATATTGAAGGTTATGAAATCATCATGTCCTCAGACATTCAAACTTTCCTATGGCTGATGAGCCTAAAATCTCCTTCAGGTAGATTAGCCAGACGGGCGCTACAGATGCAATCCAACAATCAAAAGATAGATTATATCCCAGGTAAAGAAAACGTGGTTGCGGATATGCTATCCCTTCCAGATTATTCACAAGATTCATGTGAGATGATTGCTGTTGTAGGGGACTTCCCCACTAAAAGTTATAAAATCATTCCGAGAAGAACAGTTCAAAGACCCAGAGCTGAATAAAATTATTGAATGTTTTGAGAGTAACCCTCCCGCTGCAGATTTAGTTAACTGGATCTAAACATGTTATTTAATGAATCAGGGTGTACTGTATCGATATACCATGACTCTAAAGTCGAAGAAGCTCAGTTGGTAGTTCCAACTCTTGATCGTGAACGTATCCTAAAATAATACCATGCTGCCCCGACCGTTGGTCATTATGGCGCCGAAGGAAAATTCCGTCGGATTATTAAAAGATATTACTGGAGACAGGTATGAGATAATTTATATCAGAATATGTTAAATCTTATCCTGATTGTAACAGCCTCAAATCAAAAACCAGCTCGACTGCTACAAACTCTAATTTATGATCAGAGATTGGAAACTCTTTGTATAGATTTGTTTGGACCTCTTCTAGGAAGCAAAACTTGAAAACAATGGATTTTAATTGTTGAGGATTCTGCAACATTGTGTTTGGTGATGTTCGTTTTATCACAGGATACCGCTAGGGAATGTGCATTAATACTTCACAATGAAATATTTTTACGTTACGGGTTACCTAGGACAATAAGTAGTGATAATGAACCCCAATTTGTGAGTGTTTTCATGCAACAGTTATGCCATCTACTGGACATTAAGTAAAGTCTACCCGTTTACCATCCTCAAGCGAACCCTGGTGAACCTCGGAATCGATATTTAAAACCTCGACATGCCATTTTAGTAGGAGTTGACCATGGCTCCTAGGAAGAAAGTTTACCAGCTGTTAGATTTGCAATGAATTCAGCAAAGTGTGAGACTACAGATCAAACTGCCACGTATTTGCAGTTTGCGCGTGAGATGCGTACACTCGACGATGTTACGCATGATTTAAGGTCTTTGATAGATAACGATAATTTCATTCCTGAAAATACCCCGTTCCTTACAATTTTCGCAGATTTTTCAACTAGTTTATGCGGTCGAAGAAGAGCAAGATAAACGTAAATCTTATGCAGATAAAAAGCTTCGACCAGGTGCAAATTATAGTCCTGGAAACCAGTTGTGGGTGACTTTACATCCAGTGAGGAAGCTTAAGCAAAAACGCTGTGCTAAGTACATGTCGCAGAGAGATAGTCCATCTCCCATCCTAACTCAAAAACCATTAACAACTTATGCGATAGCTCATCCAAGTAATCCCAACATTTCGGCAGGAACATATCGGCACTCAGTCAATATCGAAGTGCTGACGAAATGCCCGTGCAACCACTACGGAAGCGCGGTAGGCTGCCAAAGTTTTCTCATTCCTCATCGGAACGTTTTCGGAACCAGAGTGGGAGGTTGTAATGCATCTTTTTGCTGCCTCTTTCCGCTAGGCCTTAGGGCGCTAGGAGTGTTCGTTCCTTCCGTGCGGAATAGCTTTTAATCTCCGAAGTTTTGAGTTAGACGGTGTGAATGAATGATACCTATGCTTGGTGTTTATATATATATATATTTGTGAAAGTATTGTTCTGAAACGTCTTAATGTACATACGTGTAAATTGATGCCTTGTGGTGTGCTCTCTTCAAACAAAAGTGATTCGTCTTTATAAGAAAATTTTCATTCTTTTGAAAAAATTCCGTTAAAATATACATTTAACATAGGAATTTAACAACAACATATATAGGGTAAAAGCACCAATAGTCGGCCACTTAAGTGCTTTCTTTAAGTATATAGCTCAGAGCGTAATTTAAAAAAAACAATACAACATTTTTAACAGTGACACATGTTAATGTACACTTTTCTTTTACTGTTTCAGCAATTGTTTTTAAAAAAACTGATTATAGTTTTTATTTATAAAAAGTTAAACTTAAAAGTAGCAAAGGTGTTGTAGTCGGCCACTCATTTCTAGTGTTCGGCCATCACTGGACCAGTAGTCGGCCACTTAAATGCTTTGTTATTTAAATAACTTAAAGTATAACTTTTATAAACAGAACAACATTTTTATGATAAAATGTGTTAATTTATTCTTTTCTTATAATGTTGCTGTAATAATTTAAAATATTGTAATAGTATTTGACACTTTCCAACATAGTTTAAAAGTGTTTGTGAATTTGGATTGTCTTCAGTCTGTCCGAGTTCTAACACTCGCAAATATGCTCGAATCTCCTTGAAATTTTTGTATGTTTTTGACGTTAACAATAGCACGATCGCTATTGAAAATAAAGTGTGTAGAATTTATAGTTCATCTACAGGGACAGTCAAAAATATCCCGATGTATTACACTCAATGAGAAAAATTGCTTCAAGTTTATTTTAATGATGTTGGCCATTTCAAATATAATGAAATTGATGTGCATTTATGAAGTGCATTTAACTACGCATTCTAGACAATATGTTGTCCAAAGAACTTTTTATTCATTTATAAGGCCCCGCAAAAGAATTCTTTTACATAATAGTGTCAGGGGATAAGCAGTTTGCAGCGTATTTTAGTTCTCTTATACTACATCAAATAGAATGAAATTGATATACTACATTACTGAGGGTTACTACAAAATACTCGTTGTATAACATGATATGCATAGCATTTATCGTTCATTTACAGGGAAACACAAAAAATTCGAATACAGTACTGTATCTTTCTATTAGCGATAATTGCTGTAAGTGTGATTTTGTTTATGACATGCGTTTTTAAGTTTAATTAAACCTTTTCTTACAATGCGGTGTGTATAACTGATATAGATCATAAACAAGGCTACACAAAAGAGTTTGTAAGTTTTGTGGAGTATCATCGTGGATGGCTTAAAAGAGTCTTTTATGCTCTTTCAAGCTGAACTATATTTAGTATACTAAGAGATGTTTGTATAATATAAATAAAAAGATATACTGGGCCACGCAAAGAACTGAATACATGACCTCCCAGGGATAATAATGTGTGGAAGTATCATTTCAGTAGTTTTTAACCGCGTTTTAGCCTTAATAAAATTTTAGCTTAATATGTGTGGCATATAAAAATCTATTGGGGCTGTATAATTTACAGGGCTGTATAAAATAATTCAAGTATGTTTCCGTATAGGGGTAGAAATGGCTGAAGGTAAATTTTCAACCTGTTATGCATTTTCTTACTATACTAAGTTTTATCGTACTATGTATAGAATCATATACAAGTCTTTAGATTAAATACAGGACTGCACAAAAGAATTGAACTAATTTTCGGTTAGGGACCATAATCTGATTTTCAAAAGTATTATGCCTTTTCTAAAATGTTTACTTTTTTTTACGGTATTAAGTAGCTCAATTTCGTTGATAAATTCTGCAAGTCATGGGAAATGCTTTTATAATCTATTCTTCATGCAAGATTTTTCATTCTTGTTTCTTATGGAAAGTAAAGTTAAAAGTACCAAATTATCTAGTAGTGGGCCTTTCAAATTTTTTGTTTAACCATCGTAGACTAGGCTGCGGGCAGAGAAAAAACTATTACGTCATCCTGTTTCAAAATTAAATTATGATGTAGGACAAGATTATTAACAGAACATGAATGACTGATCTGTCGATGCCTATCTTATTGTGATATCAGCAGTAGGGAGCGCCAAATCGTCATTTTAGCGTTACTATCATGTCGTCGAGTTTCGGGTTGAAATTTTAATATATTGCATGTCTCGACTAGTACAATGCAAATATTTCAATTTATCTCGGGATTTCGCGGTTAGATATTTTCAGAACGCGGCGCCAATTCTTCATTTTCGTGTTAACATCTAGTAATCGAGTTTCGAAATGTAATCTTAATAAGTTGCATATCTGGAATAGTACATTACAAATATTACAGTATGTCTCGTAGTATCTTTGAACTATATGAGCAGAATGAGGCGCCAATTCTTATTTAAGGGAAAATATGGTTTGTTGTTCAGCTGTTATCCACTATTCTATATTTTAAATACATGTGACAAAGCAATTGT
Organism: Maratus speciosus; assembly: GCA_963932465.1. Classification (NCBI taxonomy): domain Eukaryota; kingdom Metazoa; phylum Arthropoda; class Arachnida; order Araneae; family Salticidae; genus Maratus; species Maratus speciosus. The sequence goes on along the minus strand of OZ010790.1, from coordinate 298,786,712 downwards.
TTGTTATTATTATTATTTTAGTAGTTATCTTTTTATTATAGATTTGTGATTTTATAGTAATACTCGTTTTGATATAATTATGCGATTTTATAAAAAAAAAAAATTCTTGTTTTTTGTTTTCTTTTTGTTGTGATGAACGCATGGGCACGTCGCGTTCATCAAAATTAAAACTAATCACTCGATGCAGCAACTTTATGGTGCAGCAGCCTCAAAAACGCCCTAATAGATATATAAGTCTTATAGAATGATATTTATTTAGGTCTTAATTAAGTGTTATTAATGTCTTATTTATTTAAGTCTTAAGATATATTAAGTCTTTTTCTCATTTTTTATTTGTAAAAACTATGAAGTCTAAAAATGCAACACTTAAGTAAATAATAATGACATCATATGAGCCAGGGCAAAGTGCAGGGGAATTTCTTGGATGCATTTGTGATAAGTGCCGTTGTGAGAGCCGCGATTTAGACATTATTTTATTATCCAACAGGTGGGTAATAACGCCTGATAGCATTGTCAAGAAATCACGCCACTATATTTTATGAATCTGCTATCTGCTAAAATAGTCTTTCTTGTATACATAATCAATAAGTTACTGTATCAAATCCTATATTTGTTTGGGAAAAAAAATCTAAAACTAAGCCGTAAAAATTGGTAGAATCTTAAGGTGGCGTTATTACCCCAGGACACCTTATATATATAGTGTACATAAAATGAGATGCAAGTAAAAGGTTATATAAATCTGAAATTGCAAAAATCAAATTACGAAAAGAATCAAATTATTAAAAATAGACTAAAAAAAAATGACCTTTTAGCCAGTAGTCAACCGTGGTGGCCGATTAATGAACATGTAAGTAAATATAATACCCAATAATCGGCCACATTAAAATTAATTAAAACAAAAACATTTATTTAATTTTGATACTGAAAAACATTAGTTTATTAAACTTTTTAATAGTAGAGTCTTATAATTTTAGAAAATACTAAAAAATAAATTAATAATAGTCTTTTAAAAATTTTGTCATCTGTTAACAAAAAAATAGCAAAAACGGTTATTTGACCGCAGCCAAATAAAAAATGGCTGATTACTAACGCAATAAAAATACCCACAATTCTTTGCTGATGGCTTATGACGTATAAAGGATGCCTACATATAGGGGGATTGTAATATTTCATTTGAAGTCGAAAATAAGCTATTCATAACGTATTTTATCTCAAAGTGGTACTACTGGTGCATTTACCCTATACATAAAATGTCTTATACAATATTTAATTAAGACTTTCACTCATATTAAAAACCTAAACACTAGGTGAACATCTGCTTTTATAATAAACTGAGTTTCATCAGTTTCAATAAATTATTCAAAGGTAAAATTTAAATGTCCTTAAATAACACCGAATTTAAGTGTTCTCTGTATCGATGATGTTCATTTAACTATATCGACATTTGAAGCTTTTAATGATGGAGGGTAAATCGATATTAAATGCAATTAATGGTTTCGTTTAAACTCATTAATGTCATTAATGTGTTTTTAGTGAGCCTCGAGATCGTCAAAAGTAGAACAATTACTAAAGAAGTTTTTTTTATAACAGTAGGTAATTTAAAATTAATTAATAATGCATTATGCAATACATTAATTAATTTCAAACGATTAAAATTTTGAAGACAATTAGGAATTCCATAAAATTAATTAGAAAGAAACAGCTCAACGTTTTGTGCTACATATTTTTGACTGTTTTAAATTTGGATTTTATAAAAGGAATGAATATTTTTTACAGAAACTTTTAAAATTTCAAGAATATAAATAGTTTTTGAATATGTTTATTATTTTAATGCTGTAAAACTTTTATGCAAAAAAAGGACTACCCCTGGCGATTGTTTCATTTTTTTATTCGTACAATTTTCACAAGCAATTATATTTTTATTACACATTTACAAGCACCAAAGAAATTTACCACAAAGACTATTTTTTAGAAATAGTGGTAATTTTGCAGTTAAAACTTTTTCTAAAAAAAAATTTAAAAAGGATTATTTCTGTAATTTTCTGTACTATACATATGTCTGATGACAAATAAAATGCACTAATATAAGTTTATTTTTCTTTTGTTCTAAACTATAAAGAAAAACATATATATACTTCAAAATAAATATCATTTAAAGAAACAAAAATGATTGAGTTTTTATTGTGTTAATAAACTTACAATTCATTATCAAGTCTTAGGATGAAAACCACAAAATTATATAACAGTGTTTTTCTCATTTTTTAAATCGTGTGTCCTTTTTCTATCTAACTTTCAATTGCAATATCTAAAGACCCTTAATCAAATATTGCTTTTAAAATTAATCTTATTCCAATCTCATTATATTTGTACAATTAAATAAAGATAATAAAACATTATTTTAAAGACAGTATTAATTGATTAAATCAATATCGAAAACGATCATTAAATAGTTATTTATTTAAACTCAGACACACAATTAAAGACATTGTAGAGTTATTCATTTACTATGTTTTTTATACAAACATAAATAATTTTAAAGCATCAAAATATTAGTTTTCTCATATTTTAAATAGATTATATAGCGTATCTATCACTGAAAAAAATTACGATTAGAAAAACAAGGTAAGAAAAACCTTTATTTATTTGTATAACTTTTATATTTTGTTTTTCTTTATAATCTAATGTAGTCTACACATTTAGATATACATTTATTATACACTGACCTCCAAAAGTGAAGACAGGGACTGGATACTTTCGATTGTACATGGTTTGTTGAATATCTACCAACATTATTGACGAATTGTTCTTGAAATTGTAGGATGTAAAGAACATGTTTGATTTTATATTTCTCGGTGAAGATATATCGGGGGAGGGGGGGGGGGTACATTTAGGGGGCTAATAATAAAATTAATAATAAAATAATATTTGCGATCACCTATGTAACAGAAAAGGCTGGAAATGGTTTGTCACTGTGGTAAATGACTATTTGGGTCCTGTTCAACGTTTGTATGAATTTGTGTAAACATAGCACTCATATCCGTAAAGATGTTAACGTTTTTTGTGAAAAATTCGAAATTTTTTTGTTTATAGCATACAGAGTTTTCAACCAAATTTAACACAACTTTCCAAAAACCTGACAAATGACAGTAGCAACAGTATACTGCAATTAAAACATGAATATATTGAATATTTGATGAGATATGGGCACTTATTTGGAGTACCTTCTGTAAAAAGTCCAGTCAAATATTGTGAAAACACAGAAAGCTATAGTGAGTGATTGAAAAGTTGTGGAAAAACCCTTATAATTAAGCTGTTTTTAGAAACCAACTCACTATATTGCCCCTATCTTTGTGGAATTTCTCGATATATGACTGAACATTTTATATAAGTCGCTCTAAATAGCTGACTACCAAATTATGAAATAATTTTTTTTAAATCTTCCACGCATGTGCAGATAAAAATTATTTCAGGCTAGTGCCCATATCTCATCAAATATTCAATATATTCATGTTTTAATTGAAGTGTACTGTTGCTACTGTTCTTTGTCAGGTTTTCGAAAAGTTGGGTCAAATTTGGTTGAAAACTCTGTATGCTATAAACAAAAACTTTTAAATTTTTCACAAAAACGTTAACAACTTTGCGAATATGAATGATGTGCTTACACAAATTCGCACAAACGTTGAACAGGACCAAAATAGTTATTTAACGCACTGACAAACCATTTTCAGCATTTTCTGTTGCATAGCTGATCGCAAATATTATTTTATTATTAAATTTATTATTACCCCTCTAATTGTCGTCGCGACTAAATCTTCATCGAGAAATATGAAATCAAACCTGTTCTTTACATCCCAGATGTTCAAGAACAATTCGTCAAAAAAATTGGTGGCTATTCGACAAACCGTGTGCAATCGAACGCATCCAGTCCCTGTACCTTAACTTTTGGAGTCCAGTGTAAATAATTCACTTTAGATACACATATAGTTACAAAATTTATGAATACAATTTTCTCATTTTTCTTATCTTGCCTTTTAAAGAAAGACATCATTATGCATTCCAAACAAAACATTGAAACGAAGAAACAAAAATGTCAGTCATGAGTCACATATGACCCCCGGTCTAAATATGGTTAAACGTTCCCCGCCGTATGCATTATGTCTTTTGCAAACATATATCTTCCAATAATAGAAACAGAAATATTATTTTTTAAAAGCGGCCATTAATCTAAGAAGAAATGAGGTAGAATGCAGTTTCTTTTTATAAAACTACTGAGATGCAATATTGTATTGAATTACGTGTTAACAACATGTTTCATTTTAGGGTTTTAGTTGTATAAATTAAGAATTTGCATAATGAGAAAATGTTTAAACTAGACAGCGAAATATTCTAGTTATAACATTCGGTACTTTTCTATTAGCCTGGCGCCAGTGATATATATAAATATAAATATACGTATATACATATAAATGCATATATATGTATATATATATATATAACAGTGGCGCCCGGCGGCTAACCAAAAAGTAGCCAACATTCTCTTTTATATGCGCGCTATTTTAATTTAAAAAAACGGCCAAAAGCATGTTACAATTTAAATTTTGAAACTTTCATCATCATAACCTTCCTAATATTTTTATTAATTAGAAATTTATACCTTGGGTAACAAAAGACATATATCTTAATTGATAAAACATCTCAATTAATTGATATCGACAAGAAAGCTGTTCAAGACACGTTTAAAATAAACGCTGTACTAAAAATATTTTCTAGTTTATGTTAATTAAAAATATATTTTTAGAATTTCTTCTAGATTTATTATAATACCAACAAAAGTATCTTACACTTTAAAGTTTTAAACATTTACAGTCATAACAATAATAATTTCGTTATTAATTACAAACATACATCTTTCAATTTAAGAGACAGAAACCTTCATCAATAAAAGTAGTATTTCAAGCTAAGTAAAATTAAGGTAGACGGCGAGAGTCTTTCATTTGATGTTGCATCAACGCTCAATAATTCTGACAGCTAAATAACTTCTCTTTATTTACTTTCAGTAAATGTTGCTCAAGAATAAATGTTGCATGGCAAATGTGTGAGAAATGTTGTTTGGTGTAAACATTGTTAGTGACATGTATCCTTTTGTTAATTACTTTTAAATTTATATTCCGTTTGTATACTAAACTCCAAATTCATGTGATGTTGACAGTAAGTTTTATAATTGTCACGAACAAAAATTTTATGTCTGACAATTTACAGGAAATTTAACATAATTTTAGAATTTCCTCGTATGTCGTTTTTGACATCAGAATCTTGTAAAACGTAGGAATACTAAATTTCCATTTTCAAGATAAAAGTAATTTTAAACTATCATAATTGACAATTCCAAATTTTCATGAATTCAGTCTATATTATTGATTGCAGTATTATAAAATATGTATTTTGCCTTCTTCAATATTTTTCTTATTATTCATGGAATATTAGTAAACGTTTAGTCTTCATAGGGATATGGGAGTGGTAAAACACTCGAGCAACAAGAATGTATATTCTCAATTTTATAGAATTTATAAATTAATTAGATTAGATTATAAATTTATAGAAAAATAAATAAAATGCATTTTCAGAGTATTTAAGAAATTGAATGTAGATGTTTTAACCCATTAAGCGTCGCGCACGATAAGTGTAGGTACTTTAAATAAAATTCAGATTGTTTGATTGCTACCACTTTTTTGAAAAGATAAAGTGATTCGAGAATAAAGCCAATTATGCAATTTTTAAAAACATGGTCAGAAAAACAATATTATTTTTTAAAAAATGTACCCTACACTATCCTTGACAGTTATTTGTCCTAGAATCAATGGGTTAAATCCTTTCCTAAATTGTTATTTTATGGGCAATAGCTTGTTATATACAACGTCGTATGGAGTATCAAAAAGTCGAATAGATCTGTTAATAAAAATACTGAACTATTATTTACATCTAAAATACGTATTCTTCAAAATAAGCACACTGGTCAGTAAAACACATTTCCGGTATGTTCTGTTTCTGTTAGAATGTAGCTTGATGTTGTTTTTACCCGACTGAAAAGAAGGGTTATGTGTTTCACGCGCATCTGTGTAAGTGAATTTCTTTATATCCTCGAAACATCCCAAAGGCTGGATGGATTTTACTGAATGAGGTCTCTATAAGTTCGTCTTAACCGCCCGATGGTTATAGGCAATGGGTGGCAAATATAATGTTTAATAAAGTAATATAAATATAAATAAGGCTTGGTATAGAATAAACTGCCTTAGAATTATAATATTTTTTCCCTCGTCCGTAAAAATATCTGAGAGAAGATAAAATCACACCATATATTGTAATAGCCTAATTGTTGCAGAGAGTCTGGAACGAGAATTGTGCAATTTTTATACTGAATAGGTTCCGAATTTTAATAACAATTTTTAAATAGTTATCGTATACGTATTAAAAAAAAACATCAACTTTACATTTCAAATGTAAACTTTCACAACACATTTAACACCATGAAATGGACGGCATACACGTGTACCCCTTTTCTTTTAAACAATTATTTTTATATGTAGATATTTTTTTTATTAAATATAAATATATTTTGATTTCTGAGAATTATATTTATTACAAAACAAAGTTTAGGAATTATTGTGATATTCGCTATTCAATATATTAAGTAGAGATATGCAACATTATATTTTATGAGACAAATTTGGTAACACAAATATTTTCAACATGTATGTACCACTTGCAGAAAAGTGATTTATTGCCATCAAAACATTAAAAAATATCACAGAAAATATTACAACATGTGTAGCTGCCATGCATATGATAAAAATTAAAATAACTATATTTGTGGTTGTTAAAACATCAATTTCTATATCCGAATGATTAAGAGATTTGGTGACAAATACGCCAGTCTCTTCAATATAGTTAACGAAACTATACGCGTCACTGATTTTTATATCAGAACAATTTTCGGGTGTTTTTCTTGCATCAATAATTCTCGAAAGCAAATACTGGCAAATTATTACGAAAAGTCATATAGCTGTCACCCTTAGTAAGCACTTGTGTAATATTCGCAATCAGTGCGAAAGTCAGGATACATTAACAGCTATTGGTTTAGGCACGTTTCTTTGTGGACCGGGATTGTGTTTACAATAATTTCGATGATTTAAATGCAGATATCTTTCTTTAGTAAATATATTCTGAAAATTTGATAAATATATGACATTTTATTCGTAGTTATGCAATATACGGGGAAGTTGGGTAAAAAAGCATTCATTAATATTAGTTGCGTCTTGCAGACAGAGATTTAAACATACCTTACTGTAACTTTGCATGTAAAAAATTTTGTTCTTTCTTGCACATTATGTTGCAATTTTTTAAGCACGTATGCTGCGAAACCGAATTCAAACAACATGTGAAGTAAAATCCAATTATTTCTATTACGTGCACCACGCAGTCAACAGCATCGCGACTTTTCCCACACCTCAGAAATTTTAAGGCCACTTAAATACTTAAGGCCACTTAAAATAAAGGCTTGTAAATTTTACAACAACTCCGTTGGCAGCCGGGTTGCCAACACATTTTTTTTTTTTGTGAAATACAGATTTTTGTACATTGTACACGCGCCGGAAAAGGAAAAAAAAAAATGTTGCTTTTGATGTAGCTTTTATCAAGAACGATGTAGAACGATTTGATTCAAGAGACGATTTTTTTATTAAGAACGATGTAGCTTTTATCGTTCTCATCGTATACGGAAATATATTACAACCTTATCCCAGTTACCCAGTTAAAAAAAAAAAAAAAAAGTGTTGCTTTTGATGTAGCTTTTATCAAGAACGATGTAGAACGATTTCAATCAAGAAACGATTTTTTATTAAAAACGATGTAGCTTTTATCGTTCTTATGGTATACGGAAATATATTACAACCTTATCCCAGTTACCCACAATTCTGGAAAGCATTTGTTTATCTTTAGTCCTTGAAACCAATAGATATCCGAGATTTCAAGAATCGTTTCTGAAAGAAAAGTTCATTTTGTTGCCCATAATTTCCAGAAATATTCTCGAATGTTTTTTACGTTGTATTAATCAGTTTTCTCTACCCGCAATATCTGTTTATCGCGTGCTATCGATTCTTAAGTAAGCATTTCCAGTGATGTAATGGAATTGATACATAACTTAATAACAAAATAACCAACTGTAATATTAAAGATATAGTTTAAGTTAATATTCAAGGTATTAATTTTAATGTTAATGGCTATCCTGTTAGTTAATGTATCTTGTTTTTCGAACATGAAAACATTTTATTTGAGAATTGATATCATCCAATCAACAAACGTTTCAGTTTATTAAAAAATATTAATATACTGTAAAAACTACAGTAGAGCGTCAGTTGTCGGAACTCCAATTAACTGAACTTCCAATTATCCGAACAGCCTATTTCTCCCAAATTTTTTTTTAAACTGAACTCCCAATTATGTATTAGCTTCGAATAAAATTTTAAATAAAGAAAATACTGATAGTGGATCAGAAAATGAGGAATGTAAAATAGTAAAGGAGATGGCAAGAATCGTAAGCTATGAAAGAAATGAAATTAACTAGTAGTTAAATAGCCAAGTACATGATGCTGGATACCAGATTTTAAATGATGATGAGATTGTGATGAAAAATAAATTGAAGAAAATGTCAACGAATGCTCAGAAAATAACCGTGGTCCATCACATGACGAAGATTTTGAATGTTTGAAAACAGCTATGAAAATGTAGAACGGCACAAGAACGTTGATCCTATTCAATTAACGCATTTAAGAAGAATTAGTGATATGGCAGCAATGAAAAGAATGTCTTCTTTGAAGCAAGTAACAATCAAAAGCTTTTTTGCTTAAATTATAATCTGTGGAGTTCAGAAAATGATAAAAAGAGAAAAAAAATTAATGATAAAAATGTAAAAAATAATTAAAAAGACATACACAAACACAGACACACACACACAAAAAAATAAATAAATAAACAAAACACTTTTTAAACATGCCAGCACTAACTGGTGCTGCCAATCCTAAGTTTAGGTATCATCTGAAGGTTTTAGTATAGCCAGAAACATCCCTTAAATTGCCTGTCCATTTATCCGAACTTTTGCTTATCCGAACTAGAGTCGGTCCCGACTTGTTCGGATAATAGGCGCTCTACTGTACTTGGAAACGTTTCCCAAAATTACCGGCATTAAAATAAACTTTTGTTTCAGAAATTCGTTTTTAAATCTCAGAGATAATTTTGTTTTCTTAAATCTCTGAATTAAAGGAACGATTTTCGAAATTGTTGGTAACTCGTAATACGTTTTATTATATTTTAGTAAAATGCATGAAAGACAAGAGCTAGATTAGAAAACTTTTGCCTTTTATTACCGTGTACTCCGCACTTATCATTGTATAATAACATAATTTTATGCACATAATTAGTACAGTCGAACTTCCCTTTAACAAAGTTTTCTACTTAATGAAATTTTCTGCTGCACCTTGACTTTGAACACTTTGAACATGTAAATTAATCTCCGTATTACGAAAAATATATTCTATATAACGAAGTTTATTCCACTTTTGTACAGCAATCAAACGGGGAGGTTGTGGTTGCGACTTATGTATGAATTTATTTCGGCGGATTGTATGAAAATGAAATTATTTATTTAATCCTTTCCATTCAAAAGAAGAAATTTAAAAAGTCTTCGATACAAGAAAAAGGGGACTCCAGTTTCACGAAAATGGTACAGATGAATTCTTCGGATACATAAAAAAGACGGGAAAACTTTTTATGAAAAGCTTATTTTTTATAAGAAACCTGTAACAAAGAAATATTAAAGACTTTTAAAAGTAAAGAATTTGAAATACTGAGAAAAAGAGAAAAGTTACGCGACGCTTCAGTTTTTGTTTATCTCTCTGTATTATGTGATTTTTTTTATGTTATTCTAATAAAATTTTTCTCATGTGTCTACATTGCATTAAAAAAAAAAAAATACTGCTTGAATTATATTGCCTGAATTATATAATACTGCCTGCATTTTCCCAATATTTCCGTTTTCTGTGTATTTTTCATTTAATGCATATGTATTTTATTTTACAAATTTCATGAATTTGAGTTGATTTCTATTTAATGAATTTTCTTCATAGCGAATTATTTAAGTGTAACGACGAGACTCTGTTAAATGGAAGTTTCACTGTATATCACAATCTTATTAATAAATGATTATTATTTAAGCAAAGTTAATTAAACCGGTTTTACCCACCGGTGAAGTAAAAACGTTTGGATATGTTAAAGTAATAGGGAATGAAAAAGTTTAGACTTTCTCTTTAAAATGAGCAATATCTAATATTTTAGATTATTGACGTATTAAATAAAGTAATAATATTTCAGTTTATAATCTAATGAGATAGTAGTTAAAAGTACAATGAAAATAATCTTCATTATATTTATACGAATATGTTCATTACCATATATTTATTATCTTTAATACTTTCATTTTAAATAATATGTTTTCGTGTGCACGTAGAATTTTCATCTGAACCATATAAGTTACATTACTTGGATGATGTTAAAAAGTATTTAAAATAGATTTTAATATATTTGTAATTGTTTGCTTGATAAAAATTATTTCGTTAACAAAATATAAAATATGCAATAAAATTTAAACAAACGCACTCTTTATATATTTTTTCTGTTCCTTAAGAGTAAAATATATCTGAAGCATATTTCAAAATCCTCGCGTAATTACCGCAAAGAAAACTAAAATAATCCATCTTCAATGTACCCGGTAGATGATTAATGTCACCTAAAGGAGCTCTGTTGCCAAAGCATAATTATTATGAATAATTTGTTCATTCATTAAATCAGCTTTTAAACTAGGCAATATTTTTACAAAGCTTTAGATATTTCAGACGATTTTTTTTTTTGCTATAATTAATAATAAGGAGTGCACTATCATAAACTTTAAATAATGATGCAAATTTGAATTTCTCAAAATTATTCTTAGAACAAGTAAGCATTTAAATATTATATTTCTGTAATGAAAATGGCGACCAATTTAGAAAATTAATAAAATACTAAATATTTTATAAGGAACTAGAAGAACCTCCTGATTATGTCCGGGTCCGGACGGTCTAAAAATACCTTACCATTTCGCGGGGTTACATTAAATACACAGCTAAACGCAAAATCGACTATACATCACTTTTTAAAGATTTTTTTAATAAGTAAATAAAAATAAACAAGTAAAAATTAAATTTAAAAAATCAAAAAACCCGACTGCGCGAGCTAATTAATTATTTCTTCTTAATGTGAAACAATTTTTTATGTTACTTACCTGCTTTTTTTATTTACTTGTATTGATGACTATTAAGTTGCGTTTAATTGTTAGTTCCTATCTATAAACACTGTTTTGATGAGGCCTATAGATGTCTATGAAGGTTAGAGTTGCAGTAAAGCTAGAAATCCTACCTACACAACTTCCAGGTTGTGCAATATTTAAACGGAGCTTCTAACTGTAAAATAGTCAATGAAACATCGTCTTCATTTTGAAAGACCTATCCAATGATATGCCACTCAATAGGGTGCGTAAAAAATTTTTTTCGTCTCTACCACTATTTTGTATTTTACGGCCGCCATTTTGGATTTATAAAAACAAAACCTAGCCTATAACCATCGGACGGTTAAGACGAATGGATACTGACCTCATTCATTAAAATCCATCCAGCCGTCGGGATGTTTCGACGGTATAAATAAATCCACATACCCAGATAAGCGTGAAACACAACCCTTCTTGGCAGTCGGGTAAAAATAGAAAACTAACTTGACATTTTCTACTCCAGTGAAGTATCCGTTTATCTTTTACTTACAGATGAATACTCTCTCTATAACAACAAGATTTTGCCTATAAACCTAATACACCTTACCACGACTTAAACACCATTTTTCTCGGCCAATTTCATTTGATCATTGGGATTTTCTCTTTTCATAAAAAATTAAAAAAAAATCATGGATTTTGAAATTATTAATTTATTCTTTTATTTTAATAAAATATTTTCCTGAAAGTCTACAGCAAAAACGGATATTAAATATAAGATTGGATAGATAAGGTATCGAATAGATGATGAAAAACAAATTTCTCATTTTTCGTAGAAAGTTAATATTTTTTCCGCAAAAATTTCAAAACTCAGTATAGGAATTCTAAAAAAAACTTTATTAATAAGAGAAAAGAATTTACAATATTGGGATAAAAGATAAAATTCGAATCGTTTTTAGGATTTCCTTCAATTAAAGGTGGCGACAAGGCGCCAGCAAATTCCGGAATACAAGTAAATGCGCTTATTCTTCCGTTCAATAAAAAATAAAAGCAAATGTAATAAAAAATGAAAAAAAAAACAATAATTAAATGCGTTTGAACTGTCTCCTCGTCTATCCGGAAACAAATTTGCAGACCTTTACGTGCAATAGATTTCCTCAGCCATCACGCCCGTGCGCGCGTGCAAACGCACGCAAAATAATTTCTATATTTTATTAGTATATATATTCAAATAACACTTTTCAATGAAGTTCTGAAGTTGTCATTTATAGATATTTTACAGTTTTCTAACGAGATTTGAAATTATGACGAAAGTTAAAAAAATACTGATACTATAGTTTGTTTGCGTTCTTGTTTATGGATTCCAAATTTGCTTGTTGATAAGTACCCGAAAAAGAAAAACAGGACTTTCATGGGAGGGAAAAAACCGACACGCGACTATTGCGGTGTTAATAGTCCATGAGAATGTTGCTACGAATTTCAGCTTTAATGATTTTGGTGTACATGACAGATTAGATGAAGCAGATAACGAAACGTACAGTTAGTGAACGCACCAGTGCGGATGTTGCCAAGACAATATAGCACACTCCGCTACAATGTTAAATTAATGGTAATCAGCCTATTAAATTTTGATGCAGACTTCGTCGACATCGTCAGTTATCGGGTTGTCATTCATTTAATATTTCAAGCGTGTGTGCAAAGGTGCTATGGCAATACCCCGCTGGTGCGTCCGCTGACTGGCAGTTCCGTTATATGCATGTAATCTGTCATATACACCAAAATCATCGATGCTAAATTTGGTTCCAAAAATTTGTCATATTTTAACATGCATGTGAAATTTTATGTTAGAAAATTGTGTTATTGTTTAAAAGAGGTGTTAAAATCTATTTTAAAACGATTACAGGCGTTTTCCGCATTCCTATTTTACGTTGAGTTCAGTATCTATAGAATGAAACATCCAATAACAGTTTAAACAAGGAGCACTTTATCATCATATTTGTTTCCGTATTTTACAGTAAAATATATTTGAAGTATTTTTCAAAACCATTAGATTATAACCTCCAAATAAAACTACAATGATCCATCTCCATTAAATACTGTAGAAGATTAATATCTTGTAAAGAAGATGACTTGCCAAAACATGCCTATTTTAAATTATTTGCTCCTTTATTAAGCAAGATTCTCAGCTTTAAATATGTTTAATTATTGATTCCATAAGCTTTTAAACTTTAAGCAAGCGCGCAAATTTGTTTAATAAAAAAGGCGCCTTATGTATTTTTGAATAGTAGTTAAGCTATTGCATATGTTAGATGCTTCATAACAATAGCAATATACCTGTTAGATGATAAAATATACATATCAGTTGTAAAAACAGAATTTTAATCTCTTTGAAATTCATAACAACAATGTTCATTAAAAGTGCACTTTCTAAAAGTTAAATATACAGGGACTATCCTTTGATGAATGAGATAACATATAATACAGTGTGTCAAAATTTTTAAAATAATGTTAAAGTTGGATGTGGAAAAAAAGTTCTTAGAAAAAACAAACAGCTAATTAACTTATAATAATAATATTACCTAATTTAGATCAATTATTATAGCCTTTTCTGTAGTTTTAAATGTTTTCTATTTTATAGAAAAATATTGTTACAACCAAAAGAATGTGTAATTTATATAAAAAATAAAATAAAGTTTAGCTCTCACTTTCCTCTTGAAAAATGATTTCATTAGCAAATAATATTGCATGCAAGTAAATAAAAGCCTAATAATAGTAATAATAATAATAATAATAATAATACTTTAACTAGGAATTCTGTATTATAATATTTTCCCTTTTTTTCTAGTTAAGTTTATTCGAAGCATACTTCAACATCTTTATATAATTACCGCATAAAAAACTCAAATGTGGTATCTTTAATGAACTGAGTAGAAGATTAATGTCAGCTAAAGTATCTATTTTGCCAAAAGATATATATTCTAATCAAACTGTTCAGTTATTAAGCTGTCTGTTAAGTCCTGAAAATATTTACATTTTCCGTAACACAATGCTTTAAAATATTGGATGCGATTTTTGAGTTCCGTATTTTAAAAGTAAAAACGTAACCATCATAAGATCACACCTGTGTTTGTCTGTCACAGCCATTTTACTCGTAAAATATGGAACGTGGGAAGTTCAAATTGGGGGAAGTAATAAAGACTATATCGATCCACATTTTTTACAGATTATTAAACACTCACAAATATATTTAGGAAAAATGTAGAGGTTATAATTTAGTTACTTGAAAAGACAAATCTTTTGTTTTTATATTGTGTGAAAGCTTTCACAACACTCAACTCAAAAATATTTTTCTGTTAATTTTAAGATATTGTATTTTCAGAGATATCCTCGAAAATGTAGTGCAGAAATATGTACTTTCCCTGTCTATTTCCAAATCTAGTGAAACTAAAATTATGAAAAACTTAGAGGTTGTAGACGTTAATTTAAACATTTCAGGAAAACTATAGCGATTACCATAGGTCACAGTTCACATGGATTTTGAAAAAAAAATTGCGTTACACACAAATTTCGATTTGTAGGCATTCAGCAAAGGCGTCGAGTGGTGCTGAAGGTACCTATTGTAACAAAAGTATAAAAGCATTTTTCATAACGATTTTTGAAAAAAATCGTCGTTAAATAGCCGACATAGTAACCCTTCAAGACGCGGGCAGTTTGGACATGCATAATCACAGGGGCGGCGTACTCTATGTACTATCGGCTTTTAAAGATCAGATAACAAATTTTGATGATATATTTGTGTAATGCAATGCCCAGTAGCAGCATAAAAACAATAAACGTTAAATTATTAAAAACCGTCTAATTTAATTAGAATTAATCATATAAATAGTATGGGATTAGCGACTAGTTTGCATTGAGTGGCTCTCTCAATATGCCTCCCGTGTCTTTACATGTAAATAAAAAGCCTATGTGGAAAAATGCAAAACGAACCAAGGCAGCGTTGCAACACTGGAGCCAACTTTCGAAGCTCGCTTAGCACAATGCCAAGTATAAATTATGAATAAGTGTTTTGTTTTATCTACACTGTAAAAAGAAGCTATTACTACGCTGAATTTATTTTTATGAAATACCAAATGAAGTTTAAATATGCTCTACTTTTATTGTCAGTACCGAATTAAGTTCATCATAAACAAATTAGGATAAGATTAAAAAAAGAGTTATACAGAACTGCATTATTTGATATTATTTAGGCTTAATATATCTTTGAACTTTTATGGTATAGCCATTCATACTTTTCTAGTATATATTGCTATACCCAACACTATGTTGTATATTTTTTACAAAGTCTTATTATTATTTTAGAAACGATTTTATTTAATAATTCAGTTAATAATTTATATTCTTTTGTAAGAACCTTCTGAGCGCGAGTAATACACGGACTTGACCGTTTATTTATTTATTTATTTATTTATTTTTTTTTTTTTGTAAATTTAACAATAAAAAGTATAGTATGGCAAAATTTTAAGTCTGGTGTTAAAGCTGAAGTATATTTATGTTATTATTGGGGAAAATAAACCAGTTATGAAGTCTTTATTTAAAATGGTGCCTAATTTTTATAAGTTATTTCAATCTTTTTCTTTATTTTTTCACTTTGTCTGATTCATTGAAACATTTATTAAAACCAGAAACCATTTCATTTTTATTAATAAGATAAAAATCAAATAAATACTTATTGTAAGTTTAATCCAGCCTATAAAATTCTTATGTATGCGAATTTCTTCATTATTTCAGAAAGAAGTTAAATTGTGGTTTAAATATAAAGTTTTAACTATTGTTTTCTGATTAAAATGATTTCATTTTTTATGCATTCAATAATAGTTTTATCCACACACAATTTATTACGATATTTTTCTTTCATTATTTTAGAGAAAAATATATCCAAAGAATTTCAATAGCTTCACATATATTCTCTAAAATGAAAGTAAAATTATCAATTTTCAATGTATTCACTAAAAGATAAATGCCACCTAAAGAAAAACTTGCCAAAACATTATTATCAAAAATAATTTGTTCTTTCATTAATAAAGCTTTTCAGTTCTACATTTGTTTACGTTTAATTTTTCATAAAGCTTTAAGTAGGTTTTCTATATTCTCCGTTAACATAAATCGATTTTGAAAATTATTTAAATTGGATATTTACAGCCTAAAAAATATGTAGGCAAACATATGATTATTTTATTGAAACAGTCCTGTTTTAAAAATGAGTTAGAGTGAGACGTGTACGGAGCGGTTCATGACTCTATATCACAATATATATTCCAAACGGAAAAGTCAAAACATATATTAAAATATTTATTTGCTTAAAAGGCGTTACAAAAATACATTAAAGGTATATTAAAAGCTTATATTGACATGTTTCAACTCCTTCACTGAATCATCATTAGAATGTATAACAGAAATTACAAATACAATACATATGAAAAATGAAAAAAAAAATCATCGAATGCAAACAAGTAAACATATAACACGCCCTACATTTTCGCTTTCGCACGTGTTCCCTCTATGTCGAGACTCCACAAGATGTCCAACAATTCAATCCATATATTCGGGATGCGAATGATAACGTTTTGTTACAAACCCCTGAACCACTTGAATAAATTTCAATGGACTCTCTCATAAATAATTGTAAATAAAAATTAGACTTGTAGATCAATCTACTCTCGTTAAAAAGTACGTTAATGCTCTCTATTTCATTCAGCCGTGATAAAGCAGTATTACCTCTATTATATTTTATATCGCCATATGTTTTTTATATCTGATATCGAATTTTCGTTGGATCATACCTATATAATGATTTCTGATTTTCCATTTGGAATATATATTGTGATATGGTTATTAGTGGACGTAATTAAGGCTTATTACTCGTACTTACTTACATTTGTATCATTCATCTATGCTGGATAAAAATGAAGTCTTGTGGTTGATTATATGAATTCAAATGCAGCGACATGAAACTGAGAGAAAGTGCTTCAGATACTTCCTTTACTCTTGGCATTAATATTTTTCCATTTGGAATATACATTGTGATATGGTTATTAGTGGGCGTATTTAAGGCTTATTATTCGTATTTGCTTACATTTAGTTCAGGACTGACTACCGCAGACAATGTCTGGCCGTAAAACGTATCTATGAGATTTTATCTGCTGGCAATTTGTTTGAAGGATGTCTCGCCTGATACTACTCTGGTTTCCAAAAATTAAGGAAAAACAACAAAAGTAGCGATTACTCAAAATGTTACAAGTATATTTTAATAAAACTGAGACACAATTTACAACAGATAGTAAGGTATAAAATAACGTTAAAAGAAATTACTAGACGATTGTGGTGTTTCAGAAATTAATACAATTATAAAATAAACAAAATAAATGTCTCAGTTTGGTATAGGAAAAGTACCTTTAATATGGAGTATGATCACCCTAGAAGCAATACAGCCCATACAGCGAAGTGCGATACTGTCAATTATGCGATCGATAAGTTTGCTGGGACGTGCGAGCCATTTCTCTTGTAAAGCAGTTGTAAGCGTGGCAAGGGTCTAAGGAGGGGGATTGAGAGCAGAGACACATATTCTTAAAGTATCCCAAAGATGCTCAATGGGATTCAAGTTCAGTGATCGCGCTGGCCATGACATGCGCTGAATTGTTTGGTGCTGAATATAATCTTCTACGATGTGAACTCTGTGCGGTCTAGCGTTATCGTTCTGTAACAGGAAATCTTTACCTATTGCACCGGCATAAGGGTGCACATAAGCATCAATAATGTCATCTCTATAGACGTGAGCATTCACAGTTCCACGTGGAAAGACATGGGGGGTAATGCCTACTATCGCTTTGGAGGCTAAACTGGAACTCATTTGCGACGAAAACATTCCTCCATTGATCGGCCGTCCAGTGGACATGTTGGCGTGCCCACCTTAAACGTTCCCTCCGGAGACATGAGGTGAGCGGCACACAAATATCTGGTCGCATCGCGTAAATACCACCTTCATGAAGCTTTCTATGCACAGTACACGTTGATACCAACCTTCCAGTGACTGCAGCAAGGACGGATTTAAGATGAGAGGGGGTTGCTGTTCTATTACTTCGTACACATAACCGCAAATATCGGTCATCGGGGCTTCTGGTAGCTCTTTCTCGTCCTTTGCTGAACCTTCTGAGGGCCAAACCAGTGGTTTGAAAGTGTTGCCAAATGCTATGAGCAACAGAAGGACTCACATTTAGCTATCTGTCCACCTCTGTCTGACTTTGGTCTACATCCAATCTGCCAATAGCTCTATATCGCGGTTATGCGGACAAATTATACCTCGAGGTCATACTAATGACGTGGCTATCTCAGTTTTGTTTTCTCATAATCACAGGGACACCAGCAGCCGTACTCTCTGGCATGCATTTTTATGCTACGCACCGATGATGCAATCCGATTGCAGCGTCACTAATTTTCATTTTGTAATTTTAATCAGCATCTTTTAGTTAACAACATATCCAAATTTGACACGGGTAGGTTAATTTTTGAAAAAGTTATCGCTCTTTTTGTGATTTTTCCATAATTTTTGGAAACCAGTGTAATATAAAAAACCATAATGGACGTTTTATTTCAAGGATTTGGACATTTCCTCCGAAATATATTCATTACGGCAAAGCTATTAGACTCATCTGACTGAATTTCAGGAATTGGCAATATGTATTACTTTTGATCCAATAATATGTTATTCAGGCTGCTAAATGGCGAAAAAATTATCGATTTTTGCTTCCCTTTTTCTTTTTAAGATATACGCCATTTTGACAAAAAATGACAAAATTATTATTTTTGTCAGTTCCAACCATAATCGCAAGGCCATCTATATTATACTTCTAACAAATTCTACTTCTGATTTATAGATCTGGCGGAACACATGAGACATTAGAACCGTGTGCAAATTTTCTCTTTTTAATACTCCCGTATTATTTGTTTATTGAAAGGAAATAATTATTATTAGTGCTTTTCAAAAATTAGGAAAAATTTGATAACAAAATTATTTTTTTAAATAAATTTGGTATTTATTAAAATAAATTATTTTTTTAAATAAATAAAATGAATTGAGATAGTACAATTTCCAAAAAAAATTGAAAACATAAACTTAAAAAAATCAAAAAATTAAAACAATCTGCCTGTAAAAGCTTGTTAAAATGCTAAAGTTTTTAATCCTATAAAACTTTTTAAACCGCACTATTTTACCTTTTTCAACATCAAAGAGCATTTATTCGATTTAAAATCTGTTTGCTTCAGCGTGCGTATCATACATTTCACTATAAAATTTCCAGATTTCATATTTTTATATGCAATATTTTTCTTAATATAAGCCAACAAAAGAACCCCGGTCGCAATTCACTTAATTACGGCAGCGACAATGCTCTTAATCATGAATTGGTAGAATCTTTAATTAATGCTCTGCAAAAAACGCATTTCTTTTCCTGAAAGAGTTTCGGAATGATTAATTATACTTTTTACATCTGCAGAACTTCCAATTGACCATCAGACCGCCTATTACCACCAACAGCGTAGAAATCGGAAACTGATTTCCTTGTTCAATGGCTTTAGAGATAAATTTCAACAAAGATAATCCCAATTATATTCATTATTTAGAGCATAATAAGATTTATATGTATGTACAAGTTCACTGTGCACAACAGTGTCTAAGCAATATAATCAGCTTTAGGCAGCTTTCGACCTGACATCAACATTACGCCCTGTTTACAGATAAGTGTTTTATTATTAAATGCGCAATTTCGAGAAATTGTACTGTAGTTACAAACCACTTCAGAGTTTTAAAATGAGTTTAAGGAAGTACTGTTAATAAAAATAATTTGGTTTTCGGTTTTGACTTTTGAAATCATTCGTAGTCCGTGACTCGAAATAGGGATTAAGTTGCCAGTTCGGGCCTAAACCACGTAATCAACAAGATACATATTAGATGTATACATATAAATAGAAAAAACTGGATTTCATTTTGATGCGATTTATACAAACAAATTTCTGGAGTAATAATTTTATTCCAAAAATTTACAATAGTGCTCGATAAGATATTGCACAGTTAATGAAAATATTTAGAGTAAATTAAATTAAAATGTTGTTCATTCTGAATTTTTTTGTTATTTAAAAGTTGCAAGTAAAGAAACTGTTCCTGCAAAAGTCTAATAGCTAAATAACTCATTATTACAATGATGCATAATTTTGATTATTTGATATTCTTTATTTTAAAATGTATTATGTTTTACAAAAAAATACATTCCAACTAAAAGAATGCATTCATTGCGTTAAAAAATGAAGTGCATTTTATCATTCTATATTATAAATATTTCAATAAATATGCAAAATCACATTCAGCGATCATCTACAAATTTTATATGTTCAAAATTGTGATTATTTCAGGCTGAAGATATTACATTATTAAACTAGTCATTAGGGGCCACCATAATACCCACTCATCATGGATATTCATAGTATAAAATATGAAAATAAAACATGTGTGTAATCTATTAATAAAACGCATTGCAAGTCTAAAATAAAATTTAAACGTATATTTAAATATTTTTAACAAAACAGTACCCTGATTTAGTTCAATGGTGGTCTGTGTGAAATTGTCGAAATACCAAAGATAGCGCCAAGTTGGTTCATGTCACTTTTGGCGAAATTTTTTATCGCCAAGTTGGCGATAAACTTGGCGGCATTTAGCGATAGTTTGGCGATAGTTTTTTGGTCGACGTGATAACCGATTAGTAGCGAATTTCGTAAAAGAAACATCCTTATAATACGACAAATCATAATGATATTTATTAACTAACAGTTTACTGCGTCGGAGTAAGCGTCTTATTTCAAATTAAAAAACATCTTTGAATTGAAATTTGAATGAAATACAGAATCATGAAAAATCGAAGAGTGTGAAAAATAGAATTACATCTCAACAACTCATTATCCGATCAACTTCATCCTTTATGCAAAATTTATGTTTTTTTATTGCCTTTTATATCCACTCCTTCAAATAAACAATTTCGAAAAATTTTATATACCTTTCATCAGAACGAGTATTTCTTGAGTCCTAAAAAAATAGTGCCCGATAATCGAGGTTACTGATATTCAATAAGCTTCCTTCCATTATTACGTACTAAGTACACACCAAATCTCAAGTCTCTGTCTCAATTTGTTCTGGAGATAGAGCGTTTACAGACACACAGACATACACACACACAGACAGAAGGCTGGCAATTTTTTTTTCTAAAAGTATGTGTTTCGGAATCTCCAGTGTCTGAAACGTGTAAATCCGTCAAAAAATTTTTTTCGATTTTTAAAACAAATACAAAACTTACCCTATACTACGTATGATGGGTAAGTAAAAAAGATGGGTAAGTAATGATGTAAATATACTTTGAGTTTAAAAATAAATTTATTACTTAATAATAATGCGTGCTATGTTAATTTAACCTAAGTATGGTTTATCGTCATATTGTTTCCATTATTTAGAGTAAAATAGAATTAATATGTATGCAAAAGTGTGCTGTGCAAAAAAAAAAAAAAAAAAAAAAAAAAAAAAAAAAAAAAAAAAAAAAAAAAAAGAACAATGTCTTAGCAATATAATCAGCTTTAGGGAGCTTTCGACCTGACATCAACATTACGCCCTATTTATATATAAGTGTTTTACTATTAAATGCGCCATAGGATAAGTTTTACTGTAGTTACAAACCACTTCAGAGTTTTAAAATGAATTTACGGAAGTACTGTTACTAAAAATTGGATGAATTAATAAATTTAAGAAGTTAATAACGTTTATTAATTATAGTTTAAAATATAAAGTTAAGTCAAAGTAATAATAACAATATAGAAAGTTAAATTTAAAATGTATAAAGAATTTACAAGAATACAATATGTAAACGTTTACAAAGGCAGGGTAAAGGGCAGTCTAAGTTAAATTAAATAGCAAAAGCCACAAGATAACAAAAAAAGCCGCTTTTCAGAGCAGTTTTTTATTTATTTTTATTTATTTATTTTATTTTTGCTTTGTTTTAGAATAACAAATTTTATATAGATTTTGTTTTATTACATAGAGATTTAGAAGTTGTTTTTCAAGTGTAAGGAACTCAAGTTCACTCTTCATCCATAATAATGGAATATTTTTGGCACTCGATGTTTTAAATTTATCACAATACTTTAAAACGATATTTTCTTTAAACTATCCCATATATACTTCGTTTAAAACGTGAATAAAATAGAATCAATATTATAAAGGACAGACTCTTCCGTTCGTGAAACTGGCAACACGAAACGAGAAAATTTAGCTTTTACAGCAATTTTTAAAACTTCTAAACACCGCATATTTTGAATTTTTACAACCATTGACTGTTCACTTTACTCTGGGTCCTGAGACGCTATACAGCATACGTCCTGGTCAGGTGGTCGGCCTAACGCGAGAATATCGGTGTTTATTTCCCAAACAAGATTTGCACTCATTTTATTGGCCCCAAAGTTATGAAAGGTTGATTGACCCTCGTCCAATCGGGCGTCGAACTCGCGTCCTTTTGCGTGGCAGTCAGATGTGCTGAGGCCTACGCTACTGCACTTGTCATCAGTCAATAAATATAATAATTAAATATAAATAAACACACATTTAAGTCATACAAGGTGCAGCCATTAATTTCCAGGACTGACTTAAATGTACGAGAACTGGAAATCGTCAGAACGCAGAAATGGTTGTAGTTGCAACTACAGATAAATGAACTTACATGTAAGTTCATTTATCTTGCATATCTAGTGAAGTCTACGTCCTTCAGAAATAAGTGGTTGACCTTGAAACACGTACTGAAACGCAACTTAAATTTTTGTTGTCGGAGCAGATATGGAGCCGAGAATAAACATTAAATTATGCTTCAAATTGATCAAAACTGCTACTAAACCCCATGAAATCTTGAAACAAGTGTACGGAGAGGAAGTATTATCTCATTCATGCACTTTTGAATGCTTTAGTTCCTTTGCAGACTGCCGAAAAAGTGTCGAAGATGACGTGCAAACTGGACGACAGCATAGCATTCTGAGCGCACGCCAGAAAGAACTGAGAAAGTTCGTGATCTTGTGACTTCGGAACACCGGTTAACTATTGCAATACTCGCCAATGAATAGAATATTTCCAAGGAGATAGTTTGGCATATTTTGGCACAAGACCTTAGGGAACAAGATTTGAGGATGTCGAAGTCATCAAAAAACGGCAACGTCCAGATTAAAGAGCAATACCAAAGAGGACTTTAAAAGCTGTTGTTCAGCACAGAAATGCATGCGGCGTTTCTCCAAAACATACTAAATGGATATGTATTTAATATAATATTTTTTGGAGTTATTAGATCATTCCTGGAAATTGATTGGCACAAGTTGTGTAATTGAGCTACGCGCTAACCAGGGTTGACACGGTTTAAACCAAGTGGTTTTAACCATTGTTTAAACCACGGTTTAAACCAAATGGTTTTTTTGTCAAAAAAAACCCATTTGGTATTTTTTTAGAAAAAATCTAATATAATATTTTCTCTTTTTTTGTAATTTTATTGTTTTAAATTATAGATAGAAGTAATTTCTACTTTTAACACTTCATCTCAGCAGTCAACATGAGACATAATGAGCCTAGATCATGTTTCTATGCATGTAGAATGAAAATTAGCATGTGCTGATGAACATATCTGGTACCCTAAAGATTTTCCTTAAAACATGTGAAATTAGAAAAGATAAAATAGATAAATAATATTCAGTATTTAGCATAAAATATTTTCATTTAAAAAATGCAGATTATTTACAGCAGTTAATAACAAAATACATTGATCTTTAAGATTTTGGTTAAGTTGTAAAAGAAAATTTTCTGGATTGGGATTAGGGAAGATTATCCTTAAAGAATTTAAAAGAGTAACTTAAGATATCAAATTGAATAACACATCTTTCAAAAATTTAATGCTAGTTATAGCATTTCAATAATACCAATCAATCTTTTCTGTTAGTTGCTGAATCTAATGGCCAAAAATGTTGAATCAGGCACTTGGAGTTATCACTCAGAAAACAAAATAACCAGAAGTATTTGGATATTAAAAAGAAGAAATAATAATAACCACAGAATATTGTATTATATTCATGAAACTGCATTTAATGTTTATTGATTGATTATGATATTATTAATCAAAGGATTCTTCATATGATTTTCAAGATATCAATGTTTCACTGTGTAGAGCAGTTTACTTTGAACATAAAACATAGCTGTTACTAATAATGTTTAAATTAGAAATGATTTCAATTTTCTATATAATTGACTGTAATTATTTAATTTAAATATTTTCTAAAGTTATATTACTTATATAATATCCAAAAATGTTTATTTTATCAACAGATATGCATCTGTATGCAATAGGAAATTATCTTTAAAAAAAACACGGTTTAAACCAAAAAAACCTGGTTTAAACCAAATAAACCTGTTTTTTTGGTTTTTTACAAAAAAAAAAAAAAAAAAAAAAAAAAAAACTGGTTTTTTCCAACCCTGGCGCTAACACAACGGAAATAATCAGAATACAAAAGGTTAACTTCGAAACATATTAAATGGATGTTGGATGTATATTTCACATAATATTTTTGGAGTTATTAGATCATTCATGTAAATTAAGGGTCGCACCTTGTATAACTGAATTACGCTCTTACACCACCGAAATAATTAGAATAAAAAAGGCTTATATAAAGGCTAATGTTTTGTCGAATTCTTGGTTAATTGGCTAAACTTCTTTTTTTTTTTAACTCCTGACACGAGGCAAATAAAAACGTGTCATTTTGAAAATTTTCAAAACTTTAATTGGATGCATAATTGTTATTTTTCATATACAAATCATTTTAGTATTGTTAGTGAGTATAGTAGACTCCCTGAAATCCGCACAGCTTAGGACCAGAAGTTTTGCGGATATTAGAATTTTGTAGATTTCTGGTCATTGCTGTGTTTACATTTTTTAAACAGTAATTTGAATGTAATAATGCAATTAATAACCAAAATAGCTTGATCAATAGATAAATATATTTGGTAAAACAGCATTATCTTGATTTATTTCACAAATAAATTTATACTTCAAGAAAAAGCACGAGTTCAGTCATATTTTTGAGAATTTTATATCAAAATACATATGGAATCGTATAAAACTAAAAAATTCTGTAATTTTGCCCCTGCATCTGAACTGAAAGTTTCATTGTTTACATCTGTGATAATGTGTGGATTTTAGGATTTTAGGGTTGCGGATTTGAGGGAGTCTACTGTATTTAAAAAATATTTTAAATGTAAAAAATTAGATAAAAATGTTAATAAATTAGAGTTTATATTTTCAAAAATTGTTTTCACCTAATTTCTGTAATATGGGAAGCCCGGGTTTATCCTCTTGTTTTTAGAAAGCGTACAAATAGCGAACGTTAATGTGCTATGATAAAATAAAAGATTACCCTGCTTAAAAATGATGCAATGATTTTTCTAGCAGAAATACTTTCTTATTGATTTTCCGCGCTCTAAATCCCCCATTTTTATAGGCGAACACCTGCTCATTATTTTGTGACTGAAATCTTTATAAAAGTGTTTTATTGAAATTGAGATGCAAGTGCAAATAAAGAAACTGTACATTTCTTGAAAGAATAGCTCTAAAAATAAGTAGAATGTGAAGAAATGTAAATGACAACTTTTCTGTTCTTAACTTTCTAACATTTGCAAATTTTCTTTTCTTCAGGAAAATAAAGTTTCTTTATTTATATCATTAGTTATTTTGAAAAATATGTTAGATGAAATTTTCTTTAAACAATGTAATAATTAAAGACACATTTTAATTATATTTTTTATTATTAAATGCACGTCATAGACAATAAATATACAGCTTTCAAAAACTGAGAGCTGTTCTGAAAGAAATTTTACTCATCTACGGTTATTTATCAGTTATTTCTAAAAATCCCAGCGGCTTATTAAAGCGAGCTAACAAAATTAACACGACGCTCTCACACAACTAATTGCATTATTCAAAAAATTGTAACACTGTATTTACTGTTCAAGAATATTAGTAATATTATTCTTAAAATTAAGCACTTTTAACATGTAACTTAACAATAAGGTGCTGAAATTGTGTTCCGAAAATATAAAAATTACTATTGTTATTAAGAAATCTATTATTAATTTTAATAAAATATTTTATGTAAATAAAACAATAATATATGATGTTCATTAAATTCTTATCTTAATAAAAGTAATTTCCTATGATATTCCATAAATATATAATGACTAATAACCACGTTTCAAAGAGTATTTTAGTCAAATAGTATTAAGAAAAAGATGTAGGACAGCAAATGATGATAGAAGAATTAAGAAATGGGTTACATGGGTTACAGAAGAAGATAACCTGGGTGTAAAAAAGATGAACTACCTGAATTCAAAGTGATGCTCAGGTCAAGAGCGATCGGTGATCTTTGCAAAGATTTGCTTTAAATGCTAGCATTCAACGAAAAAAGTAATTTTCATCTCGCAACAATGTTTGAAAAGATTAAAATGTCAAAAGCTACTGTTAACTGGACATTGTACACACCATAAAGCATCCATTAAGTGTTATAAGGGATTGTAGGACTTCAAAAATTGGGGGCAGATTTTCTGAGGTTAATGGGATTATGAATGCCAAAATATACTTAACTGAAACATTTCAACCTGGATTGGAGCTTTCCACGAGTGTTCTTTTCGACGAAAATGAAGCATTTGTGTTTCAATAGGATTCAGCTTCATTTCATATTGCTAAAGACTGAAAAAATGGTTTTAAGACAATCATATTCTATTGTTGGAATGGCGAGGGAATAGCCCAGATATTAACACAATCGAAAATTTATAGAGCCAACTAAAGATACTTGTTGCACAGAGCCATTTCTGTAATAGAATCCAATTAACATTTTATATGCTGAAATTTTAATTAAAAAATTTTTTCACCTGAAGAATTATACACGTTAATGTATAAGATATCCAGAACAACATATATATCAATACCTTGTTTGTTAGATATTTCATTTAATTAAAACAGATTGAATAAATCGGTAGTTAGAGCTCTCTTTGCAAAAGAATAATTAAATTAATTAACAAAAAATACTGTTATGGAAATTTCACAGTTCTTATAAGAACAGCGTAAATAAATGTATCCTGATCCTATCTGTAAGAAAGAAGTGTTTTGTAGTTTAGCACATTTTTGCTATAACATTTTTTAATACGATAAAAAACTAGACCTAGGTAAATTGTTGAGAAAATAACTACATTAAAAATATTTAGCTTCGATTGTTTCAATGTGTTTTCTAAATATGATTGAGAAAATTATTTTGTATGAAAAGAGCTATCTACTTTTATTAGTAGACGAATTAAATAAATCTTACATTTAATTTGCTTTAATGGTACTTAAAAGTACATCCAGGTTATAAAGTGGAAAAAGAAGCAATAATTCAATCTTGGTATCACATAATTAAAGATTTTTAATTATATTTTTAAATTAAATTTTAATTATTTTTTTATTATTAAACGCACGTCATAAACAATAAATATACAGCTTTCAAAATCTGAGAGGTGTTCCGAAAAGAATTTTACTGATGTACGGTTTTTATCAGTTATTTCTAATAATCCTAGCCGCCTAATTAAACGGAGCTAACAAAATTAACACGACAGTCTTACACAACTAATTGCATTATTAAAAAAATGTAACTTTGTAATTACTATTGAAGACTATTATTAATATTATTCTTAACACTAAGCACTTTTAACATATAACTTAACAATAAAGTACTGAAATTGTGTTCCGAAAATGTAAAAATTAGTTCTGTTATTAAGAAATCTATTGTTAATTTTAATAAAATACTTTATGTAAATAAAACAATAATATATGATATTCATGAAATTCTTATCTTAATAAAGGGATATCTATGGATATATAATGGAATATGGAATATGATTTAGAATGATATATGGAATATCTATGTTATTCCATAAATATATAATGACAAATAACCACGCTTGAAAACGCTTATAACGTTAAAACGCTTAAACGTGCTTATAACAGCTTCAGAATTAAAAGACTTGGCTCACTCCATGGGTAGGCGTTGTAAGGCCGTAATTAAGTGTAAATGTTACTTGACGTATTATAAACTGACATTGTGATAATTTTTGTATATCTAATTTTTTCGACATGTTTCATTTTCTTCTTTATAACTGTTGTTCTAATAATCATTTCTAATTGAAATTCACTTCGATATCTTCTTCATTAATTTATAGTTTCATTGTTATATAATTTCAAGGTATTACTTAAAGAGAATTAAAAAAAAATAATAAAAATTTCTTTACAAATTGCCCTATTCAAAATTCATTCTACTTTTAAATATTAATCAGACTGATTTATTTTACTTTCGAGTATAAAAGCATCAATTTGAGATAGCGATAAAGATGCTTTTAAGATAATGATGTTTATTGAATATCTTTAAAGAGATTTTATTGTTGAATTGTGTTTAGAAATTTGAATATTATTATTGAAAACCTTTCTCGTGTAAATCGAAATTTAAGAATTTCTTTATTGAAATTTCGCACTCCCTTTAAATTCATTGATTTTCTCTAATAATTTTTACAAACGGCGCATGGTTGATCGATAATTTTGCACACCAATTGTAATTCAATCTTCCCATGAATTACTAGGGAAGTTAGAAAAATTCTCCCTCTCTCTGTATATATATATATTCAATTAATAGAATTAATTTTATTTAAAATTGAATATACACACATTCTGGAATTTACTCTTACAATATCAGTTAAATTTTTAATGAGACTAACATTAAACAAGAGTTTATAAATAAAACTCATTTAATGCAATGATAACATGAAAAAAGACTTTTGTATATGATTTTATTATAATAAATTGCTAATACTAATTTATTTTTATTTTTAATCAGTATTCTTAATGTACTGCAAAGAATATCACAGGAGTTCGAAGATTATCACACATTCTTTACATCAACTAATATATTAAATATTTTAAATCAATATAATATCTTGGAATATAGGGTCAATTTAGCGTGGGTAACGTCGGTAAGCGGGCAAATTTCCAGCAATAATTTTATAATTTAATTTTTATTGTAATATATCCGTAATATATTTCTAAAAAAAAAACAACAACAACAACAACAACAAAAAAAAACACACAAAAGGAGTCGTTTAAGCATACGTGTGAGCCCCCGGTACGGTAGGCTATTTCTTTCTCCCAGCTTATTTTGTGTCGTCAAAAAATAACGTTACCTTACAGAAGCCAGCCGTAAAACAAAGCAGTACGATTAAATACTCTATAGCACTTTTTTAAACTTGTAAGCATCACGCATTTTATATTTTTATACCGTCGTATTGGAAAAAAGTACTTTTAAATGCAATTTGTTTGAAAACTGCATCTCCATTTATTTTTTAAATATTAATTTTTTGTAAATTTCGGAGCAATTTGCTTAATATTGGCAGCGGAAGTACTCCATTTCTGTAGAAAGTAAAGGACAATTAGTTGTAAAATAGTAATTATATATTTTGTTGCCATTTTTCATAACAATCGAAAGAAAATGTAATTAATATGCGTGCTATTTTGAAAAAAAATATAAGCGAATGATTTATGTTAATACATGAAGCTATATTATAAACTATATTTAAGTATCTATATTAATGTTACAAACAAATGAAGGCCTATCAATCACGAGATAGCCGTTTTTTGACGAGTTTCTCTATGATGGCATCTTTTTGCTGCGTTTGTGTATTACATTTCGCGATAGAGACGTTCTATGCATACTTTATTGTACATGTTTAAGAATGGGTTTAAGAAGAGTACATGTTAAGAGTACATGTTTAAGAATGTGGAATTCTTAAGCGGATGCGAACGACACCATTTTACATAAAATAAAAGCGCGTGCTATAAGTCTTAAAATTGAAATATGTTTTGTACTAATTATATATAGTACATATATTTGTTTTCATGGGGGGCGACACTAAACTCTGAAAAAGCAGAATTCCTGTTCTCTAGTTTTCAGCATTCTTTTGCGTGAAGCCTTCGCTGATGTTTTTAAATCATGTAAGTCCATTTAAAGTTTATTCTAACTCTATGTCACAACTAGAGACTAAATGACGCTGATTTTTTGGATAATGAATGTTCACAAAGTAAAAACTACAAAGGAAAATTCGTTGTTTATAATATGAAATACCAATAATTTCTATGAAAAAAATTTGCATTATTATTATTGCATTAAAATGATTTTAAAAAATCATTTTAATGCAATCTAATAAATTTAAGAAATGAGGATTTAAATTTACTAAAACGGACCTGAATAAAATTTCTTAATTTAGCATACTAACTTTTTCTTCTTTAAAAAATATTTAATTGCATGAAAAACAAAAAGACTAAGATATGATTGAGAGAGACAAGAGATGCGTTTTATAATTTTTAGAAGCGTTTAAAGCAAGCAAACAATAACAATAAATAAATACTAATTTAAATTAAATTAAAAATAATAAAAAATCCCGACTGCGTAAAAAGCGAAATAATTAATCATTTTTCATCATTGTGAATATATATATATATATATATATATATATATATATTTTATATTACTTACCTATTTTTTTTTATTTACTTTTATTGATGACTTTTAAATTGCGTTTAATTGTTAGTTCTTATTTATAAACACTATTTTGATGAGGCCTGTAGATGTCTATGATGGTTAGAGTTCCAGTAAAGCTAGAGATCCTACCTATACAACTTCAAGGTTGTGTAACATTTAAACAGAGCTTCTGTTTGTAAAATAGTCAATGAAACATCGTCTTCATTTTGAAAGACCTATCCAATGATATGCCACTCAATAGGGTGCGTAAAAATTTGTTTTCGTCTCTGCCGCCATTTTGAATTTATAAAAACAAAAGCTAGCCTATAATCATCAGACGGTTAAGACGAACCGATAGAGACCCCATTCATTAAAATCCATCCAGCCGTTGGGATGTTTCGAAAATAGAACGAAATTCACATACCCAGATACGCATGAAACACATAACCCTTCTAGGCAGTCGGGTAATTACTCAAATCACAATATTAAAAATAATGAAAAGCTCTTTTTGCATTTGGAGAATATTAAATAACATTATATCCCTCAAGATACATAGTAAAAAAAATATTTTTTCCAATATATTTCTTTTTATCATTGTTACCGATTTGTATAATTAGAGCATACATGCGTCTTTTCGGGAAATTACATTTATTTTCCGAAATTCCAAATTCATACTAAGAAGATCTAGCTAGTAATTTTGCTTTATTTAATAACAATCGGTTCGTGACAACATAAAGTAAAAATTCTTCCTTCGGAACTGTCGGTATGGATTCAGAATACCCCCCCCCCCCCTACTGCCAAAAAATAAATTAATAAAGTAAAATAAAATAACTAGAAAACAGAAATTTTGATTTTTAAGTGCGTTCTTAATTATATAAATACGTAGCACCTATAGTCGTCGTTCTGTCCGTCTGTCTGTCTGCCTGTCCGTCCGCATACAATAGAGCAAAAACTACCCAACCGAATGGCCTGATATTTTAAATACATAATTGTTGCAAAATTTTGTAGAACCATTTCAAATTTTATGAAAATTGGATGCATAGTTTAATTTCAGGGGCAGTCAAAAGTTTTCCGCTATATTACGGCCAATGGGGAAAAATTATTGCAAGTGCATTTTAATGATGTTACAGATTATGCACCTATGAAATGCAAAAAAATATACATTCAGTACAATATGGGGTGCAAAATGTTTTTTATAAAACTAGTTATAGTACGAAAGCACTTCATTTGTCACGTTTGATGAGCAAATTCCAACTTGTTCAGAATTTAGTGTCGCCCCCGATGGAAAAAATATGCGAATTTCTTTTAAGATATTTAGAAAATGTTGATTGCATCTCTAGATCCCAGTAGACGTTGCTAACTGTTACATATATTTTATGTGATTAAAAATATGAAGAAAAATACTTAAAGGCAATTTTTACCATTTATCAGGTGGTATAAATCACAGTTTTTGCTTAAAAAGTAACATCTACATAAATTACAATATTTCATATAAATAGGAACATACCAAAAACTTTTTCCTTGTCTCAATTTCTAAACAATAATCATTGTTATATATTAATATTACAAATATGCAAGCTATCTAACAAAAACTTTATCAAATAGAAATAGTAGTAGTAGGAAAAAAATAGACAAATGAACATACGATTGATGATTTAAAAATCCGTTAATTATGTTTCTATATATAGGATTTAAAACCAAATATTAGTTCTCAATAAGATGATGCATTAATCATCTGAATAAGTCAGTTTCAAACAACAAGGTGTAAAACTTTGTTATTGTAAACAAATTCCAGCAAATATTAGGGAGCATTAATTATATATTTAGTAAAAAATACTAAAAAAGAATGTAATACCAATATCAGAGAAAAATAGTTCACTGTAATAATTCACTGCCATTTATATTCATTAAAGTGTTTTAAATATTTTAAAAGAAATGCTATCAAAAGAAAATTTGATATTTTCTTCATGTCAATATGAAAGTTTTTAAATTTTATTCTGGCACATTCTATTACTTTTAACCATTTAATTCTCGCTCCCGTGATATTCACGGGCTGTTTCAGATTGTTTGATTCCTAAGTTTAATTGGATTTATTATGGTATCATTTTACCTGACATTAACTAAGGTGAATAGATCTTTTTCTAAAAAGTGGTGCCATTAAGCAATATGAATTTTTAAACCTTAATTTAATGTGACCGTTAAGGTGTTAAGTAGACTAGGAGATCAGAGCCGAACTAATCGGGGTACAGAAAACAAGTGAATTAATTTTTATTAATATTACTTAAAACTGTAAAATATTTTTGTTATATTTAATATATATTTTTTTTAGATTGGCCGCTAACAACACCAAAAATCGTTTTTATAAGGATAATATCAATTACGTATTTAAAAAATATTTTGAAATTTATAAAGATAGATACTTTCATATTAGCTGTATGCTAGGAGATAATAGTCATAGAAATCGCGAACGATTTCACTACTAACATCAGCTTTTTTCATTGTGGTTATTTTAAAACTATTGCGCATAATTCCATTAATTGTCTGTTAATTTTTTACAATTTTTTAATTATTTTTTATGAAGTTTCAAGCTTGTTATTGAATATTAGTGGGGAACAAATTTTTAACGTCTTGTATAGTTGTAAGTGCAGATAGGTTAGTCTTTCGAAATCGTGGTGTAGATATAGATTAAAAAAATCATTTTCGAAAACTTTTTTTTAACTATAAAAATCAGTAAATTGAAATAGAGTTTTTAAAGAAATTGAAAGTAATTGTTTTTCCTACTCGACGGCATATCAATGGGAATTATGCGCTTGTAATATAGTAGCTTCTAATGTGAAAAAAAATTATAAAATAAAATAAAACAGTAAAATGTATTTTTTATTACTGAGGTGTTTCCACGGTTTATTTGAGGTCAGCGTTACGTACTAACAAGTTTTTGTTTTATAATATATTTTTTTCACTTTTATGATTGCATACATAAGTTATTTGAATGACGCGTCTGCCTAATTAGAGACAAACATACACAGTTTGGGGGTCCAAACATATCGCAAACTTTGGGACACACACACTATCACTTATTTGACTGCTGGAGAAACTACTGTATGCATTTCGTAACATCGTAGAATTTGCGTGCTGTTTAGATAATTATTAAGTGGCATGTTTTCTTCACCATTCATTAAATTCTTTCAGCTTGTATATAAATTTAACTAATAAAGAATTTTTTTATGAGTTTATTTTTTTTTTCTGAGACCAATCTTTCAAGGCATTGAGATAAAAATCTTGCGCTGTGCCTAATGACAAGAACGCAAAACAGAAAATATAAATATAAATATAAATATAAATATAAATATAAATATAAATATAAATATAAATATAAATATAAATATAAATATAAATATAAATAAAACAAAAACAAAAATAAAAATAAAAATGAAAATAAAAAACAAAAACAAAAATGTAGGCATGGTGATAACAATACCGGCCTCGATATTTCAAATTATATTAGAAAATTTTATTATTTATCTGCATTTAAGTTCATTGAAATTACTTTAAAGATATTGAATGTCAACCACTGAAAAATATATTTCTTTAAAAATATGAATACTTAAGAGTAGATTAATTAATTCTGAAAAGTTAATATGAATTTTTTGTTTTGCACTTTTTAAATTTTTGCGGCTATGATTTACATTTATAATATCCAATTACTTTTTAGAAACCAATTTCCATAAATTGACTACGATCAAAACGCGGAAGAATAAAAATGTTTAGCATAATTTTTATTCAAGTTTTTCAGACTACATTCATTATTTTGAAATTCAATCTCATAATCATTATTAGTATTATGATTAATCTTCTCTGAAATATTATAATTATGTAAATTTAAACTGATAAAATGATTTATTTGTTAAACTCTTTTTACTTATTTATTTTGTTCCATTTAGTATATTGATTGTCTTTTGGAAAGATTAAAATATATATAGGTGATCTTCTTCTCGGCTTTTATTTTATCATATCTTATTTTGAAATTTTTGATATACTATTTCTAAATGTAACCAATAAAATAATCCTGTAAAAGTTTTTTTTTAATTGTATATTGTTCTCACTTTAATTTTCTACGTTGCTTATTGCAATGTATTTTATTTATAATCAGAAGTATACAAATTAAAATGTACCTAGGAAATAAGGAAATATTTTTCATCTTATAGGCTATTCAGAATTTTTTATATATTTTTTTAATTTACAGTATAGGTTTCATAGGAGAATTAAGTTTGAATGCCAACATGACTGGCTCTGATTATAACGAATCTAATTATAAAGAAACTGGCCAAACTGATTATAACGAACGAGCAGAATAAGACTATTCTCATCGTCTTCTCAATTTCGCCTTTCTTTCGATTCAGATTCTACAGCCTCTGAAGCAAGTATCCCTGAAGACTTTGATACTTCCATCTACAGTATCTAACAGTAACTACTTTGAGAAGTTTCTAATTTTTATGTATGCTTTAGTCTCCTCTACCTTCGGATGATCGGGTAGAGGGTTGCAATATGTAAAAAAAAAAATAAATAAATAAACAACATCCAATTTTTTTTAAATAAAATAATTAGAACTGCTTTAATTTTATAGGGGACAATTTGCATATGTAATTAATTATCCAATAAGTATTGATACAACACAAAAATTATCTTCAAAATCACCGTCAAAACAAATCTATTGAGTCCAAAATTCGTTTTCTAAAAGTAAAAAAAAAAAAAAAAAATGGTCTTTGTAACTTTATCGTCGTTAAAATCTCAATTTAAACAGGAGTCGTAATACTTTTCTTATATATTTTTTTTTATCTCATTTTATAATCATAAACTAGAATAAATACCCGTCCTATGAAGGTTTGTGAAAATCGTGATTTCCACATGATATTTTTAATAACTTATAAAAATATTCATATACTATTAATCAACAATAAGCAAAACTAAGCTACAACATTAAGTTCAAGAACTAATTAATGCATGGACCTCAGGGAGTTTTAATCCTTTCGCTGCTCAACCGGAGATATGATCGGGCATGCATTTTTCAGTCTAATTAATACTACAGTGACCTCTCACTTATGGGGACAAGGGACCTTAAAATAATTTTTTTTATTTTTTGTAAATTTCACCTTAAATATTATTCAAGGGTACATTATATGCATTATGCCATGCATTTATCACAAAAAAAATTTTTTTTAAAAATTATTTTTGAGAAAAAAATGGAATTTTACGCGTCGTCTTAGAAATCTTCGAAATGCCCCCTGCGTCTTCCATATCAATGAAAATCCCCAATACTTTTTATAAAAGTTTGATTTATATATATAAACAAAATAGAACATCGAATTTTATATATTTCAATTTGAAGGTAAAAAAAAAAAAAAAAATTAAAAATTTTGAAGTTTTTCCGCAAAAATTTCAAAAATTTTCATTTTTTTAAATTTTTTGTACATTTTATCTAAAATATTATTCAGGGGTACATTATATGCATTATGGCATGCATTTAGCACAAAAAAAAAAAAAAAAATTTATTTTTGAGAAAAAAATGGAATTTTACGCGTCGTCTTAGAAATCTTCGAAATGCCCCCTGCGCATCCCATATCAATGAAAATCCCCAATATTTTTTATAAAAGTCTGTTTTATATATATAAATAAAATAGAGCATCAAGTTTTATATATTTGAATTTTAAAGTTTAAAAAAAATTGAAAAATTGAAAATTTTTGAAATTTTTTCGAAAAAATTTCAAAATTTTTAATTTTTTTTTTTTTTACCTTTAAATTCAAATATTTAAAATTCGATGCTCTATTTTATTTATATATATAAATCAAACTTTTATAAAAAATATTGGGTATTTTCATTGATATGGAGAACGCAGGGGGCATTTCGAAGATTTCTAAGACGACGCGTAAAATTCCATTTTTTCTCAAAAATAATTTTTTTTTTAATTTTTTTTTGTGTTAAATGCATGCCATAATGCATATAATGTACCCTTGAATAATATTTAGGTGAAATTTACAAAAAATAAAAAAAATTATTTTTAACGATTTTAAGGTCCCTTGTCCCCTTATACGACTTTCAAGGGACCGTAAAAAAAAGTCGCATAACTGAGAGAGTCGTATAAGTGAGAGACCGTCTTATTATACAAGTTTCAAATTTTATAGACATTTATTATTTTACCTATACTAAAAACGATAAGTTTTGAGTACTAAGAACATATTTTAACAAAATTTGAAAAATGTATTAAAAAAATAAACATAAAATACATTTAAAAAATTCACAATATAGCTCATTTACCTCTATGTTTATTTTAAAGATTTACAGATCAGATTTTCTCAAAAAATGAAGTGGTATTAGTTTGTCTCTATCGTAGATGGAAAGAGAAAATGTCTTTTTCTAAGTCTAATAAAGCTTTAAGCTAGTTTGGGAATAATCATTTTGATGACATAATTCTTTAATTTATTTAAAGCAGTACTTACTTTTGAAAAATTTACAGCAGCAGGAACATGGCTCTTATCTTCGTCATCCCCCTTGCTCACGTTTTCTTTAATAATATCCTAATGGCTGTAATCTGCTTATAGAATTTGCTGGCAAAATTTTAAACGTTGATTTGTTGCAGAAACGGTAGATCTTTTACATCAGGATGTGATGGACATTGATCCATTAGAAGTAAAACCTTTCTTTGTTGTTTTTTAAATTTATCATCCATCTCTTTTAAAAAATCAGTGAACATCTCTGATGTCATCCATGCTTTTTTTGAATTTCTGTAGCCACATGGCTCTTGATTTTCCTATTACTAAAGGTTCTATTTTTTTCTGAACCATCACTATTTGTGCAAAAAAGGATAGTTAATCTTTCTTTACTTTTTCTGGTCCCGTGATATGGTTCTTCTTTGTATGATAA
The DNA here is from genome assembly GCA_963932465.1 of Maratus speciosus. Taxonomy (NCBI): domain Eukaryota; kingdom Metazoa; phylum Arthropoda; class Arachnida; order Araneae; family Salticidae; genus Maratus; species Maratus speciosus. The sequence goes on along the minus strand of OZ010790.1, from coordinate 298,748,739 downwards.
TGTCTTATCTGGTATCAGCTTGAAAAACAGTCCGTTTCATCACAGTTAAAAATATCTTTAGGTCTCTTAATCCTTAATTAACATAGGTAGATTTTGCAACCGTTGCCTAACATCATTTTCACTAACACATGCGCTTTCTCTTGTGATGCGATGATGTAAAAGTCGATGTCTTTTTTTCAGCTTCTCGAGCCACCCCAAGACGCTGAAAAATTCTCGATTCCATACTTCTCAGCAAGAGCGAAGCCTTTTCTTTTAAAATCACACCATCAGTCGGTAAATTTGAAGCTCGCATTTTGTTATACCACGCGATTAATGCTGATTTCAATTTTTGAAATCTGCCACATTGCATCCTAGATCTCTTTGAATCGACATTTTTTGATGCATTAATATTGTCATTTTTATTTTAATGGTTTCAACTTTGAATTGTATGCTTAATGCTTTATGTTTTGACATTTTCAGTTTAGGTATCGACATGCAGCAAACTGAAAAAATTACAGCGAAATGAGTAACCTTTCTTGCGTCTAGTACGGAAGCTTGTAGTGATTTGCTGCAACGTATGCGTTTTACCCCCTTCGCTCTGCGGTCTGTACGTGCATGTGCATAGGTCTTTTGGTAGGATTCTAGCTTGAGATGTGTTTCCGATATGTTCTCGCTTTAGTATTTTTTCCTAGTGATGTTCAAGAACTGTTATTTTCGATTTGTTAAGTTTAAAATAAAAGTCTATTTTTCTTAAAACAATCTCATTCCTAAAAGACGACGCATTCCTAAAAGCTGTTAAATTTTTCCAGGAAAGTGCATTTTGAAAAAACCCTGATTTCTCACCCAGTTCCACAAAGAGACGTGATCTGCAGGTCATTTGGCTTTTGTCAAATGGCAGACACAAAAGAATTACATACAATCACCCTCCCAGCATAGATTTCATCGTTATTAACAAACGAAGGTAGATAAGAAATGTTATTCATTATTCCTAAACACTTTAATAATAATGAAAGGATAAATGTAAGAAAATCTGAATGATTTGTACTTTAAAGATTATAAAAATTAATTCTAGTGGGAGAAATGTAAAATCGCCTGAACCGTTTAAAGCGTCGTATAAGTGAGAGAAGCAGTCGTATAACTGAGAGAAGTTTAGCATTATTTCCCATAAAGCGTGGACGGGACCAAGAGAATTCGGCGTATAACCGAGAGAGTCGTATAACTGAGAGTCGTATAAGTGAGAGGTCACTGTATTTGGTTATTCCCACCAGTTATTTTTAGCGAAAACTTTGTGTAATTTAATCGGGACATTTTCCTTGATTACGACAGTAAAAAAAATTCTGTTTTAAAGAACCGGTGATGAAAGATTAAAAATTCTGTAAAAGACGCTCATCGCGAAAAATTACTTACGCAGCGAGAGGGTTAACAGCAAATTTGTAATCTCGTGTAAATACGATGCGAAATAACAGATATGTCTTAATTAGTAAATGGGAATAGATGTAGATTGAACGCAACGTCATTACAAATAGATTTTACTGACTTTAAGATATGGAAAATTGTTTACTTATCATTCATCGACAATAAGGAAAACTTACCTGAAAAGTTATAGTGAAAGATCTGTTAAACGTTTTAATATAGGTATATGAAACACCGTGAAAATTTGTGTAACATCTCTTTTGTAATTTCTGAATACAAAATAAAGACCAAAAAACGACTGAAGACTAAAAGGTCGTGGAGCTTTGACAACGCGAGAATTTTTACTTTTGCGAATATTTTTTTTTTCAAAGAAAAAAAATCCTTACGGAATTTTGAAATTTTTTACCTTCAAATGAAAAATGAAAAAGCCACATTGCTTAGTAGGATTCAAAATTTTGTCAGGCGGATTCAAAGTAGTATTTCATAAATTAAAAAAATATATATGAGGACGTGAGTTTCAAAACTATTCTTATCCAAACTTTAAAAATCGTGTTTACTCTACCAATCTGTTCTATTGGTAAACTTGCATCGAAAAAGCACAACAATCTACAAAAACAAAGCTAGTTTTATCTTTTATTTCTAGCATTGTAAAATCTTAGTTTACAATGGATTCCAATTAAAAGGGATTTTCAAAGGATTTTAGTAAAACAGAAATTAATTTTATTTCTTTTAATCCAAAATGAAAAACGCTTCTTATTATTCTGAAATACAGTTAGCTACAAAATCTTCGAAAGTTTCAACTGCTTACCTAAAATAGATTTATATAAAAGTGTACCGAAGCATAAAAGAAAACACTTTTTTCTAAAAGGCAAAAAAACTATATAACACACACACAATGATTAAATATATTATTTTAAAATCTTCCAGCATCATAATAATTTTGATTTAACATTTCAGCATCAATTCTTTTTTTCTGTTTTATCAATGTATATCTCAATTAACAACTAAAAAAATTGAATCATTTTATGTTTCATGCGCTCTTAAGTATTTAAAATGCCAGAAGTTTCCCTCCCATTCCTCCCTTTTCCAACACATTCCAATACTACGCATATACTCCAATAGTCAAATTTCGCAGGAAAAAAAAATACCATTTAGGATATACTTTTATTTATCTTTGAAACACTGCAAAACATGAAAAAAAATACGAAAATTAACCTTTCGTAAAAATTAATTCCCCGAAGACACTTTTCGTTTTTTTCCACACATTTTTTCGCAGGATTAACATTACGTTATTTCATTTTAAACAAAAAACACTTAATTTTACTAATATATATTAACCTTTTAGCTAATAAGCTATCGATTTTGGTCATGTATAATCGATTTAGGGTGAAAAGTAGTTTGAGAAAATATCATTTTAAGAAATCACATATTAGGAAATAGTTCCCGACGCCGAGCTTTTCTTCTTATAATAGTATCATTCAAGGCTCAGGTTCTTTCTTTTACATAGCTTTGCACATTTAAAAAGCCGAGTAAGGACGTTGGCTGCAAACAGTAGGCTCAACCAGTAAATGAGAAAATTGACCACTGAAGATATTAACTGGAAATTTAAAACATATTTTTTTATGCGTGACAGAGTGCGTAAATTGATCATTAAAATGGAAATTTACAATTGCAGAAAAAAACATAATATAAACATTACAATCCTTATTTAAATTTTAAAACTATTTGGGAAACCCTTTCTCATTGATTAAAAAAAGTACATATGTATAGTAACTTAATATTCATTTATTCCTTGTCATTTGTTCTGAAATTGAAATTTAGCCAAGATAAGTCGAGGAAAAAAATATGTAAATATTTGTAATTTCAGCTCTATAACAACTTAGATTATTCTACAAGAATAATTTTAAAGTTACATAATATTTTAGTTAAACATAAAATCAAGAAAATAACACTTTAAACAATAAAATACTAAATAGAGCAGCTCTTAAACAAATTCTGTCAACCATAACGTATTTAGTATTCATTTAGTGTCCAATCTGTTAGAATAATCCTATAACAGTTCCTAGTTCATAAGAAATAAATTGTTAAAGAACATGTACGAATTAAAAAAGAGTAATGTATCTAAATGTAAGTTTTCAAGAATATTAAAATTTTTATACCTTTTGCATTTTTTTCACAAGCACATTTCCCCTCCTGCATTCTGTTAACGCTATGAAATGTCCACACGCAAATCCCGTTAATCTATAAAGTTCTACATAAAAGCTTCTGTATATTTTTTAATTTTATGTTCTCAGAACACTGTCTGAAATATATCACAAAAAGTGAATTTCTTTCTGAAGGTTGCGTGACCATATCTCAAGAAGGAGCATGACATTTCAAACAGTTCCCATTAGCTTTCAAAAATTAGAACTGCTGTCAAAAGTATTCTTATCTCAGTACAATAGCAGTTTTTAAAAAATGTACTTTACTGCACTTATATTTCATATTTTTAAAAGCAATGCATATTGTACGTTATAAAGTATCACTTTTGTTTCATTTTATGAAGGTAATAATGTATATGGATTAAAATATTTCAAATATATCATGAATTACTGCAGCACAAAGCTGTATAAAAGATTAATTTTTTTTTCTACAAGTGTTAAATTTTTACTTGAAATAACTTTTAATTTAATAACTAGTTGTGTGGCAACACGATGTGTTTGTTGTACTTAAATTGCATGATATACTTCGATGTTTTAGGGACAAAGAAATTTTACTTTATTATATAATTTAAAATGATTTATGAAGGATTGTTATATTAATTTTATTAAATAGTAAAAACTTCAAGTAAGATATTATACTTACATCCATATGTTTGTTCTCAATGCAAATCCATCTTTTAAAATACATTACATGTTAAAATCACTTCATTCTGGTTTTACTTCTAAATTCAAAACTAATGGAATGCAAGTTTGGAGGCGATTAAGCAAAAAAAATTTCAGTTTTATGAATGAAAATAAATGCTTAAAAAATAGCTTTTACCTACTAAATCAGAGGTTCCCAAATTCTTTTTTCTTCAAAAATGGGTACAGATTTTTTTGTTACAAACGTATATATTGATGGATTGATGATAACTATCTTCAACAATCTGAACATTTATAAACCGTTAAACCCTGACCCGCACAATTGTGCGGGTGATACTAAGGCAGAAGAGAATCACTGTTTCATGTTTTGGGGAGATTTAAAACAAAATCTGCACATTTATATGAGTTAGTTAGTTTCAGATATTTTGATAAGACTCAACTAGGGGGTACCAACTACAATACAGGGTCAGATGATTTGCTTTTAAAAAGTCCTTCCGGCCAGCGCCGGGAGGAAGAGGTAGCTTTCATATTCCTTATTTAAAAAAGCCAACTTATATTATTCAAACACACGAAGCTCAATTTAGTGGAAACTTAATATAGGAGATTCAATTCTAGTTTTTATCAATACTAAATCATTATGAATGAGAATTTCGCGAAATTAGTCAGCTTTATCCAAGCTGCTTTTCTTTAAAGTAACTTATATTTGGCTGCCAAATTCGGCAATTTCTTAAAGTGCCTGCCATTTTAAGACAACATGGTGAGTGAGGCTAACCAGTGAACTTGGTCAAGACCTTAGTAATTGCTGTGCACATGCTCACTCACATCGGAATCGATTGATATATACGAGTGCTGTCGCAGGCAAGAAATCAGGTTTTTCAAAATGTCACCCACATTAGATATTGAAATTGCTATAGCTGATGCATTTTTTAAGATAAAGACAAACAAAAAATGCTCCTGAATCCTTATATAAAGGTCAAATACGTAAGAAAGAAACCTTTTTCAATTTATAATTTCTTTGCACCTCACTTTAAATATATATATTTTTTAATTTAATGGCCGCCATTTTGAAACAAGATGGCTGATGAAGCTGGCCAGCGAACTTGGTCGAGATTTTGATGTATACCATCAACATGCCTTCTTACATCGGAATAGGCGAATACGTGTGTTATCGCGTGACAAATACAAGATCGTTTCATTATGTTAGCCATGCTAGAAATTCAAAGTGCTGTAATTCAACGATTTTTTAAGATATAAACAAAAGAACAAATTTTCAGAAACAAAAACTGCTCCGGAATCTTTGTAACAAGGCCAAACACATAAAAAAATCTTTTTCATTTTCCAATTTTTTAATACCTCATTTTAAATTTTAAATTTATTTTTTTTTAAATGGCAACCCTTTTGAAACAAGATGGCGAATGAAGCTGGCCGACGAACTCGGTCGAGACATTGGTATGTACTATGTACAGACCAAGTTATATCCAAATCGGCTCATAAATACGCCTGTTATCGCGTGACAAAAATCAGGTCGTTTTAAAATGTCAGCTACAATAGAAATTCAAAATACTATAACTCAGCCATTTTTTTAGATATAGACGAAACAAAAACTGTTCCTAAATCTTTGTATTAAGGTCAAACACATACAAAAAAAATATTTTTCATTTTCCAATTTTTTTGTATCTCATTTTAAATTTTAATTTTTTTTAATTTTTTAAATGGCCGCCATTTTGAAACAAGATGGCAGATGAAGCTGGACAACGAACTCGGTCGAGATATTTGTATGCACTATGTACACACCAAGGTACATCCAAATCGGTAAATAAATACGCCCGTTATCACGTGACAAAAATCAGGACGTTTCAAAATGTCAGCCACGCTAGAAATTCAAAATACTATAACTCAGCCATTTTTTTAGATATAGACGAACAAAAACTGCTCCCGAATCTTTTTATCAAGGTCAAACACATAAGAAAAAAATATTTTTTTCAATTTTCAATTTTTTGGTACCACATTTCAAATTTAAATTTTTCTTAAAAATTAAATAGCCGCCATTTTTAAACAAGAGGGCGGATGAAGCTGGCCAACGAACTCGGTCGAGCCATTGGTATGTACTATGTATAAACGAAGTTACATCCAAATCGGTTCATAAATACGCCTTTTATCGAGTGACAAAATTAAGGATGTTTCAAAATGTCAGCCACGCTAGAAATTCAATATGCTATAACTCAGCCATTTTTTTAAGATATGGAAGAAACAAAAACTGTTCCGGAATCTTTGTATAAATGTCAATTACATAAGAAAAAATATTTTTTCATTTTCATTTTTTTGGTGCCACATTTCAAATTTAAAAAAAAAAAAAAATTAAATGGCCGCCATTTTGAAACAAAATGGCGGATGAAGCTGGCCAACGAAATCGGTCGAGACATTGGTATGTACTATGTACACACCGAATTACATCCAAATCGATTCATAAATACGAGAGTTACAATGTGACAAATGTCAGATATATATATATATAATACATCATCTCAAAATGCCTAAACACCATATCTACAAAAGGAAGGTGTATATCTGCAGAAATTTTTTAACTATAAAATACATAAAAGAACAAGAAAGACAGGTAAAAAAAAAAACAAAAACAGTCTGTTCTTCATCAGTGGGAGGACAGACAAAAAACTAACTCCACCCCCACTTTTAAAATTTGCAGGTTTCTGAACACACGCTCACCCCGCATTCAATATTGAAAAACTATTGTCATTTTATTAACCAAATTATATATATATATGGATATATATATATATATATGTCAATTTTGAACGGAGGGTGGTTTCGGGGTCTGGGGGTCATGATCGATGAAAATATACCAAATTTTTTTTAAATCGCTTTCCTCGGCAGCAATAGGTAGCTTTTTGTAATGAAAGCTACCTAAAAGACTTATATCATCTGACAGCTATAGACAAAAAGTATGTACAGTTTTAATTTCTTTTAAATATGATTTTTACTGTTTGCTTAGATTTAATTTTTCTTTTCATATACTTTATTCATGATGTTAATTGATTTTGTCTTTGATAAATTTAAATAGGCTTTACAAAAGTTGAAAAACAAATGACCCGCACAATTGTAGGCATTTGCCATTTCCAAAATAGATACAATTCCTAATATATAAAAGTTTTATTTTTAAGTGATTTTTTAACTTATGTTTTTAGCAATTTATTTTTTATTAATTACGTTTTTAAAGCGGATTAATTTTAAATTAATAGGTTTGTACTACTCGTGATCTCTATTTAAAATTGATAGTATTACATATATAATATGCACATGTAATGAACTGTGTGCTCTGAGTTATAGATGTCATATATGATTTGTAAGTTTTATATGAGTTATATGCATACCATGAGATAGATTCTTCAGTTTCATAAATTCATTCATTTTGTCGACACTGCAAGTAAACTACCAGGAATAAATAAAAAAGTCCTTCCGGCCAGTGCCGGGAGGAAGAGGTAGCTTTCATAATCCGTATTTTAAAAAAGCCAACTTATATCATGCAGACACACGAAGCTCAATTTAGTGGAAACCGAATATAGGAGATCCAATACTAATTTTTATCAATATAATGAATAAGAATTTCGCAAAATTAGTCAGCTTTATCCAAGCTGCTTTTCTTTAAAGTAACTTATATTTGGCTGCCGAATTCGGCAATTTCTTAAAGTGCCTGTCATTTTAAGACAACATGGTGGATGAGGCTAAGCAGTAAACTTGGTCGAGACCTTAGTAATTGCTGTGCACATGCTCACTCACATCGGAATCGGTTAATATATAGGAGTGCTGTCGCATGCAAAAAATCAGATTTTTCAAAATGTCACGCACAATAGAAATTGAAACTGCTATATCTGAGCCATTTTTTAAAGTAAAGACAAACAAAAAATGCTCCTGAATCTTTATATCAAGATCAAATACTTAAGAAAGAGACCTGTTTGAATTTCTAATTTTTTTTGCACCTCACTTTAAATATATATATATTTTTTAATTTAATGGCCGCCATTTTGAAACAAGATGGCTGATGAATCTGGCCAGCGAACTTGGTCGAGGTGTTGATGTATACTATCCACATGCCTTCTTACATCGAAATAGGCGCATACGTGTGTTATCGCGCGACAAATACAAGATCGTTTCAAAATGTTAGCCATGCTAGAAATTCAAAGTGCTATAAATCAACCATTTTTTAAGATATCAACAAAAGAACAAATTTTCAGAAACAAAAACTGCTCCGGAATCTTTGTATCAAGGCCAAACACATAAAAAAAAATCTTTTTCATTTTCCAATTTTTTAATACCTCATTTTGAATTTTAAATTTAATTTTTTTTAAATGGCAACCCTTTTGAAACAAGATGGCGAATGAAGCTGGCCAACGAACTCGGTCGAGACATTGGTATGTACTATGTACAGACCAAGTTACATCCAAATAGGTTCATAAATACGCCTGTTATCGCGTGACAAAAATCAGGTCGTTTTAAAATGTCAGCCACAAGAGAAATTCAAAATGCTATTTCTCAGCCATTTTTTTTTAGATATAGACGAAAGAAAAACTGTTCCGGAATCTTTGTATTAAGGTCAAACACATACAGAAAAAATCTTTTTCATTTTCCAATTTTTTGGTATCTCATGTAAATTTTTTTATTTTTTAATTTTTTTAAATAGCCGCCATTTTGAAACAAGATGGCGGATGAAGCTGGGCAACGAACTCGGTCGAGATATTTGTATGTACTATGTACACACCAAGGTACATCCAAGTCGGTTCATAAATACGCCTGTTATTACGTGAGAAAAATCAGGACGTTTCAAAATGTCAGCCACGCTAGAAATTCAAAATGCTATAACTCAGCCATTTCTTAAGATATAGACGAAATAAAAACTGCTCCCGAATCTTTTTATCAAGGTCAAACACATAAGAAGAAAATATTTTTTCAATTTTCAATTTTTGGTACCACATTTCAAATTTAAATTTTTCTTAAAAATTTAAATGGCCGCCATTTTTAAACAAGATGGCGGGTGAAGCTGGCCAACGAACCCGGTCGAGACATTGATATGTACTATGTATAAACGAAGTTACATCCAAATCGGCTCATAAATACGCCTTTTATTGCGTGACAAAATTCAGGACGTTTCAAAATGTCAGCCACGCTAGAAATTCAAAATGCTATAACTCAGCCATTTTTTAAGATATAGACGAAACAAAAACTGCTCCGAAATCTTTGTATAAAGGTCAAATACATAAGAAAAAAATATTTTTCCATTTTCAATTTTTTGGTACCACATTTCAAATTTTAATTTTAAAAAAAAAATTTAAATGGCCGCCATTTTGAAACAAAATGGCGGATGAGGCTGGCCAACGAACTCGGTCGAGAAATTGGTATGTACTATGTACACACCGAATTACATCCAAATCGGTTCATAAATACGCCTTTTATCGCGTGACAAAATTCAGGACGTTTCAAAATTTCAGCCACGCTAGAAATTCAAAATGCTATAACTCAGCCATTTTTTAAGATATAGACGAAACAAAAACTGCTCCGGAATCTTTGTATAAAGGTCAAATACATAAGAAAAAATATTTTTCCATTTTTAATTTTTTGGTACCACATTTCAAGTTTTAAATTTTTTTAAAAATTTTAAATGGCCGCCATTTTGAAACAAAATGGCGGATGAAGCTGGCCAACGAACTCGGTCGAGACATTGGTATGTACTATGTACACACCGAATTACATCGAAATCGGTTCATAATTACGGTAGTTACAGTGTGACATAGGTCAGATATATATATATATATATATATCAATTTTGAACGGATTGTGGTTTCGGGGTCTGGGGGTCATGATCGATGAAAATATACCAAAATTTTTTGAAATCGCTTTCCTCCGAACGGCTGCAATAGGTAGCTTTTTTGTAAAGAAAGCTACCTAAAATTGTGGAAAGTTCGGCAAATGCTCTACAGATTCGATAGTGCCTGCTTGAATTTACCAGGAGATCAGGGAAAATTTTCCATAGATGAGCAGACGGTACCTTTTTTTTTAAGATGTGCCTCAGTAACGCAGTATATAAAAAACAAGCTACACTCTGTTGTAACAGCATCATCTGGGATAGTTTTAAATTCTGTAGTATACTAGTGGGAAAGTACAGACCTTGTTCACAAGGATTTAGGCTTATCATCTGCTGCAGTCGTTACTCTGGTTCAGACCTAGTTTTAAGTACTTCGATCGGTGTTTCAACAAAATATCTTTGCTGGGGAAAAAAAAAGTCCTTCCGGTCAGTGCCGGGAGGAAGAGGTAGCTTTCATAATCCTTATTTAAAAAAAGCCAACTTATATCATGCAAACACACGAAGCTCAATTTAGTGGAAACCGAATATAGGAGATTCAATACTAATTTTTATCAATATAATGAATGAGAATTTCTCGAAATTAGTCAGCTTTATCCAAGCTGCTTTTCTTTAAAGTAACTTATATTTGGCTGTCAAATTCGGCAATTTCTTAGAGTGCCTGTCATTTTAAGACAACATGGTGGATGAGGCTAAGCAGTGAACTTGGTCGAGACCTTAGTAATTGCTGTGCACATGCTCACTCACATCGGAATCGGTTAATATATAGGAGTGCTGTCGCATGCAAAAAATCAGATTTTTCAAAATGTCACCCACAATAGAAATTGAAACTGCTATATCTGAGCCATTTTTTAAGGTAAAGACAAACAAAAAATGCTCCTGAATCCTTATATCAAGATCAAATACTTAAGAAAGAAACCTTTTTCAATTTCTAATTTTTTTGCACCTCACTTTAAATATATATATTTTTTTTAATTTAATGACCGCCATTTTGAAACAAGATGGCTGATGAATCTGGCCAGCGAACTTGGTCGAGGTGTTGATGTATACTATCCACATGCCTTCTTACATCGAAATAGGCGAATACGTGTGTTATCGCGTGACAAATACAAGATCGTTTCAAAATGTTAGCCATGCTAGAAATTCAAAGTGCTATAAATCAACCATTTTTTAAGATATCAACAAAAGAACAAATTTTCAGAAACAAAAACTGCTCCGGAATCTTTACAACAAGGCCAAACACATAAAAAAAAATCTTTTTCATTTTCCAATTTTTTAATACCTCATTTTGAATTTTAAATTTAATTTTTTTAAAATGGCAACCCTTTTGAAACAAGATGGCGAATGAAGCTGGCCAACGAACCCGGTCGAGACATTGGTATGTACTATGTACAGACCAAGTTACATCCAAATAGGTTCATAAATACGCCTGTTATCGCGTGACAAAAATCAGGTCGTTTTAAAATGTCAGCCACAAGAGAAATTCAAAATGCTATTACTCAGCCATTTTTTTTTAGATATAGATGAAAGAAAAACTGTTCCGGAATCTTTGTATTAAGGTCAAACACATACAAAAAAAATCTTTTTCATTTTCCAATTTTTTGGTATCTCATTTAATTTTTTTTATTTTTTAATTTTTTTAAATGGGCGCCATTTTGAAACAAGATGGCGGATGAAGCTGGCCAACGAACTCGGTCGAGATACTTGTATGTACTATGTACACACCAAGGTACATCCAAGTCGGTTCATAAATACGCCTGTTATTACGTGAGAAAAATCAGGACTTTTCAAAATGTCAGCCACGCTAGAAATTCAAAATGCTATAACTCAGCCATTTCTTAAGATATAGACGAAATAAAAACTGCTCCCGAATCTTTTTATCAAGGTCAAACACATAAGAAGAAAATATTTTTTTCAATTTTCAATTTTTGGTACCACATTTCAAATTTAAATTTTTCTTAAAAATTTAAATGGCCGCCATTTTTAAACAAGACGGCGGGTGAAGCTGGCCAACGAACCCGGTCAAGACATTGGTATGTACTATGTAGAAACGAAGTTACATCCAAATCGGTTCATAAATACGCCTTTTATCGCGTGACAAAATTCAGGACGTTTCAAAATGTCAGCCACGCTAGAAATTCAAAATGCTATAACTCAGCCATTTTTTAAGATATAGACGAAACAAAAACTGCTCCGAAATCTTTGTATAAAGGTCAAATACATAAGAGAAAAATATTTTTCCATTTTCAATTTTTTGGTACCACATTTCAAATTTAAAATTTTTAAAAATTTTTTAAATGGCCGCCATTTTGAAACAAAATGGCGGATGAAGCTGGCCAACGAACTCGGTCGAGAGATTGGTATGTACTATGTACACACCGAATTACATCCAAATCGGTTCATAAATACGCCTTTTATCGCGTGACAAAATTCAGGACGTTTCAAAATGTCAGCCACGCTAGAAATTCAAAATGCTATAACTCAGCCATTTTTTAAGATATAGACGAAACAAAAACTGCTCCGGAATCTCAGTATAAAGGTCAAATACATAAGAAAAAAATATTTTTCCATTTTTAATTTTTTGGTACCACATTTCAAGTTTAAAATTTTTTTAAAATTTTTAAATGGCCGCCATTTTGAAACAAAACGGCGGATGAAGCTGGCCAACGAACTCGGTCGAGACATTGGTATGTACTATGTACACACCGAATTACATCGAAATCGATTCATAATTACGGGAGTTACAGTGTGACATAAGTCAGATATATATATATATATATATATCAATTTTGAACGGAGGGTGGTTTCGGGGTCTGGGGGTCATGATCGATGAAAATATACCAAAATTTTTTGAAATAGCTTTCCTCCGAACGGCTGCAATAGGTAGCTTTTTTGTAAAGAAAGCTATCTAAAAGAAATTTGAAGGATCAGGCACAATCAAAACGGAGCGAAGGGCATACCACATGTCAACGGCTCTTAAGAGGGGTGCGAGCATTGAGCTGAGCACGTCTCAGAAAATGAAATTGTAGTGGTCTGTCCAAAAACAAATTTGTTTCAAACTATTTTATTGTGGCTGATGAAAATTATCTCAATAAACATCAACTTTTTTTGCTTCAACTCTTATTTTTAGATATTTGCACACATAATCCCAAACTACACAATTGTGTAGATTTAGCCCCAAAACGGCTGCATTAAGGCCGAACACACACAATTGTGTAGGTCCTCCCTTGGCATAACCTGACATTGTGTATTTTCTTTTTCAATCAAATACGATCCTATCGATAAGGATAAACTACTCAAACTTTAATTTCTACCAAAAAAAATAACTCCTGGCCTTAAAGGGTTAATTAACTAAATTTTATTTTCTTTAAAATTTCCGGTTCTAATATTAATTTATGCTCTACTTTTACCTTTTCCAATCAGAAAATTGCGGAAAATTTGGATATTTGAATTTTTCAACTCCTGCTCGCAGTGTGACTTGAGATGAAGTGTTATCCAATGACTCCACGTTTCATGCTCAACTTCGTCATCATTCCTTTAGAAATAAGTCCGATTTGAAAGGTAAATCGCCTGCTTTTTTTCAATATGAAGTTGAAAATAATGCTTCAAAAGAAAACTTCACAACACTTGTTAAAATAAGTATGAAATGACCTGGACATAGGTGGAGACATCACGGGTGCGAAACAGACAATAAGATATACTTCTACAACTAATTTAAAAATTTCCTGTTGTCCTGTTTAATCACCGTGATTAAGTATGACAAAAATAACGTTCTATAATTAGTGATAGAAAATTGCATTGTTAGACAAAGTCATCCCCGTTAAGTCGGCGCATATGACCCCATTGGGCTTACCTAACGAGTCGCTTGATTTTGTGAAGATCATATAATTGCAAAGATTTTTAATAAACCTCATAAAATTGATATTGTCATGAATATACTTTATGAAAAAAGTTGTTAATATAGTCTCAATATTTCGTTGTCAAATAGATCGTTTTTAATAAAAATAACTCTATAACAGGTGACGTAAAAGAACACTTTATTGCCTATTCGGATGTAGAAAATTTGCTCTACAAATGAATGAATCTACTGACGTCACTGTGTTAGCGGTTTTGTTATAGTATTTTTCAGTTACATATACTAATATCAGACCCTGGACGTTAAGAGTCTTAACTGACTTTTTTGAAACGGGCACCCCGAAACTAACTTGACTTTTCTATTATTACGGTGTTTGAAAACATTAACTTGAATAAAATTAAGCGCCTTACTAACGCCCCTCATAGCTTGCATGGTCACAGTGACGTCATTGTGACGTCACTGTAAGTCACTGTGGTCACGTCACATCTGTGACCAAAATGCCACCACTCAGTGATGTCACATTGTGACTGAGATGTGAACTTCTTAGAAAACTTTAAACAATTATAAAAATTCTTCAAAACATGTTACTTATTGTAAAATTTTATTTTTCCGGCAATTAAAAAAATACTGTAACGTCACTGTTATGTCACTGCATGTAACGTACGTCACGTCATATATGTGACAAAAAAACCACCATATTGTAAATCACAGTGTGACAAAAATATTAACTTCAAAATTTTTTGAAAATGAAGAGAAATATTTAAAACATGCCCTAGTTACAGCGGCATAAGGAATGAATATTAGTGGACAGCAAATAGTAAATTCGGACACGAAAAGAAGGGGGAGGGGAGAAAAAGAAAAATGCACGGTACAAGTATCAACAAACTAGATTTCCATGCTATATTTTATCAATTTGATATCTAAGAAGTGAAAGTGTACTTTTTTCATGATTTCAATTTTATCTAGCATTGCAATTTAATATAGTAATACATCACGGATTGTTATTATTATAAAAGTATTTCTCAGAAAAATGCTATGTGCTGGAGCAATTTGAAACATATTTAGATTAGAAATATTAAATCTATACACTTTACATATTTAGTTTGCAGGGAGGAAATTTTTTAACTTTTTTGGCGACCACTGGTCGAAACACTTCTGTGGTTTCAAACTAAACATTTTCTATTACAGTTAAGTCTGCAGATTTTAATGAGTACGCAGAAAGAATCTTTAGAGTTTAGTCATATATGCATTTATTGCTTTATAATTTGCATTCAAGTCATATTTTTTTCCTGTTAATCTATTTTTAGAAACTGTTTTTTTTTTTTTTTTTTTTAATTTTACTTCTTTCAGCCTTTTTAAATAAAATTAGCCTTTTTCCGAAAAAAAAAAATATATATATACAAAATTTATGCAAAACACATGATATAATTAATTTTTCGCATTTCCAATTTGTGTTTTAGAGGTATGACTTTTAAAAAAGTTATTTTACAAATTGTTTTATTTCGCAGAAAATTAACATGAAAAGATTGACAGATTGACAAAGAAAAATTTTTTATCCTCGAAAACATTTTTTTTATTTATTAAGAAGATATTTTTTATTTATTACGCATGAAACAAACTTTACTTAAAAAAAGGGGGGGGGGGTGGTATTATTACCATTAAATTTATTTTTACACATTTTAAAAATTTAAGCAGTGTTTTATCTAATAAACTTCCGTTTTCAAATGAATTTTTTTGAAAGTGATAAAAAAGAAATGGTAAAATGCATTGGAAAATTCTTCAAATAGAAAATTTTAATTACAGACTAACTCATAAAACTATTCCGCCTGAAAGTTAGGACTGCAAATAAACAGTAAAATCAGCTGCTGAAGATCGTCTGCGTCGGATATGACCGCAACCGCAGGGTAAACAGAGAACTTTTTGTAATACACGCGGGAAAAGAACATGACCAAGTCTACAATGTCAGCTTTTGTTTTTGCTTTTTTAAATGTAAGAGAAAGACGTCTGCCATTTTCGGGCAAAAATACTCGGATATTATTAATTTACAGCAAAAAAAAGGTAAGTCTTATTTAATTTAAATTTTTTATTTCTGTTTGTATATTACGATTATGAATTAAATAGTTTTATGTTATACATATAGAAAGTGACTGATCTGGAATTGTTTTGAAGCAAAATTTTCCTAATCGACACTATTTTGTAAAATGTGTTAATCGGCCATCGCTCAAAAAAAAAAAAAAAAAAAAAAAAAAAAAAAAAGAAAGAAATTCATGTCTACATTCATAGTGGGATGAATATAAACATTAATTTGCAGTTACTTGAGATTGAGACAGTGATGTGGAATTTTTTTCGGCTTCTTATTTTTTTCTGATTACTAACACTCATATAACAGTATTTATCGTCATTATTGTTTTGGAGTTAAATATTATATTCGAATAGTATGATATTACGAAACTGTTTCAGTTTAGAAATTAACATTATAGAGCGAAAATGTCTTTTTACATATTATAATAGCGTAGCTTTTGAAAGATTTTTTTTTTTTTTTTTTTTTTTTTTTTTTTTGCTAATAATATTTTTAATTATTATTTAAAACCCTGAATCTTCATACCAATGTTTTCAGATTTAACATTTGCCAAAATTATAAAATAATAGGAATTCCTTATAACATATGGAAACATTTTTGAGAAATTGCTAAATCTAATAATGCATTTAATTCGTCTATTGTAGTTAGTTGTTGTTTAATAGTACAATTAAAAATACTAATTATTATTTTTAGTGTTTTTCAAATTGGTATATTTATTTATTTATTTTTAATTGTATGTAAGCATTTTTTTTCTATTTGCGATTTTAATCAAACATTTAATTATAGACATTCAGAATCAGTTATTAAATTTTCTTCGATTGTAAACTCATTGTTTACGTTTTCGATACACATAAATATTGGCATTAAAGGTGTATTCGAAAAAATATTTTTCCACCTTCAACAGCTCGATATTTTCTGAGACGTTTTCAGACTCATTTTTAAAAGTAAAAACATGAAACAACTTGCTGAGGTGATTTTTTGTAGAGATGTTTAAGAGGCCGTGTGATTTCATTTTCCCCTCAATTCATTAGAATTTAAGTTTAAATAATTATTTTCTCAGTAAGACCTTTTTTTTTTTTTTTTTTTTTTTTTTTTTTTTTTTCATTCCCAGATCTTTCGCTGTGAAAAATTCGGTTCAAAACGCCTACTTTGACAGCATTTTTTTGTAATATTTTCTGCATTTATCAAAAAATCGAGAAGCACGGCACATTAGGTAGTTTCTAAATAAGAGAATCTTTCAGTTTGATGCGTTTGAGAACAAAAAGGAATTTAAAAATGAATCAGAAAATAAGCAGTTTGGATTGAAATACACCCTTAAAAAATAAAATATTATATTTAAGCATTGAAATAAAGTGTTTTTCATGCCTGATAGGAAGCTTATAGATTAAACTGCTTTAGTATATGTTTTTTAAAGTTCATTATTTTACTTTTATATTTCCTTTCAATCATTTATTTTACTTTTATATTTCCTTTTTAACACCTTTCAACAAAGTTGAAAAGTGTTTATGACTTTGGTTTGTCTAGCCGTCTGTCCGCGCTCTAACTCTCGTAAATATACTTGGATTGCTCTGAAATTTTTAGATGTTATTGACCTTTACCATAGCACGGTCCCTATGTGTAACGACGTTTGTAGCATGTTTAGTTCATTTACAGGTACAGTCAAAAGTATTCCGTTACATTACGGCCTATGGGAAAAAATCGTTTCAATGGTTTTTTCATGATTTTACACGTTTTCATACAGAAAAAAATTGATATGCATTTATGAAACGTACTAAAATATGCATTTTAAAGAATACGAGATGCAAAGAATAGTTATTGTTCATTTACAGGGCTAAAAAGAAATTCCAATACATAATGATATAGCGGTGGAGGGAATTGTTTGCGGCGTACTTTAATTATGTTAATCTATTTCATATATAATGAAAATGATATACGTCGCTGAGGTTTACATACTATAAATTTTTCATGTAGAATATGAAGTGTATATAGCATTTACAGGCACACACAATATAGTTCAGATACTATATTGTATCCGAAGTACTGTTCATTTGTGATGATTGCTGGACATGCATTTTTAATTATGATATGCGCTTTTATGATTCGCTATATTTATGCATAGTATATGGTGTATATAAATTCTATAATTCATATACAGGGCTACACAAAAGTATTCGCAAGGATTACTGGGTATGAGCGCAAGTTACTTAAAGGTGGTTTTTAAATGAGTTGTGCATTTTTACGCTGAACTGAGTTTAATTTACTGTTTTATAATATAGATAAAATGGTATACAGGGTCATGCAAAGAATTGGATACATGGCCGTCTATAAATTATAATTTCTGGATATGTGATTTCAGCTGTTTTAAGTGTGTTTTAGTTTGAATTAAATTTTAACTAAACGGTGGCGTGTAATGAAGGTTCTAGGTCAACTACAGGGTTGTACAAAAGTATTAAAGCATGTTTCCATATATTAGTATAAATTGCTGAAAGAGAGTTTCAACCTGTTATGCGTTTTCTTGCTAAACTAAATTATCCCATTATATAATATATATATCAACCTACAGATCAAATACAGGGCTGTTCAAAAGAATTGGAAAACCTATATAGCTATGGACAGTAACTGCGGAAATGAGTTTTTCAAATGTTTTATGCGTTTTCTAAAATGTTTACTTAGTTCTCTTATTTATCTTATTTCCCTAAATAACGAAGTTTTTTTAAAGCATTCGGGAAGTGTTGGAAAGTGTTTTATAATCTATGCTTAACGCATGATTTTTCTTACTTGTTTTTTCTATTTCCCAGATCAGTCTTTTCCTATAGAACATACCAAATCTATTTAAGCTCATATTCACAAAATACAATTTACACGGAAATAAAAAATTTAAATAAATATGGCTTACGTCGTATTTAATAAAGCAAAGATTAATCACAACCACAACACCTTAAAATCTTATACATTCTTAATATAAAGCTTGAACTCAAGATCAAGCTTAGAACTTAATAAAAAAAGATGTCAGTTGACAAACATTGTTTTTTAAGTGGAAAAATTAAAACTATTTTAGAAGAATAGGACTCCAAAATAGCTATATTTTGCTAAAAAGTACGGTAAAAAGATACGATTTTATATCTCAAACAAAACTTTATTTTAAATTTGTCCATTTTAAAATTCATCACAATATGACTTGGAAATTTTTCCACAAAGAAATATTCGGTTTGCATACAATATTTCAAATGAAAATCAAATTTCAAATTAATTGCTTTAAAGGTGCAAAGGCCAACCTAGTGAAAAGAGTCCATGCCGAGACTCGAACCCGTGCCATCAGCATAGCGCACTAACATTCTACAGACTAAACCACATGGAACGACACTCAGCATGGAAAATTTCTCGCTATTACATGCTGGCAAGGCTACAAAAGCAGCATAAGATGGGATATTTATCGTGAGCCACCGACATGGGGCGAACACGAAACTTAATTAAATTCAGCATCGATTGAAACTATATTAAGACTTTTTATACTAAGAATTTTTCCAGAGAGAAACATTCGCCTTGCATACAATATTTCAAATGAAAATCAAATTTCAAATTAAAATTGACTTTTAAGCATGTAATTTGAAATTTGATTTTCATTTGAAATATTGTATGCAAGGCGAATGGTTCTCCCTGTAAAAATTTCCAAGTATTAATATAGATTCAATCGATGCTAGATTGAATTAAGTTTCTGTTTATTCCATGTCGGTGGCTCACGATAAATATCCCATCTTGTGCTGCTTTTGTAGCCTTGCCAACATGTAATTGTGTGAAATTTTCCAGGCTGGGTATCGTTCCGTGTGGTTTAGTCGGTAGAATGTCAGTGCGTTATATTGATGGCCTGGGTTCGAGTCCCGGCATGGAATCATTTTCACTAGGTTGGCCTTTGCGCCTTTTAAGAAATTAATTTGAAATTTGATTTTCATTTGAAATCATCACAGTGTTTATAACAAGTTCGTCACAAATGACACATATTTCACAAATTGGTCACAATGTGACTTCAAAGCATTGTCGCTTTCGTCACATGTTCGTCACAAAATTAATGCCAAAGTAGTCACAAATATCACACTTTTCACAAATTAGTCACACTGTGACTTCACAATGTGACGCCACAAACGACCTCTAAAACGGCCATAACGACCTCGCATTCTAGTCACTATGACGTCAAATCGACGGTCACAAAGTCACAGTGTGACTTCACAACGACGTCGCCGTGACGTCACCAAGCCTTACGGGGCCAGTCTGAAAGAAGTTTCACAAAGCCATCAGGGTCATATTTTTTTAGATCACTACAAACCAACGCACTAAGGGACAAAATATTTTTTGATCAATACATGGGAAAACACATATGAACATGAATGCACTGATGATGCGAAAACAATGATGAGTCACAATACCACTGCAAAAATTAAAGATGATAAAGCACTGTAGCACCATCTATTGCGTTCTTTATAAATACACACTATCATCGGGAAAATGCCTTCTGAACTTATGAAAAGGTTAAAAGCTGCCATTACAATAATAAACTATATAAAATCACGAGCTTTTAAAAGCAAACTTTTTCCTTCATCCTCCCCTCCTACTAAATACTGAAGTAAGATGATATTGTCTATAAAGAGCGTTTACACGATTGTTGCAACTTCATAGGTGATATTAGAAGAACTAAAACTCTAAACTGGCAAAATTTTTAAATAATGAATTTAATTCTAATTGTATATTTTTCCGATATGTTTAGGAAAGTGAAATACATGTATCTATCACTGCTAAGAATATCTGTCACAATTTCCGATTCATTTACCAAACTTGCCTTCTTTTAAGGTGAAACACATGTATTTGTCGGATTCTGAGGTAAACGATGATATCGATGACGTTCATCTTGTTACAAAGGAAGAGAAATAACACCGGATAAAAAATATACAAATAAATATTCAGGGCATCCTACAGCTTTGAAAAACTCTTTCAAACAAAATTTTTTAACAACTGAATAGAAAAGCTTTCGACGACTGATCTAAATGTGTTCAGTGTTATCGAAAAATAATCAGCTTATACTCAGTGTAACAGTGAGATCCTCTTTGACTTGACGTCTCATAGCAAGTTACACTAATTATACCAACAACACCCGGTTATTTGGTGGGATCAAATGGAAGTATTTCGATTTGAACGAGAAATGTTTCATAAAATAAATAAATATAAATCAAACAGAAATAAGTTAATTAGTTTTAAAGAAAAATTATTTTCTGAAATAATTTTTATAAAACTTGAGTAAAATTTCTGGTATATGTAGTAGAATTAAAGATCTTACTTTAAAATAAATCGAAACACAGAAGTCTTTTAAATGGAGAGACAAACATTTGCTTGCAATTACTATCAACTGGACTTGGATTCAGAAATTTGTGCAAAATAAGCTAATCACATTAAGTGTTTGTGCGTTATTGTTTGTCATTCTAATAATGTAAAATTTATTGCAAAGCAAATGTTACGATTTCTCGAGTTTTGGAGGTTTTTTAACATTAGGATTGTAAACTTTTGAAAATTCCATCTGTATCGATGATAACTGAAAATAAATTAGGTATTACAGTAACAGTTTCAAAACATAATTTTATTTCTGGGACAATGCACAATTGTTTAGATTACTATTCATTCCCTCTTCCTGTGATCAGTAGCAATGCACCTAAAAAACGTTACTATGATCTTTAAAAAAGTGCAATTTAGCCACAATATTAAATTGGCATTTATTAAAATGAAAAGTATTTTTTTTATTACAATGGAAAAATGGCGCCATTAAAAATATAAATATCCTTTAATTTCCCTTTTCTAATCTTATATACAAAAATGGATGAATTTAGTTTTCACCGTTACAGGAATTTTTTTAAAGATTATACAAAATGTAATTACCTTGGACGGTATATGTTTATTCTTTAAGTGCGACAGTGGCAAACTAACTTTTAACCTCTCACCGCTTGTGTTCCAACCATACATTCTATTACGAAATTTGCTCCAACAGCTGCGTTCTATCACCACGTAAAAGTTTGCCCCCTTTTCTAATCTTATATACAAAAATGGATGAATTTAGTTTTCACCGTTACAGGAATTTTTTTAAAGATTATACAAAATGTAATTACCTTGGACGGTATATGTTTATTCTTTAAGTGCGACAGTGGCAAACTAACTTTTAACCTCTCACCGCTTGTGTTCCGACCATACATTCTATTACGAAATTTGCTCCAACAGCTGCGTTCTATCACCACGTAAAAGTTTGCCCCCTTTTCAGATACACCCTGTATATAATTGCTTTTGAAACTTTCTTGAAGCAAAACTTCAAGTAATATAATTTCTGGATACAATTTTGAGTACAAAATTTCTTGCACTTATCACACTTATCACAAAATCCTATCATTGATTTCCATACGTATTTTCTTGGACCAATACAAATTAGGAAGACTGTATATAGTTTCTTATACTTATAATTACAGATTGATAGATTATAAATGTAAGTAAATGACATATTAATTGATAAAGATGACGAAAAAGATGCGGCTAAAGAATTGTGTAAAAAATACAGTACCTTTTTAAATATATCACTGTATTATATAATACAGATAATATGAATCTGGATACATAAAAGCGTCAAATAAAATGAACTGATTTTTTAAATTAAAAGGAATGTTATAAGGAAATATGTTGTAAAGAAGATTGCCCATAAAGATGAAATGTCCCACTTCCATCAGCTCCCTTGAAAGTGGTTTACAATGTATATACATAAAAAATTAAACATGTATTTAGTTGTATCTTTGTATGAGAGAAAATGCGAGTGAACATCTCCTAGTAATAAAGTGAAAAATGGATAAATATAATAATTATAAATGAATGAAAATATTTAACTATACAATATTTAATTATTAGTATACCTCGTTTTGTATTAGATTTCCTGTATTATATTTCCTGTTCTGTCATGTTTTGCTCTATTATTATATTTCATATAAAGATATTGAGATTTACATTTCTAGAACTAGAGAGTTTATGTCAGTTTCGAATTAAATGATAAAAAAACTAATCTCAAATGTAAATACAGTGAATTCTCGATAAGTCGAATTAGAAGGGATCTGCAAAAATATTCGAGTTATCGTAAGTTCGACTTATCGAAAACCCTTAAATATCTACAGAAAATATATAAAAAATAATTTAATCTTATTGATAGGAATTACAATTATACTGTAATAACGGAGTCTGGCAAAATGAGCACTAAAGAAAAACGCAATTTAATAGTACATAATATATGGTACTTACAAACTTAAATTTTGTGAAAAAAACTTGTTAATGATGACTGCTTAAAGGAAATTTTTGTCTTTCACTGGTTAGAAAGTTCTTTTGTAAACAAAGGAAAAGAAAAACGTCCACACTCTCTCTACTTTCGAAATATTGCTGTAGTGTCGTCATTGCCGCTTGTGATTCTTGATTATTTAGTGGTGAAACGCTATTTACTTCCTCGTCGTCATCTTCAGATTCAGGATCGTTCTCCATCTTTTTTATTGCTCCAACTATATCTGAATCACTAAGTTCTCCGCAAACTGCAACATGTTCGCCAATATTCAAAAACTCAGCATCGTCATTTTCAGAAATAACTTGATGTTGTAGATTTTCATTCACAACACATGAGTCCGCATTGCTTGCAAAGAAGCCACATCTACTGAAGCAATTTTTGATAGTGATTTGTTTCATATCATTGTTCCAGGCACTCGAAATTAGTCTAATTGCTTTTAACACATCACACTTTTTATTTATTCCACATTCGTCATCCTCGATTGTCTACCGCTCTAGACGTTTTATGTCGGAATGCTTTAAACATTTAATTATTCCCTGGTCTGCTGATTTTAGCTTAGAAGCTGTGTTATAGAAGGGAGAATTTCTAACTTGTTATATTTCTAATTCAAAAGTTGACTGTGAGCTGTACACTGATCAATGAGGATCAAAACTTTACGCTTTTATGCATGAAACACTAAATATAAATTTCTGATGTATTCCTCGAACAATATTAGCGTCATCCAAGCTTTGTGATTAGATCTGTTCTACACGGGAAGTGACATTTTATTTTTGAAAGAGTGAGGATTTTTTTATTTACCGATGATCAGTAAAGGTAATTTTTCTGTTCCATAAGCATTTGCTCCGACAAGGACAGTTAAACGTTCTTTACTTAGCTTTCCACCGGAACATGATTCCCCCTTAAACCCCATCGTCTTGTTAGGAAAAAAGTTGTAAAAAAGTCCCATATCATCCATATTGAAAACGTCATCTGCAGTATAACCTGCAATAAGTTTGGGTAATGAAACTGTCTTCCATTCATCTCACAGTGCATCAGACACACCTTTTGCTTCCCCGTGTGATGTCCGAAACACGATGATGTGTAAGGCTTTAAACTTTTCAAGTCACCCGGTGCTTGCAGTGAAGCGTTCCTCATTCAATAATTTTGCGAAATCTAAAGCGTTCTCTCGTAACATCGTACCACTTAAAGGAATTACACTCTTCTGTGACCTGTAATATGTAAACCATTTTTATGAGGGCTGTTTCGATATCTTGAAAGCGCACGCCTTTATCCTTTTGCACTTTGGGTTGACACTTGACTTATGTCTTTTGAAAATGCTTTCTTTATCTTTCAGTATGGTAGATAGCGTGTTGGGAGGGGTACCACATTTCAGGGCTATATCTTTGTTCTTTAAATTAGGATTGTCTTCAATATCTTTTATCAAATTTACTTTTTATTCTAAAGTAAGAATTTGTAATTTCCGCTTCGACATTTTGAAAGACCCAACTGAAAATGTATCACGATGTGAAAGCAACAAGCACTAAAATGACAAGACTCAACTTTAAAGTAATGAACTTCAATGAAATCTCAATGGAATCGCAAAAAGAAAAATCCTTGCATAAAAGCGTGTGAAATTTGACCAATTAGAATTCACTTAGCCACCTTTTCTGTTTCCAAAGTTGAGTCCTGTTGAGAAAAGGGAATGTGTAAAATAGAAATGAATGGGGTGGGGGCATGGAACGATTTAAACTGAAATTCCGAACTCACAGAGACTCCACACTGACCGATGTAGGAAGTAAAAATAGCGCCTGTCAAAGCCGGCGTAGGAATGCAGAAAAGCTTTATCTAACAGAAACTGCCAGTATTTTGAGCTGTGGCTGAAAAATTAAGAAATCAGTCGACTTACTGCTTTTTCTCTAGCGGAAAAAATTCGACTTAAGAGATGTAGACTTCGAAAGAACGAGAAAGTTTAACATTGAATTGTAATAAAGGGGCCTGGACTTCGTGTAAACTTCTATTTAAACAAATATTCGACTTAACTGACTTCGACTTATCGAGAATTCACTGTATATAGTAATCTTTTAATATTTTGTAAAAAAAAAGTTTAAATCTACAATTAAACCAGTCTGCATCAAAGGCGCATATATGCGGCAATTAAGAAATTTATCTTACATTCACAAATCTCGAATTCGTACCAGAAATTCTGAATAGTAATTTTGTCCTTATTCTATGACAGACGTTTAGATAATTCATTAAGTAAAAATCTTCATTTAGAATTTCTGGTATGGATTCAGAATTTTTGTATATTAAATAAATACCTGAAATGCACTCTAATGATGCAAATATGTTTAAATTATTTCTGCAGAAATGTCGATAACATAAATAACTTCTATAATCTGCCGAAACTTTCTTTTCACAGATTTTTTGAAAAATTCTGTCTTTGGTATTCATCAGCTCTTGGTTGCAAAAGCGATAATTTGAGGACTAGATAACAGAATTCTAAATAGAAATTCTTAAAGAAATTATCAGTTTTAGGGGCAGTCTCACAATCTTTTGACTTTTAAGTCCCTGATTTTTTTTTTTTTTAATCTTAGTACATATTCTGGTTATATATATATATATATATATATATATATATATATATATATATATATATATACTGGAGAACATCCCATTGCACGACTGTATAACAATATTAAAGAGATAAATAAGTTTTGGACGATGTTTGTGGTCTAAATGTCCAGGAAACTCTTATACCGTCCCGTGTCCCTGATGCTGATTTTTAACTTTGGATCTGTCTGTATAAAATTGTTTCAATAAAAGTAATTCGATGTAATTTTTTTCCGACACTGGGACTATTGTTTGATATAAATATGTAGCAAAAAATTAACCTGCACACATTTTTATGATTGTTATTATTTTTTTAACTCTGTCCCTTGGTTTAGATTTCTTATCGTCTCTCTCCTAAAATCATACAGAAATTCACTTCAGATGAAGCCACAGATTTTTTTAAAAGTTTTTTGTCATACAGAAGTATGCTAGAGAAAGAATGTCTAAAATTCTTTAATAGGAATTTTACTGCAGAATTTAAATCAGCATTTAAAAAATAATTTCAAGGATCGTGGCTTTATTGGTAGTCTTACCGTTCCCAAGGTTTATTCCTGCACTTTTTGAGGTAAATTATTTTTTTTTATTTAATCAAAAGTAAATAACTGTTTCTAAAAATTAATGAACATTGTGGCTATCACTTAGTCTTAACATGATTAGCTTAAAACTAGGAGGTAATTTTCATTACCGTCCCATCCGTACCATAATTTTTTTTTCTCTTACCGTCCTTTTTTCCCTACACCTTCCCCTTTTTTTACCTTACCGTCACTTCTTCAACACCTTTTATTACAATGTTATACCAAAATTTTGTACTAAAAACACTACATCGTTATTATTTCTTATTTGAATGTCCTGTGGGTTCTATGCTATTTCATTATAAATGAAAATTTAGAAGAAATAAAAATTTTTGCTGCTAAAATGGTAAGAAAAATTAAACTTGCAAGTTTAACTTAAACCTCAGTCAAATAAAAGTTTTTCGTTGCTGACCAATTTTCCTTTATTTTGAATTATTAAGGCATTCGTCTGTCAGATTAAAATGCTATTTTAGCAAGTTTAATTTCCCCAGATTTTTATTCTTG
The DNA here is from genome assembly GCA_963932465.1 of Maratus speciosus. NCBI lineage: Eukaryota > Metazoa > Arthropoda > Arachnida > Araneae > Salticidae > Maratus > Maratus speciosus. The sequence goes on along the minus strand of OZ010790.1, from coordinate 298,721,686 downwards.
AAAGTCAGAAGACAGTGAGAATGTCCCTTTAATGAAGTCTGAATTATTGTCGGCCAAAGGTAAAAAAAACAACAAAAAAACATCATGATAAAATGAAATAAGAACTGGATTCTTAAAGCACATTATCTTTATTCAAGTGTTACTCCAGAAAATGTTGTTTCGCTATTTATTTTGACATACAAAATACAATTCGTTAAACACAGAAGAGTTGAAAGTGTTTTTTTGAGTATTCAAATCTCACCAGAATAATTGAATAGTTCGATGGTAGTTTTGTCTGTACTATTTGCTATAGTTTTAAAACATAATTTTAAGGGATTTTGTTTTAAAGAATGCTGAAAAGAAGAATATTTTATATGCATATGTGTGTGCAGGGTGATTGATTAATTCCGTTTCGCCTCAAATAACTGTAACTGATTAACCGAGTTAGCTACAACTGTGAACATTGTTGCTTGATATAGATGCTAGTTAGATGATGGAAATTCAATGAAATCTGCTTTAAAGTTAGCCGTCATAAGACGAATAAAAGTATCACCAAAGAGGAGATTAAATGCCATGGTGTAGAAGTAGCTCAAGTTGACTTCTGACTGGACAACAGGCGGAGGCGGGGCAAATGTGTCGAAGTCGGCGTTTACAAGCTGTCTTTTGCCGCTCCTTTGTCTGTCCAATTACCGCATTCCTTATGCTTACAACCAAAAAACTTTTTTTCTGTTTATTTTTATGTTTCTTAAAGAATTCTATTCATATTTATGTTTTCTTATTTGTTTTGATATATAAGAGTTTTATATAGAACTCAACTGGATCACTTAAAATTACGAAATCGGTCATTCATTTACCCAAGCTGATTCTTGGTCTAAGCTTAATTTTTGTATAAAACTTGTAAGATTACACTGGAACTCAAAGAAACAATATACACAGCAGAAAAATAATCCAAAAAAGAAACATTTCGTTAAAATTTAGATCTGCATTTAAATGTAAAAGTTGTACTTCAAATTATGCAGATACTCTTATTTAAAAGTCTATTCTTGATTGTTCTTCTGTAATGGTAGTAATAAAGAATGTTGCTAAAATAACAGCTACAGTATAATAGCGATTTTTGTAAAAGAGACGTGTGATCTGTTTATTGACTAAATTGAAACTGCTCCAACAAAATTAAAAATTAATGAATAAAAAGTCACTCTGGCCATATGGTACAATATCTATTTGGCTATTTTTTTTTTAAAGCATCCCTATGATGAAAGTTTTTCTTTCTTTACTTTTGTCCGATTCCAGAAAATTCTGAAATATTGTGTCTGAAAATCTTTCTGCAAAAACACCGATTAAAAAAAAAAAAAAAAAAAAAAAAATTCTGCTGTATAATGAAACGGATATCATTCTTTCTTTTGACGGAAAATCTAATAAAATCTATTATTAGTATTCATCAACTATTGAATGAATAAAGAGTTAATATGATGTCTGAATAAATAGGTTCGAAAAACAAATTCTTAATGAGATCATCAATTTTGTTCAAGACCTATTTAATGATTGGCAAAAGAAAACGAACATAGCAAGATATAAATAAACTGGGAAATAGATGTTCAATACACATTAGATTCGTATAAGTGTTATTTTAATAGAATGGGTTTTGCTTTTTCTTCGGAAATACATAATGTAATTCGTAAAACAAAAATCATTTGTTGGTATTACTTTAGTATAAAAATTTCTCAAGAGCCGCGTTTAAAACATTTAGATCCTTCTAATATCTCCATTTTTTTCTGTTTCTCTCGAAAATTAAGTTTTACATAAACTGGATTTTTAAATTACCGTATACAATGTCTGTAACAATCCGTGAAATTAGTTTTATATTCGTATAAATTTTAGTGACAATTATGAAATATTTACTGGACTAATAGAATATAATCTTCTTTAATTTCTAATCCTTCGGTATATCGCGCATTTAGATAAAGAGGCATTTTGTCTTGCCTTCCGACAGTTGCGATATAAGGCTCCTTATAAATATATAAAAAGATGCAAGGTGCAAATCAAATATTTGTGTTATATAAATGCTTTTACAAGCGTATATATATTTTTTAATTTTTTGATGAAAATTTAAATTTACATATAAATATAATTTAAAAGATTCTGGAAAATTGTCTTCTTTTCCTATAAAAAAGAATTCTGGAATCACGTGTACAAAACAAAACGTTTATTGAAAGAAACAGATAACCCTCTTTGTTTTGTTACCCGACTGAAAAGAAGGGTTATGTGTTTCACGCGTATCTGTGTATGTGGATTTCTGTATACCCTCGAAACATCCCAACGGCTGGATGGATTTTAAAGAATGAGGTCTCTATCAATTCGTCTTAACGGCCCGATGGTTATAGGTTAGGTTTTGTTTTTATAAATTCAAAATGGCGGCCGTAAAATACAAAATGGTGGTAGAGACGAAAAAAAAATTACGCACCCTATTGAGTGGAATATCATTGGATAGGCCTTTCAAAATGAAGACAATGTTTCATTGACTATTTTACAGTCAGAAGTTCCGTTAAAATATTATGCAACCTGGAAGTTATGTATGTAGGATCTCTAGCTTTACTGCAACTCTAACCATCATAGACATCTATAGACCTCATCAAAACAGTGTTTATAGATAGGAACTAATAATTTAACACAACTGAAAAGTCATCAATACAACTAAATAAAAAAATAAGTAAGTAATATACACAAGCAATATAAAAAATATATTTTAAGTCAATTCCTACTTAGGTCAATAAATAAGAGAATTTTTTTTCTCCCATTCTTCTTTCCTCTTGAGTGGCACTTTAAATGCCTTGATCAAGAAGAGTTCTCTCTCGGTCTTAAAATACCTTGATCAAGAAGGGGGGCTCTCTCGATTATTGAAAATTAATTAATTGAATTGAATTGATGAATTAATATTTTGAAAAAAAACTGGATTAACATCAAGTGTCATCCACTACAAGTTTAAAAAAATTATTTGAGCTTGATTGAAAAAAAAAAAATAGTTTCACATTGATGAGAAATAATTAATTAGTTCGCTTTTTACGGAGTCGGGATTTTTGATTTTTTAAATTTAATTGTTTATTTAAATTCATTTATTGATTGTAATCGGCTACTGACAGAAAAACGCGTCTGATGATGACGCATTAAATAGGTTCGAAATATAAATTATTATGAATATTATCACTTTTATTCAATACCTGATTAATCTCGGTCTTAGAAAACGAAGACAGCATGATTATAAATAAAATGGAAACTGATTATCGATGAACTGTAGAGTTTTGGGTGTGCTGCTTGAGGAAATGTTGTTTACCTATTTATTATGAAATACTCAGTGCAATTTGATTATGCATAAAACATTAGTTAGTGATGTCAGAATATTAGTATTTATAAAAGATCGTTTTTAATATCAGAATATTTTATGGGAATTGAAATAAATGATATAGAAATGAACGAAGACACCGAAATTATATTTATACAATGTGAGTCAGAACAACTGTTCATAAATTTGCAAGATGGTACAGCACAATATAACAAACATTTTTTTTTTTTTTTTTTTTTTTTTAATCTGGATTTTCAATTCATTTTTTTACTTAACAATTCAGAGTGTCTTAATCGAATCTAAACCCCGCTATCAGTGATAAAAATGATTTCGCTTCTGATACAAAAAATTGTTTATTTTAGTATGATTAACGACCTCCTAACGTTTAACCAAATTTTTTTAATAATGTTGTATAATTTTTCAATAAGAAAAAATAATAATTTGGAATTCAGTTACAAAATAATAAATTTACATAGATATTTATTTTTTAAGGGGGTTACATGGCCTTTAAACTTTCAAAAAATCAGTTTTTAGATTCTGTTTTATTCTTTTTTTTTTTTTTTAATTTCTCAATAATATGTGAAAAAACCCATTCAAAAATCTGCATTATTTCTTCAGTTCTAATCGTTTATAGACGGTGAGCACAATTCAATGGCCCTTGATCATGAAACTTTAAAATGCGTATGGAGATTACTAAATTTGTAGTTTGCGCGCACTCGTACTTCCAAGCTATAGCTTTAAAAAATTAACCAGATATGCATTTCTTTACAGTCATCATGCTAAAACCAAAAAAAGAAATCGCATATTTCGTTTATTTATTTTTTTGCACTTGAAAAACTTGAAATGTTTTTTTGAAACTTTTGTATATTTTCTGCTAAAATTAAAGTTTAAACAAAATTTTTTGTATATATTTTGGTATTTAATTTACAAGTACGTGTGTCATTATTCTATTTTGTTCAAAAATTGTTTTTATATGGATAATTTAGAGATTTATCAAGCGCGGAGCATTTGATGATTTTAATTCACACGTTAGTGAGATGAATGTTTAAGTTTAAAATTTAATATTAATGTATAAACTTTAGGCAGAAATAATAAAAAAAAGGTCTTAATTGCATATTATTTGCGTTTTGGTATTTGGCAAAAATGGCGATGGTTTTGATCGTTTCGACAAACTCAAAGGTCCTCTGAACCCTTAAGATTCTGGGAGACGCCTTGTATTTTATCTAAAAAATCTTTTGCAAAGGCCCCGATGAAAGAAGCTTCTACTATCGAACGAAAGAGAATAAAGCTTTCTTCAGTCCATAGAAATTTCTAACATAAGTATTGAATGAGGAATTGTAAATCTAATGAATGAATAGATAAATTTTAAAATACATTTTTTAGGAGATAGTCTATTTCATTACTTCAAAGACAGGATTAGGGGTTACACCAGATAAAGATTTTCAAAACACCCTTTTTTTATTAGATAAATTGTTTATACATTTAAGAATATCTTAAGCCTTTAAACATTGTAAAATTCAAATTATGCCTGGAGTTACAGCGCGGCGCTTATCCGAGAATTCCGATTTTCCTCGTGTATCTATAGCCATCAAGCGACCCCCAATAAGAAACTAAAGAGATCATGAAATTGAAAAAAAATGCGCAAAAAGTTTCGGAGAACATCGTTGCATCACTGGAAGACGACATGTACGGTAAGACCGGTAAGACGCAAGACCGGTTTTAACGTAAGTAAAAAATGTTTGGTTTCAAGATGCTGATGCGGGGTTTTTAGGTAGATTTCGTAAAAAGTACTACCTATTACTTTCCCCTATGTTGGAATTTCTGAAAAAAAAATTGCAGCTCTACGCCGATCATGACCCCTAGAACCCTAAACCACATCCAATGCAAAACTATGTACATTTGTCTATCTATCTCTCTCTATCTCTTTTTCTATATATATCACTTTTTTTATGGACACGATAATTTCTATAATTCTGAACAAATTTCTTCCAAACTAACACATAAAATCAAGGGGCCGAAAATCTCGGTCGAATTCGCTAATGGGCAAAAAACGGACCAAGAATGGTGGAAATAGGGAGGGGTTTTGGGGAAACCGAAAAATCCCAATAACTTCTTAATTATAGTACCTATCAAATCAGTTTAAAGTTATTAATACTTCTATAAAAAGGGCCAACATATTAATGACAGATTTTTGTTAAATCGAAAATGGGCTCAAGGGGCTAAAAAAATTAGGGTTTTTGTTAGAAAAAAATTCATAACTTCGTCAATTTTTAAAATATCAAATCCAAATAAGTTTATTATAAATATTATATACAACTTTTATATTGACAAATTTTTGATAGGACTAAGTGTTACTACAAAACAATTCTTAACTTCGTCAATTTACAAGATATCGTCCGCTTAAACTTATTTAAAATCTTCTTAATATTGTCTAAAACTTTTATTATTACAAGTTTTTGATAGGACCAATTCATACAGCAGAAACAAATTGAAAATGCATAGTGGTCGAAGAAAAAATTATCGTATTATCGCATTAACGTAATTATCTTATTGACATATTAACATTATCGTATTAACATAAAATTAACGTATTCTGAAAAAATCAGCTCTTGCGAGAAATGAAATTAAAAACTCATCAAAAGCGGCCAGATAAAACTGTTAATCTGGGTTTATCTATAATCTTGATTTAGTTCTTGTTGATGAAATTAGTACTTAACTTCGAAATCCACCTGGGGCTGTAGGTCGAGCCGTGAGGGATACTTTTGACTTTCGCGTTTTTCTCGAAACAACTTTTCTCAAAATGGTGTACAAGATATCTCAAGATCTTCTTAGGAGCCTACTTCAGTCAGGGGTAAAAAAGAACACGCTGATGTTAAGTCTATGGGGGGCGTTATTTTCAAATTTCTCGCTTTGATTTTAATATTCTTGAATGCTTTTTTTTTTTTTTTTTTTTTTTTTTTTGCATACGTTAGCTGAGGACGATCTAAAACCGGGCTAGTTTTTCCTTTTTCCATTTTGGTTGGATTATATATATATATATATATATATATATATATATATATATATTAGGATAGTTTCAATTTCAGAATCGGTTTTAACCGGTTCCGATAGTGAAAGTAATTTTCTTTTTTAAAATCTGAAACGAAAATCGAAAAATTAAAAACTAGCCCGGTTGTAGATCATCCTCAGCTATCCTATGCAAAAAAAATCATTTAAACATATTAAAATTCATGCAAGATATTTTAAAATAACACTCCCATAGACTTAGCATTAGCGTTTTCGTTTTTTCCCGTAACCGGCGTGGACTCCTAATCGATTTTGATGAAATTTAAGTCACACATTCTTTATAATACTATCTAAGACGTAGCACAGGATTTTTTTTCATAGATGCCACGTTCACTTTTTATAAATTTTTGAATCTCCAAATTTTGATAAAATTCAAAGTTTTTTTCAAGAAGCAGAAAAAATGCTATGCTATATCATAGCTATTGCCTTTCTAACTAAGGAAAAGTTTAATTTTTATTTTTCAGATTATGTCTTACAGAGAAAAAATTACACCATCAGCAAGGATTTTCAAAAGTGGGTCCTACTTGATTGCTGATATCTTCGCCATTTTAAAAATTTTGTATTTTTTTATTGTTCATAATACATCTATGTATGTACATGTGTAAAATATAAATTGTTATATATATTTAATAGATCCATAAAAAATATGTTATTGTTATAAACTTATTTGTATTCTCCATGGTGCTGTAACCTCTGAATGATGGTGAAGAAAAAAAAGGGAAAAAAACTAGAAAACAGGAGTTCCGCCTTATTCAGAATTTTGTGTCACCTCCAATGAAAAAACTATAGGTATATGTACAAAGCATATTTCAGTTTTAAGACTTAAAACACACGCTTTTTATTTTATATAAAATGACGTCATTCGCATTCGCTGAGGAATTCCACATTTACGATCCAGCTTAAACAACATCTACTGCACATGACGTCACTATCGTTGAATAATACACAAATCAAAAAAAAAAAAAAAAAGAGATGTCGTCATTCGAGAAACTTCACCCAAAAAAAGGACTACCTAATGATTCGTATGCCTTCATGTGTTTCTAATATTTATATAGATACTTAAAATTAAATATAGATTATAATAGCTCCATGTTTTATCAGAAATAATTGATTTGTATTTTTGTAAATAGTACGTATTTTAATTACATATTTTTTTTTTCAGTTGTTATGGGACAATGGCAACAAAAAGATATAATTACTGTTTTCCAACTATTTTTCCTTTACTTTCTACGGAAATAGAATACTTGAGTTGCCAAAATTAAACAAATAGCGCTAAAAACTACTAAAAAATTAATATCTCAAAAATAAATGGAGATGCAGTTTTCAAACAAATTGCATTTAAAAGGACTTTTTTTTTTACCAGTATGACGGCATAAAAATTGAAAATGTGTGATGCTTAGAAGTTAAAAAATTGCAATAGACTTTTGAACCGTACAGTGACACCTCTGCTTTGTTTTATGTCTGACTTATACAACGGAACTTTATTTTTTAGAGACGACATTTTTACTGCTGGGAGAAAGAAATAGCACATCGGTGGCTAACAACGTGTGACACAGGAAATAGCGATTTAAATACTTATTGCCCAGTAGATTTGTGTAAATGTTACATGAGAAAGATTGTTTTGCTTATTATTATGAACTATGCAGAGTAATTAGTTAAAGAAAAATCATTTGTTTATTTCCCTTTAACATTAAAATTTCTCAAGAACTTTTTAAAAGATTCTTTCATAGGACTTTTTTGTTTTTGTAGCATGAATGAATTCTTTCAAAATTTCTTTTTTTTTATATACATGTGTGGGGATGTATGTATTTATGATTAAATATAGATATAGTATATCTAGTTTATATAAATAGCTATACATATAATTATTAAGATGCTACTTGGCGCAGAATGATATACATTTAAAAGCAACGTTAAAAACGCCAGAATAAGCAAACATTCAGCAGAGTAGTTTCGGTAGCGTTTAGCGTACCGTCATCGGTGCAAAGAATAACGGAATCATGCTCATTTATATAGAGGAGAAGCGGATTCAACTGAGAAGTCCATTAACAAATGGGGAAACAGGAAAATGCGGGTACCAGTCAATGGGTCCCCCTATACTGTTCTCCCATTGGCTGGTACCCGTATTTTCTTGTTCCCCTATTGGTTAATGAACTTCTGAGTTGAATCCGCTTCTCCTCTATATAAATGAGCAAGTTTCCGTTATTCTTTGTACTGAGAACGGTACGCTAAACACTAAGGAAACTAGTCTGCTGAATGTTTGCTTATTCTGGCGTTTTTAACGTTGCTTTTAAATTTATAGCTATACATATCTACTAATCTATCTCTATTTATCTATCTGTCTGTAAAATATATATATATACAGTATGCGCACTAAAGTCCCTTGCCACTCTCTTAACTTCGGAACGCTGATGCAATGTTCATAAAAGTACTGTCTAGGTATAGTAATGTATCCATGCAATATTGAATGAAACCGCCTACGACGCCATCTGGGGAAAAACTGCTAAGTTAGAATTCCATTAGCGTGTTTTAACCATTCCATTATTTGCATTAATATCCACAAGATGTCTTTTCGTACTTAACTGATGATGCTCTATAACTTTGTAAATCACTTTTCCTCTATTTCTTTCTATTTTTCAGATAAGAATGTTAACTCCGGAGTTTTGCCACCAGGTGGCGCCATAGGCGGTTTCATTCAGTAGCACATGGATACTTCACATACCTAGATACAACTTTTAGGAGCATAGCAGCAGCCGTTTTGGAGTTAAGAGAGTGGCAATGGACTTTAGTGGGCATACTGTATTTATATATAAATATATATATTCTGGCGTGAAAGAAAAACTGCATGTTTCCCTTTTGAGGCAATGGTTAAAGACTTTTAAATCACTTATCCTCTATTTCTTTCTATTTTCCAGATAAGAATGTTAACTCCGGAGTTTTGCCACCAGGTGGCGCCGTAGGCGGTTTCATTCAGTAGCACATGGATACTTCACATACCTAGATACAACTTTTAGGAGCATAGCAGCAGCCGTTTTGGAGTTAAGAGAGTGGCAATGGACTTTAGTGGGCATACTGTATTTATATATAAATATATATATTCTGGCGTGAAAGAAAAACTGCATGTTTCCCTTTTGAGGCAATGGTTAAAGACTTTTAAATCACTTATCCTCTATTTCTTTCTATTTTCCAGATAAGAATGTTAACTCCGGAGTTTTGCCACCAAGTGGCACCGTAGGCAGTTTCATTCAGTAGCACATGGCTACTTCACATACCTAGATACAACTTTTAGGTCATAGCTGCAGCCGTTTTGGAGTTAAGAGAGTGGCAATGGGCTTTAGTGGGCATACTGTATTTATATATAAATATATATATTCTGGCGTGAAAGAAAAACTGCATGTTCCCCTTTTGAGGCAATGGTTAAAGGCTTTTCACGTTATGGATTAATTATGGAACAATTTCCAAAACTGGCATACGTATACTGCACATTTTACTCTTTAGCTCATTATGTTAATTTTTGATCTGTCGTAAGAATCCATGAAAATTATAAAGATGACATATTTACGAGCTCGTATTAGTATGAATTACATAGATTTATGTAAACATTCTGCAGGTAAGGATACCAGTCAGTCATCTACCTATCATCCAGTAAACATATTTACAATTTCATAGGAAAATATTGCTTCCGTTTTTTTAGAGTTTAAGTGCAAACACAGATATTACAAAATATGACTTACATTTTAAAATCTCTCAAACATTTAGAGTTTTATCAATGGCATCTGAAGTCGTCCCTTGCTGTTAAGCTCCTATGTACCGTGAATACTTCGCACGTACTACACACGGCTCTTCCTCTATACTTATATATATATATATATATATATATATATAAATTCATGAAGGCAAGACAGAAAGGCGAGGTAACAATCGTCAAAGTAGATTAGGAAAAAACCTTCGTGTATAAACTAACTCGAAGGACGCGACAGAAAATTTTGAAATAAAAATCAAAGAATTAACTTTTACACAAAAGGAAAATTCAACAGTAAGAAAATTCCGCTAATACAGTAGAAAATCAAAGACATAACGCAAACAAAGTAGATAGGCTTTATATTTATTTTTTGCCTAATTAAACAATATATATATATTTTTTTACCCTTCGTCGTAGATATATTTAACATCTATAATAGATGCATATCACTAAATTTACAATTTCATAATTGTAGTACTAAAAGTAGAAGATTGCATTGACGTGCAATCTCTGAATATGTATTAAACAATTAATTTCTTAACACATCTTCTATAAAACAATCAAGATACTAAACTGTTTATTATATATATTTATTTTAAGAATGCAAAAATACTTGTCAAGTATTAATATAACATAATACTTTAATAAACATCTTAAAACAGAATTCCATGATAAATATAATAAAACTAACATGCAAATCTAATTTTATATCATCTGTGTAATGAATTTCAGCTTACTTAAAATATTTTTCTGGAACCATGCCGATACAACAAAAAGCTTCCGCTATCTAAAGATGCGGGGACACTGTTACTTTAGACAGATTCCCGGGAAAAATTCATTCATTAATAGTCCTCAGCTATTGACAAAAGGAGAGTTAATCTGATGACTGAATAAAGAGGTCGAAAAGGAAATTCCGAAGGAAATCATGAGTTTTATTCATGACCTGATTAATACCGTGTGAAAAAAAGACAACGTGACATAAATAAAATGGGATTTCGTTTCTCAATGCACATAAAATTTATAAAAGTGTTACTTGAGACATTTGTTAATTGTGAAATTATAATGAAATAATGAAATAACTGTTAATTCTTATTTATGCTTTGAAATAAATTAACTAAAACCCTTTTTTTAATACTTTTTTTCGAGTGTTTTTTAATATACTTATTAAAATGAATGCAGTCATCTGAAGTTTTTAAGAATAAAATTAAACAGGAAGTTAGAAAAATGATGCATCCCGCTTTCATTATCAAACACCATCAGAATATGTTTAGATAGTTGCGTATTCTGGTACTTTTATATTAACCGGACGCAAATCTCTCCAATTGCATTTTTCTCGCCAGCAGCAGTGTATTTTACGTGGTAATGTACAAACAATGCTTTGATTTTCAAATAAAATGCCTTGATTTATGTTATTATTTAATACTAATTTTCTTCTTTCATTCCTTTTCTTTTTCTTTTATTTCTTTTTTTTTTAATGAAATGAGTGAAATGCATGTATTATAAATTAAATTAATTCAATGCTAATAAATGCGACGAGAGCAGTATTTGGCGATTTATAACCCGCTTCCGGCTAACCTATTTTATTCATACAACGGTAGGAGATATCTAAACGAACAATTTATAAAATAGATACATATCACAACTAAGAGCCCATTTTCAAAAAATATTTTCCGTTGATGATAAAGTGAATTATTTTGCACAGCCTTGTAAAAAAATGATAGGACCGAGCATGTATTTGACTAAATAAAAAATATTTTATTAAACCATATAAAATGATTTTATCAAACTAAGGCAGTATAAAGAAACCAATATGAAACAATTGTTATAATTACAATATAATGTACTGCTTTTTTACTGAATATGCAATAGGAGCAAAATAGTAAGAACGGAATAGATTTTTTTTCAAAATTATAGTAAAACTGCATGTCAATTGGGTTGCCTTTGTGTTTAATAATTTCAATGGAACATTGTGGCATAGAGTTTGCACAGTTTTGAGCTTGTCGACATCACAAAACACGAAATACATCACAAATGGCAGATTTTAATTTATACTTTCGAAGTATACTAGACGATTTGGCAATTTTTTCGGCAGATATTGCGCACTATAATACCCCAAACGTCACTTATGGGATTTAAGATCGGACTATTGGCCGCCCAATCAAGTATGGAATCTTATTTATCTTCAAACTACTTCTTTGTGTCTTTTTCAGATAGAATTGCGGCATCGCCTTGTTGAAAAATATAGTTACAGCCGGCATCGTTTTCACTCTTGTTCAACAAATGCCGTTTTAAGGGGACTGCGGACGTTTTTTTTTTTTTTTTCATAATAGCAATATGAAATTTTGTGCATATATGCATTTCACCAAAAGCACATAGAACACCTTCAAAATAATTTTCAATGTTATTAAAAAATTTTTAATTTAAAAATTTTAAACGAAATTTTAAAATGCTCCTTGCGTCTTAAATTTTGAGATATTTTCTCGATTTTGCATTTTATTCACTTAAAACTCTATTACAAACAAATTTGTGTAAGATTTTTTTAATCTCTTGAATAGTTAATATTTTACAGATTTTTTTGTAAATTCCATATCGATTTTCATCAAAATTTTGCCTTTTAATAAGTAAAAAATCAAATTTGACTATCTTAATGAAGACGAATTTTAAAAAGCTTACACAATTTCATTGTAAACAATATCAGGATACTTCCTTATTATTTTTATAAATATTGATAAAAAATTACGACGCAAGGGGCATTTCAAAAATCTTAAAATGCTGAAAATTTTTGAGAAAAACATATTTAAAGTATATAAATACACTTACCTTTATTATTTACTTCTTAAAAGCTTCATAAATGAAATTTTAATAGGAAAAAACTGTTTTGGTACTCTTATACCACAGAAATAGATCTTTTTTTACACTATCACAATCAATAAGGCTTTAAAAAGGATTTCGTAGCATTTTAAAAATTCGATGCAATTTCATATAATTAGTGTGCATGTACTGATAAGTAAAAATTTTACTAAAATACACAAGTATTGTTATTTTTATCTTTCCTACAACAGACTACATTATCCTTTTGTATTTTTTTTTTAATTCAGTTGTAATTTTTTTCTCATTGATTTATGAGGTAGGTAATAAACTGTCGAATATTGTTCGGCCATCACCATCATGTATTCTTCATTCATTTCATTAATTTTAAAATACATATATTATGTTCATTTAAAATACATGCCTTGCACTCATTTTATTTAAAATACCCCCACCCCTCAAAAAGAAACCCTGAAAGAAATAAAATCATAAACCAAAATACAACATCAAACCATTGTTTCTGATTTAGACTTGTGAAAAATAAAGATGAGTAAAAAATGCTATTTGAATTTTTTTGCAGATGCTAAAATTTACTGTGTAAATGTTTTCAGTAAAATACTCTTTAGTACACACACACACACACACACACACACACACACATATATATATATATACATATATATATATATACATATATATACATATATATATATATATATATATATATATATATATATATATATATATATATATATATATATATATATATATATATAAAACCATTAATTAAACATAACCTACCACCATCAAAAACCGTAATATTATGAATTAAAGCTGTAAGTATAAAATTTTTTTTAATTTATTATAAGAATTATTATGGAAGAAAAATAAGAAAGTGGACACCGACAAATAATGGAAATTCTAATATATTGAATTACGTTGTCAAGGGCACAGAATTCAATGATATAAGCAAAATGGTTGTTTTCTGTGAGAAAAATAAGCTAAAGCTAAAAGTTATTTTCCCCTGTGCCCAAACAACCATTAAAATCAAGTGAATTGATTAAAAATGAAAACAGAATAGAAACAAATAATATGAAATGGAAAAATAAAAAAAAAACCTATTTAAATATTTATAGGATATAAAATAGAAATAATAAACACCATACCGATTAATATTTCAATATTTTAGAATAAATCCACGCGCACATGTCACCCAAAATATCGTACAGATTAAGGTGAATAAAACAGTTAAGAAATCACAATAATTGATACCATAGGATGTAGTTAATACATTTTGAAATAAATGTTAAACAACTTTTAATATAATATAAAATAAAATAAATAGAAAGTAATTACATATTTAAAATGCACTATTAAATTAATTAAAAACTGTTTAACAATATCGTCAAAATTTAACTAAAAATTCCCCCTGGTGTAGTAAATTATAACTGAAATGTAGCTGGAAAAAGTAAAATTTAGAACTTATAAAAAAAATACAAATTTTGGTGCTGCCATCTAGTATTACTTTTATGATTCAATTGTCACAAGATAAACAGTTGTAAGCATTTGAATGTAACAATTGTTTTATTAACAGCAAAACCAAACAAATCCTTATATATAGATAATTATAAACCGAATATAAACCACACAATGTATTTTTAAAAAAACTATTGTTAATAAAATTTAAAAAGCATACAAAATATTCTATTAGCTAACTTATTTAAACTACACTAAGAATTTAAATAATTCTAGAACATCGATAATATGTAGCATATAGCTATATGCTATATACAAAATAAATTCATTAATAATTAATATAAATAATTATTAAAAATATAAAAATCTTTAATAAAAACTATTATATATAAGATAATTATAAAATGAACAGGAAATAAAAAAACATATGGGAGTATAAAGAAGATAAACAGATACTTAAATTCCGATTACCTAAAAAGCACAAATATAGTGTGTGGATTATTTTCATACATCCATAAAAATCCTAAAAGTATGAATGTGGGACATTCAAAAACATTAAACCGATAATAAATTTTATAACACAAAGTGAAAATAGATAAATATTAAAATATTAATAAGAATAGAGGAATAATAATAAATATATATACACATGATGCATTTGGCAATCAGCCAAATGCATCTAAATAAACTCCGCTCATCCCTATTTTGATAAAATCAAAGCACACCTGACACATGTGCAAGAGCGCAGAGGGTTTCGCCTTCCGAAAACAATGGTTTTCCGTAAGATACAGTTAAGTACACACAAATATATATGAATAATTTGGCAATACCTTGTACAAAGAAAATCCATGACATTACTAACCCCCCTACCCCTCCTCCCGAAAAAAAAAAAAAAAAGAAATTCCAAACCAAAAAATTATACAAAGCATTTCTTTGTAATTCAGACTCACGAAAAATAAAAGCTGCTATTGGTTGGTTGTATTTATGTCGGCCAATCATCAACACGTGGGATATAGGACCGAAGGGTGGGTGGGGGTGCCTTTCGTGGAGGTATTTCTAAGAAAGCCTAACCCGTATTAACGCTTGAAAAACCAAGGTTCGAAGAAAACCACGAAAACTCCGAACGATTAGGCCGACGGGCGCGATTGGGATCGAACCCAGCACCTCCCGTCTACCAGCTGCTATTGGAAAGTATAAAACTCTATTGGGAAAAATTGTTTCTAACTAGCATAAAAGTACCGATTTATGAAAAATTCCTGAAACTTTTGATTAAAAATTCTTCAATTTTCAGTACATGTCTTCAGTAAAATAGCATTTAGTATATCTCTCTATTCTAAAAAAAAGTAACTACCGCTGTCACCGCCGCCGCTGGTTTTGAATTTTTTGTGACCGGAGGTGTTTCTTCGTTAATATTAAGAAAAATAATCCATACAAAAATATGAAAATCGGTAGTATTATACAGAAATGTTTGATAAACACGCTGATGCATACAGTTTTCAAATCAAAGATTTATTTTAAGAGATATTTAATGCTAAAGTTGGACAAAATCGTTCCACTAAAAAAGTTTTATAGGAGCAAAAACTATACATCTGAATTTAATAATTTTTAGATCATTTTACACGTTATAATTTCCCGGTGTGCAGAATTCATTTTTTTTTTTGACTCAATTTTCGAGGTTTCATTTCTATTTTAAATTCAAATTTTCAGCATTTCGAGAGATATTTTTTGCTTATTTTGGAAGATTGTACTAATTTAACCTGTTGCCAACTGCATAAACAACGGAAACAATAATGTTTGCTTCAAATTAAAAATTTATTTACACGTGACTATTATAAACAGAAAAAAAACTTTCAAATTAAAATTAAATAATTATGTACAAAAAGCAGGAACTTATTAAAAATTACGTCATAAAAAGTATGCACGTGAATTTTAAAAGAGAAAGGATATTGTCAAATAATAAATTCATTAGCATGCATTAGAAGTCTTAAATAGGAGAAATTACGTCATATTTACGTCACATTACAGTTATTACATAAAATGAACGCAAAATATTGCAAAACAGTTTGAATTTAGAAATTGAGCTATACATGTATTTGATATTTTGAGAGGATCTTTTCAACTATTTTTGTTAGGAAAGCGCAAATAATATTTCATTTCTAACAAAAGTATTTTAACGTGCATATTTAAAGGAGAAAGAATAGCTTTGTCAAAATTACGTCAGATTAAAAACGATTAATTTAAAATGTCTCATTTAAAAGAACTTTCTTTTCACTTTGTTAAAAAATACCAGGAGACAAAGACTGGTTACTTAATTCCTTTTATGTTAGCTTATTTTGAAATGTTGTTACACGTGTCTTCGTCATCAAATTATTTTTATTTCAACGTTTTATTTGTATTTTTATTAATGTTGTACTAATTTATTTGTTCTTTTGTTATTTAAAATAAAAATTATGTCAATTTGTATAATTTGGCGAGTGGTTTGGCGATTTATATAATTTGGCGAAATTGGTCGACGGGATAATCAAGTAGTACCGCAGCGGATTTGTCGTTAAAATTCCCCAATCAAAGAGAAATGAATAGAAATCCGTTTATAGGGAGATCGCCACTGTTTTTTAAATTATAATTCAATCTTTCAAAATCTTTTTAAAGCCGATCAAATTAGCGTGCATTTAGAGTCTGCGGTGTCTGGACGGGGGTTGGCGAGCGTAGCTCGTAGGGGGCCGAGCCCCCTAGTGTAAACAAAAAAAAAAAGATTCTGTATTACCCAATACAAAAAAAAATAAAATAAAATAAAAAAAAATAAAGTACCTATTCAAAGAAATCCGTTTATTTTTTTTATTACAACTAAAATCTACTAGCGTGATAAATTTCACCTTCCTTTTTAGCAGTTTGATTATTTTTTTGTGATTTATTGATTTTTTTACTATTCCTGCATTTTCCCATCCAGTTGTGCACCTTTCTGCTATAGACAAAAAGAGCGAATTTGCTTCTTCTTGCTCAAAACCTAAAGTATTCAAACATCCAATATTAAATTCACGGATAGAAGAAATCACAGACATTTCCAAACGTTTTTTAGAAATAAAAACTTCTTTTGAGCAGTTGTTCCAATTTTTTCCGTGCACACTTTCATTAGCATTCTGCGTTTTACCAGAAATGCATCTTGAAAGTACATTACTGACTAAACGTTGATATACGGCCAATATCTTGCAAAGTACATCCTGCGATAACTTGGTTTTCATCACTTTATGCAATTTTGGTTTTTCTTTATCAGCAAGCGCCTGCTGGTAAAAACACCACGATGCCACACCAGTCGGACATTTAGAATGTTTTGGTGATTCGTCTGTGGAAGAGCAATGAAACAATGCGGCATAAATTGCTGTTTTCATCTTTTCTAGATCAGGAACATTGTCTTTTATAGCTTTCCTATAAAAATTAGTTAATTTTACAATAGTGTCTTCTTTCAGACTACCATCTTTGCGTCCACTAATAGTTTTGCCTTTGCTTCTCCACTCCTTGACTTTGTTGCAAAGCCCTGTTCCCAATCTTTTTGGTACATAATTAATGGTTAGTTTTACAAAATTAGTTAATTTTACAATAATGTCTTCTTTCAGACTACCATCTTTGCGTCCACTAATAGTTTTGCCTTTGCTTCTCCACTCCTTGACTTTGTTGCAAAGCCCTGTTCCCAATCTTTTTGGTACATAATTAATGGTTAGTTTTACAAAATTAGTTAATTTTACAATAGTGTCTTCTTTCAGACTACCATCTTTGCGTCCACTAATAGTTTTGCCTTTGCTTCTCCACTCCTTGACTTTGTTGCAAAGCCCTGTTCCCAATCTTTTTGGTACATAATTAATAGTTAGTTTTACAAAATTAGTTAATTTTACAATAATGTCTTCTTTCAGACTACCATCTTTGCGTCCACTAATAGCTTTGCCTTTGCTTCTCCACTCCTTGACTTTGTTGCAAAGCCCTGTTCCCAATCTTTTTGGTACATAATTAATGGTTAGTTTTACAAAATTAGTTAATTTTACAATAGTGTCTTCTTTCAGACTACCATCTTTGCGTCCACTAATAGTTTTGCCTTTGCTTCTCCACTCCTTGACTTTGTTGCAAAGCCCTGTTCCCAATCTTTTTGGTACATGATTAATGCACTCTTCTTTAGTGATTTTGACGTCTCTACCATAAACATTCATTTCCATTAAATACTGGTATGTTTTTGCATCCCCATCAGAAAGCATACTGATATACCTCATTCCACAATTGCTATTTGATCGTTTCCATATAATTTGAGCTGCCTCCTTCTCCATTGCATTAAATGAACCTGTGTAATTCTGAGAACAATCGCACTTATGGCTAGAAAGCCAAATGCTTAATTCCGCAGTACCTTCGCCAAGATCTCTCTTAGCAGTGAAACATCCTTGGCAGTATTTCGAAAGAATTTCATAATCGATTACTATCATAATCCAGTCATAATATCTACTACGAGAACAATCCCATACAGTGATGTATGCCCGCACTTTTGCCAGGTCCCATCATAAGAAACGGTTATATCCAACATATTTTGGTCTCCAATACTATCAAAGTCTTCGTGCTTTTTCAGCACTACATTTTGGGCAACTTCAAGAATGCCATTCTTAAAAGTTTGTCGCCCGGTATACAAACTACGTTAACATTTTGAAAAATTTTTTTTTATCCATTACATGGATTCCAATAGCCATAAAAAAAACTTCCATAGCTGCATGACCTTTTCCAATTTTTAAAAAGGCTTCAACAAGTTTTTTATTAGCATCAAAGCACTTTTGATGCTCGTTTGGTCGAAGACTTTAAAATATGGAGCTGAACACCTTCTCACATTCTTTGCAGACTAATTCAATTTTAGAAGCATATCCATATGCTCCCTTGGATATCACATCTAAGGAATTATTGCAACAAACATCACACTTTACATTGCAAAGAAGGTCAGACCACATGCCACTGTTCATGAAAGCATATGATGCATTTTCCTGTAATTTTTCAGGATGTAAAATGTTTTTAAAACTAACATTTAATTTTCGTCCATTGGTACTTGCAGCCTGATCGAATTTACTGACGACAAAACTTGTACTGGTAAATCAACTATATTGTTCTTTGGAGCATGTTCATTTGAAATTTCACTGTTTTCAAGTTCATTGTCATTTGCAGAAATATCAGTTTTCACAAATGACCATTGTTTCTGGATGGATTTAGGCTCGTGATATCGCATAATAATTGCATGTATTATGCAGAATATTATACAACTAAAACATTGTAAAAATTGTAGTTTCTAGTTCTGAAAAGAACTTTTAAAAATGTATCTATCAAAAACAAAAAGCAGTGACAAAAAATTATCCAATTCTTGATAGCAAAAAAAAAAAAAAATCACATGTAAAGCTTAAAAATCGCCGATAAAATCGTAAACAAACAACCGAGTGCAGTTTCGGTTACATTTAATATACGCGGTTACAAAATTATTAAAATATTAATTTTGAAAATTAAAAAAACTGATTTACAAATGTTGAAAAATGTTTGTTTACAATTTTTGAGATAGTTAAAGGGCAAAAAGTTGTTTGTGTACAAAATACAAACGCTTGCAACTTTGCGAAAAAGAGTCGCAACTGCATGCGGTTTTTCGCAAATAGTAGGGTTTGAAATGTCGTAAAATGTGGCTCCAGCTCGATTGACGTGCCAAGTTTGATATTTTTGTTGTATTGTGAAGGTTTTGACATGTAGATTCCAAGTACCTTAGGTGCCATTTTTTATGCACAATTTTGGGGGTGATTTTCAAGATGGCGTCCAAGATGGCTGCCATTTTCTGTGTTCTTTAATATTTGAGGTATATTATTGACCAATATATCAAATTATATGTTTTCAGTGTCAAGAAATACAAATATATAATAAAATTAGGAATAAATTAAGTTTTTGAAGTGTTTTAAGCGATAACATTCAAATAAAGTACGAAAATATGAAAGACATTAGATGTACTAGCGTTTTATTAACCAGTTATACAAAACCAAAGTATTTAAATGAAATAACATAAATTATTGAAGATATTGAAAAAAATTATTAAAAACAGCATTTATATGTATATACAGTACTGGGATGTTATGTATTCTCTTCTTAATCACTGCTACCGCTGTGATGGTATTGATAGTCCTTTGCATTGTTGCAATCACTGCATTTGCAAAGGGCAGTACAAACCAGAGAATTCTTTAAGCAAGGAAATTTCCCATCTGTACATGTTCTCTTACACTCACATTTCACAAGTTCAATAACTTCTTCGGGCGTAGGTAACTCCAGGCATTTGATTGGAAAAATTACTCCTTCGCCACTTTTTTTCCAACCATTGCCAATAAGTGGGGTTATTGTAGGTTGTAGGATTTCTGTAGCCCTTTCCAATAGTGCAAATTAAGTTTGATCTTAGAATATGTGACTTCAGTGCTCCAAGAGTTGATGGTAATTTCTCCCCCTCGAAATTTTTAGTTCTGAAAAGGTGCCATCTTAACTCTGAAATTCTTTAAAAATTACAATTTTTCAAATAAGTCTAGTCGGGGATTTTTTCAAACAACGACAGATTGGATAATGGATCAACATTAGGTTCCCCAAGTTCTTGAAAAGCTGTTATAATATTATCATCACACTGAAGATTGATATGCACTTTTATCTACTTCTGTTTTGAAATGCTTACAAATTTTCCTGCGCAGTCTCTACCAGTATATGAATGTAAACCTAGTAAACCTTTTGCTTTTATGAGCACCTATTGCTCGACATCTTTCATTAATATTAATATTTCTGCGTCTGTTGCCTCGACCAGTAACAAAACTGATTTCACTGCTTACTAGATGACTTGAAACCAAGTCAACCAGCAATATGAAAATGTCAGTATCTTGCGAAAATACATCGATCTCATAACTAGCATGATGGTTCACTATATCAAGTACATGAAGACGTATAATGATGTCTGCTTCTTTATGTGTATGATCACATAATTCTGAATCGAAAACATTCGAATGGTTACTGTATGCCTTATTGCTAACAACGACAACAATTTTCTTCTCACTAGCAGCAAAAACCTGTAGTAATTTATTCCCGAGATAGTCAGCTGTGATTTTGTTTCATTATGTAAAAGAAACGTCTTTAATGAAACCAACGTTATATTGGTACTATTTGAAATAGTAAATCTAATAGGTTCTGTCGCCCCCAATCTTTTCTTACTAGTTTGCTCCTTCAATGAATGCTCAATGTATTGGTCAAATGTTTTCTCCCTTTGTGTATCGGCTTGTCATTTTCATAATGATCTCGGTAAAAGCATTTGCGAAGTCTTCACAAGTTTTCATGGCATGTGTCTTTTTTACTGATTGTCAGATTGCCATTCCATCTGTAATACAATCTTTTTCTATCGGAGAAATAATAGAGTATTTTAATGAATCAAGTATGGGTGATCGATTATATTGCTCTACTTCTGCAATGAATGAACTTTTGTCAGATGGAATATGAAGATATCCATCAGAGGAAAATAATGATCTTGGTATTACAAAAAACTTGTAGTTTCCTATCTTCTCGAATTACTTCTTACAAATTCTTCAAATTCCTATTGGCCCTTTTGGTCGACGATTCAAAATATCATCCTTCGCAGATTCTGGAACTTTCATAGAAGATGCAATATTCATTAGTGTGGTATTACATTAAAAAGGGTTTCCTCCACAATGATACCGAATACGCTCCTTGACGATGGCTGTGTTGTGAAAAATTCTTAGCGACATGGAAGTCCGGAGTTGAGAGTGTTTCTTGGCTGCTTAGAAACTTCATATGGACAGTACTTTTCAAAGTAAGTTGAAAAAATTCGTAATACTTCTGGTGCACACAAGAGATACCTTTCGAGGGCGTTTTCATTCTGAGTTAAACAAATAACTCCACCAATGTTCTTCAGTTCTTTGATTTTCTGTTCCAACTTCTGTTCTAAAAATAGTTTCGTAAGCGGCACATTGGCTTTGGATACTGCAAAACAACCAGATTCGAGAGCATTCCATATTTCAGGATATGTTGTTTTAATGTCCTTCATCTGTGCTAATTATACTGGAATGAGTCTGGCATAATGAAATAAGTCATCAGCACAATAATACTTGATTTGTTCCTTTAATGACGCGAGGTGAAATGCCCAATCTCCTTGACGAGTGGCATGGATGAACGTAATAAAGATCCAAATTGGTTATTATACTGTAGTAAGAATTTTGCCATATCACCACTGCATTGTGTAATATGTGGAAGACGATTTTTTTCAACTACTACTCTGATCTCTTTAAACAAAGCAGTAGCTTTAACTTCACAACTGTGCAATTTCTTACGTAGTGAGTTGCATTTTTCTTGCAGAGAAATAATCTCCGAATGTGGCAGTGTTTCAAAGAGAAGTTCGTAGCATGCCAAAACCATAGTCATGTGAAAATCTATGCCTTTAGTATATTAGTAATTTTGCAGTAAATTTATAAATAAATAATAAATAACACAATTTATGCGTATTTTGATTGTAAATTTGCATTTTTTGACCCCAAAAACATATAATTTGACATACTGGTCAATAATATACCACAAATATTAAAAAAGTCAGTAAATGGCAGCCATCTTGGACGCCATCTTGAAAATCACCTCAAAAATGTGCAAGAAAAAAATGGCACCTAATATATTTGGAATCTACATGTCAAAAGCTACAAAATAAAATAAAAATATAAAACTTGGCACAAAAATCGAGCTGGAAAACATTTCGGTTTGAAGCCAGTCGTGCTGTTCTTCCATCTTATTGAATACCAAATTCGCAAAATCTCGGCGAGAGTCGCAGTCAGAAGGTTTCAGTTCTTGGTTATGTTGTAACTTATAGGGAAAACGTTCCAAAGTTATTCGCAGTGCTCTCCAGACACTTCCGTACGACACTCCGGTCTGCCTCGAAACTTCTCGAGCACTGCACTCCCCATATGCTGCAACCGCTGAAATGGATTGCTTTGTCTGCTCCATTGTCGTGATAACAGCAGCGGCTGTTGAGGGACGTCCACTTCTTTGACGTGACGCCAAAAAAACAGCAGCTTCAAATTTCTTCATCATTTTGTTCAATGCAGAAGACGTTATTGGTCCTTTTCTATCTCGCATACCTTTCATGTAGCGATATGCTTGCAATGCCGCAATGGCACTTTCCGAATTCTTATTATACAGTTTAATTAAGAGGGATTTCTCAACTATAGACAGCAATTCGATGCATACAAGCTTCGACTACCATTACCTGTTGCAATTGCTTCTTTTTATATCGTTTGTTGCTTTGCATAATCCTACATCAGAAATCCGACAGAACCATCTGTTGGTCACCAACAGAACTATTTTGTTTTCGTTGCCACACAAAACCCGGTTTATTTTCCATCAGTTTGTTGCAAACCGTATCTTTGTATCTTGATTCGTTTTCGAATTATCTATTTTTAAAGTTCGTCCTGACTTTTGGATCACCCGGTATTTGTTTTTGTATTGTTCCTGTCATTTTGCACGCCTTTGTACGTGATCTATGTATTTAATTCAACTAAATTGAGTTAATTTGAGTATAATGCAATTCACATGGAAAATTCAAAAAATAACTAAAATCCTTTTTCTGGCGATTATTATTCATAAGCGGCAATGTTTTCAATTCCGTTTGTAAAGCCATGTATAGATGATATTATTTATATTGCATTCATACCCTTATGTATAGTACAGTTTAGTTCAGACGATTAACATTCTTACCAATGTTTCAGTATATTCCATCTTTATAATGTGATTTCAGTTTTTGGATAACCCTGTACATCATTTGCAGATAATATTCACTATCTACCATTTTATAATATAACTTGTTTGAAAATTATTAACATTACTAAAAACTTACATCTTGTAGTTATTAATGACTATTATATGTGATTTTATACACTCTCAAAAAAACTTTCTTCAATTCACGGATATTCTACTGGCAGCAGTGCTGCCGGCATATTTCCCTGAATTTACGAATATCCATTTCCCCCCCTCCGTTACAGGAGGTAAAATATCCGTCAATTGATGAAATTTGGTAAAAATCAAAAACGGACGACGTTGGATTCGAATCAGTCATCTCACCGTTACGAGACGAACGCGCTAGCACTGAGCAAGCAGCGAAACGCTTTGAAGTAAATATGTTTTCTTCAGATGGGTATGATTTGATCAACTTTTTTAAAGCATTTAATTTTGAAGTTCATTTCGGGAAGATTTAGTCTTTAATGAGATTGTGGCTAGGGTTTTTATACTTTAGAATTAATATAGTATAAAAATATGAATTTTAAATAGTGTTTGGTATATTGCTAGAGGTAAAATACGAATATTATATTTTTAATCGATAAGATTTTTTTTGAGTAATATCGATTATTTTACATTGAATTTTCTTAAATAAAATTTTTAAATATGTTCATTTAAATACTTGAATACAAGTTTTTGTTAGACAGAAGTTTAGGTGGACTAATTTTTGCCACTATTACTTTCAATTCATACATCATTGAATCCGGCCAAAGGCAACTCTTTAACTTATTTTCCATGCAGTCGACAACACATCCCTCATTTGATTTCAAAGTGATCCTTCCGAGTTTGATATTGCCATTTAAAAGAACAATTACAAATTTTCCAACGTTACAGATACCTTTGTCAATAGCTTTCTTATTTGATTCAGTTGCAACCAATACACTGGATGGATATTCTTCTAAATAATATTTTTCCTAATAACATTCATAAGTAGGGGAGACTAGAGTCGGTTGACCATACGGGAGGCTTGACCCACTCATCGATTTTCATATTTAAAAGAATTTCAGTTTTTTCAATAGATGTCAATCAAAGATACTGGAATGCTCAAACAACAGCCTTCGTTTCATAGAGATAATCGAAATAGGTGTGAAAAAAATCAATTGTGAGGTGTTTTCAACCTAAAAGTTGTGTTTTTTTGGAAATATTTTTCAAGCTTTTTTCGAATAAATTATATCATAGAAATGTAAAGAAGTAGGTTTTAATTAATGCAGAAATATGGAGCTTTCATTCCAGGCATAAACGATTAACATTCTTACCAATGCTTCAGTATATTCTATCTTTATAATGTGATTTCAGTTTTTGGATAACCCTGTACATCATTTGCAGATAATATTCACTATCTACCATTTTATAATGTAACTTGTTTGAAAATTATTAACATTACTAAAAACTTACATCTTGTAGTTATTAATGACTATTATATGTGATTTTATACACTCTCAAAAAAACTTTCTGCAATTCACGGATATTCTACTGGCAGCAGTGCTGCCGGCATATTTCCCTGAATTTACGAATATCCATTTTCCCCCCTCCGTCACAGGAGGTAAAATATCCGTCAATTGAAGAAATTTGGTAAAAATCAAAAACGGACGACGTTGGATTCGAATCAGTCATCTCAGCGTTACGAGACGAACGCGCTAGCACTGAGCTAGCAGCGAAACCTGTACAGCAGAGAAACGCTTTGAAGTAAATATGTTTTCTTCAGATGAGTATGATTTTATCAACTTCTTTAAAGCATTTAATTTTGAAGTTCATTTCGGGAAGATTTAGTCTTTAATGAGATTGTGGCTAGGGTTTTTATACTTTAGAATTAATATAGTATAAAAATATGAATTTTAAATAGTGTTCGGTATATTACTAGAGGTAAAATACGAATATTATATTTTTAATCGATAAGATTTTTTGTTGAGTAATATCGATATTTTCCATTGAATTTTCTTAATTAAAATTTTTAAATATGTTCATTTAAAGTGCATCTTAAATGCGAATATTCATTTATAAACAACTTTATAAATTCAACTTTATTTAACTTCATTCTACTTTAGAAAATAAATTGTCAGTACTTTTGAATGAATGAGAAAAGTAATTATTTGTTATTTTGAAACTCGAAAACATTTTTGTCTTTTTAAATTAAATTTTAAATCTTAATTTAGAGAATTTTTGGTTTTTCATTTTAAAAATAAATTTGGATTTATTATTAATAGACCCAATACGCATGCGTGCTAGGGATGAACGGAGTTTCTCCCTCTTTCTTAGACGTTCGGGGAAAATTCACGGATAAAACATGTTTTCTATAAGTACAGAAATTATTTGTAAAAAATTAGTAATAATTTAGTGTATATTGATGGGTTTTTCTGACAGCGTATGTGTTTCTCTGAAACAAACAAACAAAAAATGTTATATGCGCTTTATTTTTGCGTGTTAAACGTTATCGCGCAACCAGAATAACATACATGTTATATTTTTTTCTAAGAATATATGGAACCACACCGCTATCATAAATTTTTTGACACTGTTTTTTTTTTTTTTTTTTTTTTTTTTTTTTTTTTTTTTTTACCAAAAAGTATTTTTGAAAATTTGGGCGAATGTTACTGGAATTAAAGAACAATGACCGATGTTAAAACGAAGTAACGTTAAACAGTGTTAACACGGATGTTATAGGGCCTACAGCATGATGTAGGACAATGTTAACACATTGCAAAAGACAAGAGAGAGAGATTAAGAAGTGTAAAC
The DNA here is from genome assembly GCA_963932465.1 of Maratus speciosus. Classification (NCBI taxonomy): domain Eukaryota; kingdom Metazoa; phylum Arthropoda; class Arachnida; order Araneae; family Salticidae; genus Maratus; species Maratus speciosus. The sequence goes on along the minus strand of OZ010790.1, from coordinate 298,694,693 downwards.
ATGTACAAAGACAGTAAATTAGAATATATTTTAATAAAACGATTATTACAAAACACGTAAGTACTGCTTAACCTAAACTGTTCATGTCTGGGCAAGTTTTTGTTAGACAGAAGTTTAGGTGGACTAATTTTTGCCACAATTACTTTCAAATCATACATCATCGAATCCGGCCAAATGCAACACTTTAACTTATTTTCCATGCAGTCGACAACGCATCCCTCATTTGATTTCAAAGTGATCCTTCCGAGTTTGATATTGCCATTTAAAAGAACAATTACAAAATTTCCAACCTTACAGATACCTTTGTCAATAGCTTTCTTGTTTGATTCAGTTGCAGCCAATACACTGGATGGATATTCTTCTAAATAATATTTTTCTTAATAACATTCATAAGTAGGGGAGACTAGAGTCGGTTGACCATACGGGAGGCTTGACCCACTCATCAATTTTCATATTTAAAAGAATTTCAGTTTTTTCAATAGATGTCAATCAAAGATACTGGAATGCTCAAACAACAGTCTTCGTTTCATAGAGATAATCGAAATAGGTGTGGAAAAAATCAATGTGAGGTGTTTTCAACCTAAAAGTTGTGTTTTATAGAAATATTTTGCAAGCTTTTTTCAAATAAATTATATCATAGAAATGTAAATACGTAGGTTTTAATTAATGCAGAAATATGGAGCTTTCATTCCAGGCATAAAACCTGTACAGTAACTAGGCTTAACATAACAATGTGGTATTCTTTAGAAATGGTCTATACAGGGAGGCTTGACCCAGTCAATGTGAGAGAGGGTTGATCAGATGCTCACATCTCCCTTACTTAATTAAGTGGTTTTGGAACTCTTTCTATTAAACACTGTGAATAAAGAAAAGTTAATGGTATATACATAAAAGAATGTAAATTTATTCTGTAAATCTTCAGTAAAATGAACTGATGGAAAAGAAAATGTTTAAAACTGACTATAGAAAAATGTGAAAAATTGCTAGAAAATGGGAAAGTTGATAGGAACATTTATCCATTTAAATATTGCTTACAATAGGTAAATAAAATATGTGGGAAAGATTAGAATGGACTAGAAAGGAAGAAAGCAGCAGTCTTAACCCTTTGAGGGGCAGTGGTATGTTTATAAAACCACTTAATTTTAATTTCGAAACATCACAATGACATCAGAATTTTGCTAAAATCTTTTCATTTAACATGTATGTGAAATATAGCCTTTATTCTGTTTTGGAAATAAATTTGTTCATTAATTCCGGTGCCAGTCATTTATTTAAGCATTTTAGTATTGAAAGTACTTTGCTTTTAAAGGTTTAAATCATGTTAATAAGTTAAGTGATGCGGTTGAAAAATAAAATAGTATCGATCGAAAAACTTTAGGAAGATAGGTAGAAAACTTTCACCAGGTTCAATACAGTGCGATGAAGCCAAACTGTGTGACAACTACAGTTGTCAGATCGAGTGTCACAAAAAATGGAACAAGGAGATAAAAAAGCGGGACAGTGGCTTCTAAATCCAGGCATAATAACATGCAACACTAAGAAAACGGAACTTGCCTCTAACAGAATACTGCCTTAAATGTTACAATTTCATTTTCCCTTCTGTACAATTATGCCTACTCATACAAAATCCTGTTTAAAACAAAAATTTTCTCCTCTGACTTGCGATTGCGTCTCAACAGGCTTGTTTAAGCATCAAACTTAAAAAAAATATTTTTATAATAATTAAAGCATATAGAATAAAGTTATTTTGCTTTTTTAAACTAATTTTATTTCTCCTCACAAATAATTCAACATAAAACAAAGTGAGTCAAACCTCCCATATAGTGGGTCAACCCTCCCGTATGTGGGGAGCCTTGACCAATTATTTTTTCATGATTAAAATCAATCATTTTTCAAATTTCTTATATGTTACACTTATGTAGCAATTTTATTTTGTTAACTGATTGTATGATGATTAAAATGATATATAAAACTTTATTCTACGTTCAATATTTAAAAATAATAAATCATTTTGTAAAAACTGGGTAAAACCTCCCTAGTCTCCTCTATTCCAAAAATAAACAGAAACATTAATTTTTAAATTCAACAAAACAACAAAAACTCCCGCTAAATAATAAAATATTTATTCATTGACAAGAATTATATAAAAAAAAAATTAAATTTTAATTGGTTCGTACAATGTAACCCCAAATGTTGGGCCAAAGTTACGCCAACTTTGAAAAGAGGTTTTTCTTTTTTATCCCAGGAAAACAAAGTATAATCCAACATTAGTCCTTGATCTATACTAATGAGGTTATATAAAACATGTACTTACCAAAGCTCAAATGAATTAATTTACAGCTTGGTAAACGAAAGTTGTAAGAGCACCGTATCACCGTCTCACACGTTTCTGTTTGACTGGTGCTGCCACGATCTAACCTTGTTAATTTACTTCGATGTCCTGACAGCCTAAAACTAGTGCTGCACCTATATTTTCAGACCAGAACTTCTGTCGGTAACTCAAGCAATGTAGAAAATATAGCATATTTAATCTTTTTTTTCTTATTTGTGCCAAAGTTCTCCTGAATATACCAAAGTTATCCCTGTTGGCGGTATTGAATTCGCTCCAGCAATTTCCCGGAAACTGCTATATCGATTTTAGGCTGTTTCACATGTCATTTCGTAAATGTTTTCACACCCTTGAAGATAAATTGTAAATCAACAACTCGTCAGTATTTTTACTTTCTTCTATCTTTACAAGAAGAAAGTATTGGATTCATGAAAATTTTCGAATTCCGGTTTTCGACGGATTTACACGTTTTAGAGGTCAGAGAACCCGAAAAACATGTTTTTACAAAATGTCTGTCTGTGACTCTGTGAGTCTGTCTGTCTGTCTGTCTGTCTGTCTGTGTGTATGTGACACAAATTTTGTGGGCGCTCTATCTCAAGAACTAATGCACGGAATTTAATAAAAATTCATATTCAGTTAGTCCCTGATACAAATTGATGCTGATTAGTTTTTGGTGCAAATCGCTCAGCAGGTGGCGCTGCTATGCTGCATTTTTTACAATTACCGCAGTGGCTCTATCTCAAGAACTAATGCACGGATTTTCATCAAACTTCAGATTCAGTTAATACTTGACATGAATTGAAGTTTTGTACAGTTTGGTGTAAATCGCTCAACAGGTGGCGCTGCTATACTGAATTTTTTACAATTTCCGCAATAGCTCTATCTCAACAACTAATGCTTGGATTTTCAACAAACTTCAGATTCATGTATACTTTGATATGAATTAGTGCTGTTTGTGTTTTGGTGCAAATCGCTCAACAGGTGGCGCTGCTATGCTGCACTTTTCAGAATTTCCATTATAGCGATATCTGAAGAACTAAAGCAACAATTTTCACTAAACTTCAGAATCAGTTAATCCTTGATATGAATTGACATTTTGTACATTTTGGTGTAAATCGCTCAACAGGTGGCGCTGCTATACAGCATTTTTCACGATTTCTGCAATCGCTGTATCTCAAGAACTAATGGACATATTTTCATCAAACTTCAGATTCAGTTACTCTTTGATATGAAATGATGCTGACTACGTGTTGGTGAATATCGCCCAATAGGTGGCGCTGCTATGCTGCATTTTGCACTATTTCCTCAATAGCTCTATCTTAAAAACTAATGCACGAATTTTCATCAAACTTCAGATTCAAGTACACCTTGATAAATGTTGATACTGATTATGTGGTTGTGTAAATCGCTCAACAGGTGGCGCTGTTATACTGCATTTGTCATGATTTGCGCAATAGCTCTATCTTAGGAACTAATGCACGGATTTTCCCCAAACTTCATATTCAGTTAGACATTGACATATGTTTATGATAATTAGGTTCTGGTGTAAATCACCCAATAGGTGGCGCTGCTATGCTGCATTTTGATGGATTTACACGATTTCATGGACAGTAATATCTCAAGAACTAATGCACGGAATTTCATCTTTTTAGAATCCTCATGATGAGCATAGATGCACTGTGATAATGAATTTTGAAGTATTGACAAGTATGAGATAGAAGAAAGTTTTGTGATGGCCACAACATACTAGTTTATCATGTCACGAAATCGATATTAAATGTAATTTTTAAATCAACATATCCCGTTAAGCTTATTAAGAATTTATAATATATATATATATATATATATATATATATATATATATATATATATATATTCTTTTTGTTATCAGTGAAGTAAAAAACCTGTTTAATCGGATTACAAAATAATGCTTCGTGAATATAAAATTAGCAGATAATGTTTCAAAGAAATTAGATTGAAAGAAAGTGTGGAATAGTAGGAATAGGTGGAATAAAAAAAGAAAAATATTTTTATTCATCTAAGAAGATTCTTAATTAGTTCCATCTGCAAAAATTTAAACTCGCGGCAGTTTTGTATTTCATGTTTTAAAATAAATAATTCTTCATGCTTTTTTTGTTAAACTGTTATTAAATGTTTTGGATTAAAATTTAATCTTCTTATTACTTTAATCCTCAAAAATTGTAAGGTGTATTTTAGCAAGGGAAATAAAAAGAACTGTTTTAATTTCTTTAAATCCGGAAATTTTCAACACACAATTTATTAAATAGAGTAATTAATTTTTTCAAACCTCAAAAAATAGAGGTAAAAAATTGCAGTTCATATTTTATAAAAATGATTTAAAATACATTATGTAATTTTTAATAAAATTTTTCTTAGTTTTTAATATATTCGGAAATTTAAAATAGTTTGACTTTCATTGCTGACTTTATAAGTTAACTAAATTCATAACATATAACCGTAAAAATTGAACACATGAAATTATAGAAATCGCGTAAAAAAACTCAATAAATGAGACAGCAACGTTAAAGGAATCGTATTAAAAGATAAACATTAGAAGGAGATGGAAAATAAAATTAAGCATCTCACTGTAAGAATTACAGAAACAAAATTTGAAAATTTCGATTGGTAATACTTTCTTTTTCCATAATAAAAGTATAGTTGTCATTGAAAAAAAAACCTTTGCCAATACATAAGAGTCAGTTACAAATCTCAAACGGTTGCCCGACGACTCATCATACGCGCCTACAGATCACTACCTAGCGAGCAGCGAACAGCAGAGCCGTTCAAGTGGATACCGAGTAGCGGTGCTACTCCACTCCCTGTGTATGAGTATGCGTATGACACATCTTAGAGGAGCCATAAAATTTAAGTCAAACCGTAGCGCATAGTACTACAATATAAGAAAAAATATAAAAAAAAAGAGTAAAATAACTGAGGCTGAAAATTTATGAAAGGGTAATCCAGGGATTACAGTAAAAAGATTAAGTTAAAATTTTGATTTAAAGATAAAATAAGAAAAAAAAGAAAAAGATAGTTTTAAAATAGAAGATGTTAAAACTGTTCATAAAAAACCGTACAAAGGAAAGCTAGAAAAATTTACCAATTTCCTTCATCAAAAAAGGCTGTTTTCAGCGCCATACATTTAATATATAATATAATTGCAGTTAGTTTAGCAGCTTTACCGACGTAATGGTTTTGGAAATGGTTGTTGTTTTCGGTCGAGGATGGGGCCAAATGATGCTCGCATTTTATTTTTTTAACGAAATTCAACGATGTTCTTTACTTTTAGAAGAATTTTTATTTGAATAGGTAATAGAAAGGCATAAAATTGTTAAAAAATATTTGAATAGGTAATCGAAGGGGATAGAACCGTTAAAAATTGAAAAAGTTACAAAATGGGTAGGCGCAAATTATCAGATATGGAAAAATCCAAAGCCAAAGAGCGACGCCGAAATGAAAATCGTCTTGCAAAGCAAAAATCGAGGTCTTCAACTAATTATGTAGGCCATGAAAATCGAGGTCTTCAATTGATTATGCAAATCGATGACAGAATAAAAGATGAACGTGAAAAACGAAACAATATAATGTTTAATCGATTGATGGTAAAAGGCCATGTTTCGAGGGGATCCAATCCACTAGCCACGACGTTTTACAATCGGTCGATTCTAACCGGGAAAAATTGAGCTGAACGCAGGTAATTTGTCGCAATCGGTGGATGATTCGGTGGAACAGCTTTCGATTTGTAAACTGTTTTTATTCTCGAAACGGGACTTGGAGAGACATTGGAATTGCAAATGTTCGTTGTAATCTATTAAATTACATTTTTTATAAAAAATTTTACTAGGAAAGAAAAGACAAAAAGTATTAGCCGAAGAGTGCGACTACCCTTCTAAAACTGTAGTATATCGGGGTCTCTTATGTTTAGTAGGACTGAGAGCATCACAATCTCGTATTTCATACATAATATCGTTTTGGACTTTATAAATTTGACTGTGGAATTTTATTGAAAGAAGTTTTATACTGTTAACGAGAGAAGAAGTTTTTAAGTCATTTCTAATAGTAGTATTGCGTAGAAATCTGGATCCATTTCGGATACGGCGAAGTTGTTTGTTATGAAGCTGGGAAAGTCCGTCCACACCCGTTCTACAGTCGAAACCCCACACCAAGCAGCCGTAGGTCATGATAGACAGAATGGAAGCATTGTAATTAAGAAATTTATTGTGATAGGGCATATTAGGGCCCCTTAAAATAGAAGAAAGACATTTAGCATCCCCCGTGGCTTTAACGCGGATGCTAAGCAGATGTTTATTAAATGTTAGGCGTTTGTCAATGAGAACCCCCAGGTACTTAGCTTCATCGGACCAAGGGAGGGTAGCATTGTTAATGGTTAGTCTATTGGTCACTACCTACTGGCCGATGAGATAAACTTATTGAGTTTAGCTTTTAAATTTTTCCGGTATTTTAGAAAATATTTAAAAAAGGAAAGGGCCTTCTAACGGAATCCCCCTCCCCCCTTTACTCTTTCTGACATTTGACCGGAACAGTAGTGGCTGACCCGATAACGGAAGGAGTAACTGGGAAAATTTAAAAGCTAAATTTATTAAATTAAAGACACGAGTAGTAGGTTGGGTAAGGGAATGTTCATATATTTGAAAATACAAAGGTTGTTTATACATACCGGGAACGATGTTGACAACAAAACTAAATACAAAAATTAAAATAATTATTTTTTTAATATGATCTATCATGTAGCCGTTGTTGTGGAATTCCCAAGAGAGTAGGGCTTTTTTTAAAACTGGAGGCCGGAATATGTCCCATTCCTCCACCACACATTTCCAGAGTCCACTTAACGTAGTTGACCGGCGTTTTGCAAGAGCCTGTTTTAATAGTCTAAAGGCACAGTAATCCAGTAGTGAAACATCTGGGGGCTTGGTTAGAATATGATTAAACAGTACGCATTTAAACTGGATTTTTTCTTGTGAATTTGCGAGAAACGGGACTGTACTTTTGGATGTATGGCTGTTCGCTTTATCCTGGTTTAACTCAACATTTTTAACGCTCGTACATAAAATTTTAGAATTTTTTCTTTAAAAATAGCAATTAGAACATTATTTCGATAATAAGTAGAGTTAATATTGACATTTTTCTCAAATTTTCTCATCTTTAATTCTCCGTTGTAAGAGATTCAGCAATCACTATCAATGCTGTAGAGAAATTTTCTTTACAGTGTTTGAACCAAAACTTTAAAAGTCTTTTTGGCCGATTTTTCGTTAATAAGTTGATATTTTTTTTTTATTACTGTGATTAGATAAATCCATGCTTCATCAATTGTGCCAATTGTTTTCCACTTATCACCTGCTAAATGATTTTCATACCCGGAATATGGATAATTTTCTTCGGAAAGAGGAAATATATAACCTTCAAACCTCTCACTTCTTTCCCGTGCCATTTCAGTAGCTAACGATATTTTTTTCAAAGCACCCAATATTTCAGTTATCACGTTATGACATGTTGCTGGATTTTACCCAGTTGTTTCTTTTTGTTTTATAATTTAACATCTAAATCGTCACCAATATGTGTAAACACCCTCTGTATACGCAGTAGAAAGTGGTAAAAAACAACAGTAAACGTCTCACCTAAATCGTTATGTGACAAAAATTTGAAATTTTAAAATTCCTTCTTATATAAATGACGATAAATATGTACGAATGAAATAAAAAAAATATATATATAAATGACGTGAAAATTCTATCAACATCTCTAAAATGGCGCACTCAAAAGAAACTCAAAGACGAACAGCGCAAACAACTAATTGTGGCAGGCAAATGACAAATGTAAAAGGCATTATTTGGTTTAGAAATTTTTCAAATGACCTACGATTAAATAATACGAATATTACTATTAAAAACTAGTAATTGGGAACCACCATAATAGTTACCCATCATGGATATACATAATACAAAATATGAAAATAAAACATTATTTCCACATTATACGATGGAATAATGTGGAAATTATGATCGTAAATATCAAGGCAACTGATTATCCAATCGACTTCATTTTTATGTAAAATTTATGTTACATTCATTCTTTAAAAGAAATAATTTCGGAGATTTTTTATATACGCTTCATCAGAACGAATATTTCGGAAGTCCAGCTAACTAAGGTTACTGAAATTTAATAGGCTTTGTTGCACTATTACATTTTAAATACATACTAAATTTCAAGCCTCTATCTCAATTTGTTCGGTAGATAAAGTTTAAAATCGCGGTTGATAACGTCATATACTAATCTACTAATTCTTTAATGCACAATCTATAGAACAGTGTATGTAGTTTTACATTAATAACAGATAATAATAAATATTTTAACAAAATTCTCTGTCAACAACTATCCTGAAAGGTTTCAAACTACATACTTACTATTATTGCGGTATGCAGTCTCCCCAGTTAGCTACTTTTTTGTATAAAATTCAGATTACTTGATTACCGACACTTTTTTGAAGGTAGGCTATCTTTTGCCAGCATTAATGATGTAATCATGTAAATGTTGTAAAATAATCCTTTTCGTTCAACAATTCAAATTCAGTTTTTGACAGAATATAAAAATGTTACCAGCTTAATGCTGAGATAAGCAATTTTTATCAAATTTAGTAATTTTAACTAAAGCGCAAGTTAATGACAATTTGTTAATACAAAATAATAAATTACTACTGACAAACAAAATATGAATAGAAATTGTTGTACTTACATAATTTAATTTTAATTCTTTTATGCTGACCCGTCTTTTCACTACTTAAACAAATGATTTTTTTCTTATACCACTTTCCGGTTTTGCCAGTTTTGTTTTCGAATTTCTCATTTAAATTTGAATATTTTTAAACGACATTTTTACGAATAGCTTTGACGAACGATAGCTTCGATGAAACGACGAAACGATATGATGAAACGTTACGATGAAACGATAGCTTTGGTCGATCTTTAATATGGCTATTTTTTTTACTTTTCAATTTTACTTGCAGACTTTTTTAATAAAAGTACTTTCCCTTTCAGAGCCGGTTTGAAAATGAACGTACCTTTATTAAAATAAATCTGCAACTGAAATAAAAAAAGCAAAAAATAGTCAAATTAAACATAGACCTAATCTATCTATGCAGAAAAAAAAAAGTTTAAAAATACTCACATTTTAACGAGAAATTCGAAAACAATCTGTCCATAGGTTTAACATTACGGAGTGGGTATTTTCAAGTGAGTGAAGAGTCGGCTTGAGCGGATCTGCATTAACGAGTGTCCATTGTATACATTTCATCGAGGAAAGATCTATTAACGCTTGAATATACACAATGAAGAAAAGCGTCTTCTTCCTAGTTTTCTGTAACAACAGGCAAAAATTATATAAACAAAATATTCTAAGAGGACAAGTAAGCTAAAGGGTCTAAGGTAGCTAAGTCTTGGTGATTCTGAAATAATACTGGGATAAACAGACATTCTGTTAGTACTAATCTTGAATGTGCACAAGTAATAGAACAGCATACATAGTTTTACAGCAAAATATTATAAGACATTTTCAGTTACAAAGTAATCTACTACTACAATTGGACTGAAATATAAAAAAGACAAACAGATAACTTGTAGGATATACAGATATTTTAATACGAAACAGTATATGTTTTACTGAGACAAAATTTACCAAATCTTGAATATACATAATGAATAAAACAAGATATGTATTTTTCCTGTAATAAAACACAGTAAATGGGACATCAATAGGACTGACAGAAATAAACAGACATTCTGTTAGTTCAAACTATATGTTTTACTGCAATGAGGTCTACTAATCTTGAATGTGCACAAGGAATATATATTTTTACAGCAAAATGGTATAAGACATTTTCAGTTACAAAGTAATCTATTACGGCAATTGGACTAAAATATAAAAAAAAAATAGATAATTATTAGGATATATAGATATTTTAATGCGTAACAGTATATGTATTACTGAGAAAAAATTTAAAAAAATCTTGAATATACATAATGCATACAACAAGCTATGTAGTTTTTCTGTAATAACAGACAGTAAATGAAACATCAAAAGGAAAACAAAACTTGATACGTAAAGGCAGTTTATTCATATTGAAAGAAATTCAAAATGAAAAAAAAATTGTTTTATTGCCAAAACGTGAGAATAAGACTCAATTACAGAAACATTACTTGTTAATGTTAATTTAGTATTTTTTTTTTATTATTATAAAACGTTTCATTTTAAATGATGTTACCACAGCAATTTCCGTCAAAGACACGGGAAATATATAAAATGCAATCATTAAATAAATTTATATAGTTAAAACAATCCACTTTTAGTATTTACATATTTTATGATTTACTTTATTTGGAAAAACTAATCCGCCTGCAATCTTATATTTTACATAAATAATAAATAAGCAGATATTGTTTTAAAAAGATTAGAGGGAAAGAAAAAACAATGTTTATGAATATACAAAGTATTACTTCTCTAAGGAGATTATTAATTAGTAACTTTCGAAAAGAAATGAAATTTTCCGAACTTTTTTTTGTGATATTGTGTATCAAATTGTTTTTCATCCGATCTTGTTAATTCTTGTAAAGTATTTGGAATCAAACATGCAATTTCCTTATTTTTTTGTTCCGTAAAATCGTTAAGTAAAACTTATTAAGTAAATAAATAAAAAGATCTAAATTACTGGTTTAATCGTCGTAAAATTCAAAAATATAATAATTTATTAAATTAAGAAAAGTGAATAGTTTCATTTCATTTTGTTTTACAGACATAAAGAATATGTTGCATAAATACTATTCAATTTTTTTAAATCTTTTTTATTGATAGTACAAAATATATGTTTTAATGCGAAATGATCTACTTTTTCTTGAATATGTTTAATGATCTTAAACAGTGTACGTAATTATCCAGTTATATTATATGAAAGAAAACCAACTTACAAAGCAATCTATTACAACAATTGGACTTAAATATTATTAAGAACAATCACCATGACGATATATAGATATTGTAATACGCAAAAAATTATTTCTGTTTTATATACATAAAAATATATTGTAAAAATTTTATTCAATAAATTATAGGGATTTTTTATCTGTACATTGACAGTACAATATATATATATACTATTTCAAATAAATCTACCAAGACTTGGATATGCACAATGAATAGGACATTGTGCGTAACTTACTAGAAATTTCGAATAGTATTTTTTTTTTTTTTTTGTCTTTTTTAATGACTGCCATTTCTTGATTACATAAAGTAAAAAAAATCTTTTTTCAGAATTTCCGATATCAACTCGGATTTTCTGAAAAATAATGGAAGACCAACTGCAGGAATGAAATAGCTGCATAGCAGGGTGTCCATTGTCACCCCTAATTTTTTATATTATTCTGCACCTTAATAAATCTCAGATATTCTATTATTAAATCAGGCGTAGAATAATATTGGACCACCAGTCTTATCTCCTTTTGCATTGAGAAATTTCGAATTGATACCAGATATTTCGAATAATATGTTTTACTTTATTTAATTGCAGATATTTCGTGGTTACATAAAATTAAAATTCTTCTCTCCGAATTTTCGATGTGAAATTGGAATAAAGAAAGGAGCAAACTCGCACTAATGGTCACAAGTATTTGAAAGTCGATATAATAATGAATATAAATAAATAAACTGTCAAGTGCGAGTATTACTCGCGCACAGAGAGTTCCATATCATAAATATATGAATTATTAACTGTATTATTAAAAAAATCGTTGCTAAAAGAATAATAAGATTTCGTAAAAACTATAAAATGTAGGATTGGGTATAGACTATAGCTGTATATACTAGAAAAGTGGTTGTGTATATATAATGTTATCATTTTAGGAGGGGGGGGGGATCTCACACTTGTTTTCGTAAGATATCTCAGGGGATTAACGCCATTAAATGTCTATAAAATCATTTCATTCCAAAATTTGGAATACGCCTGCGTTTGGCATACCTGTTCTTCTCCCATATGCGCATATAATTCGTTATTACAGAAATCAGGAACATAATATGTAAGAGATGATACGCGTTTACCAGTAAAGAAAGACAAATAATGTTGTCCACTGTTTTATTGACAGGGCTGCCACAGGCGACTACTTTTTTATTCTGTTCGCACCTCTATAAAAAAAAACAGATTTTGTATAGTATATTTCTCTTGCAAATGTTGTTGAAGAGCATGTCATTTTGAAAAAGTGGTGTGAGGTAGAATTAAAACATTAGTCGACTGTGGCAGTCTTGTATTGATAAGTTCTGCTTTTAACCTCCCCGGCAAGAAGACAATATTTCTTTTGAATATATTGTAACAAAATGCTATTATTAAACACTTTTAAATACTAACTCTTTTAGATGTTATTTGATATAAATTCATTTCACTTATTGATACTTTATTGGCTTCTTGAATCCGTAAAGTATGTAAATAATAAATATATAATTATATGTGTAACGTACATCACTGTAAACGTATAAAAGAAATAAAAAGAATCTAAAAATAAAATATTTTTAGGCATTGATAACGTTGTCAGCAACTAATAAATGTATAATCATATGTGTATATCACTGTAAGCGTATAAAAAAAGAAAAAAGAATCTAAAAATAAAATAATTTTTAGACATTGATAAAGATGCATCGACATGCGGGTGGGAGGGGGTCCAAGATTAGCAAAATGTTCATAACGTTATATATGTAATAGCCCCAAAGCGTGACTGGGTATCCCATAAAAGTTCAAAGAGGTATGAAGTCTAAATAATATCAATTATTGCTATTCTGTATAACTATTTTTTAATCTTATCCTAATCTCTTTTTTTTTTTTTTATTGGTTGTTTTTTTTCCATGAACTTAATGCGGTACTGCCAATAAAAGTAGGGCATATTTAAACATCATTTGGCATTTCATAAAACTAAATTTAGCGTGGTAATAAACTATTTTTTTCAGTGTAGCTAAAACAAAACCCTTGTTCAAAGTTACCAAAGTTACCAAAGTTCAAAGTTGTGCTAAGCGGGCTTCGAAAGGAGGTCACAAAGTTACAACGCTGCCTTGGTCCGCTCCGCGTTTTTCCAGATAGGTTTTTAATTAGCTTTTAAAGACACAGGAGACGTATTGAGGGAACTACTCAATAAAAAATAGTCGTGCATCCCATAGTATTTATGTGATTAATTATAATTAAATTTGTTTTTAAACATTTGACGTTTATTGCTTTTAAACTGCTCCTGGGCATTACATTACACAAATATATCATTAAAAGTTGTTATCTAGGCTTTGAAATCTGATGGTATATAAAGTGCTCAGCCCCTGTCGTTATGTATGTCCAAACCGTCCGTAACTTTAAAGGTTAATATCTCGGCTTGTTACCGACGAGTTTTTTCAGAAATTATTATCAACAATGCTGTTATATTTCTGCTACGATAAGTACCTTCAAGTCTCCTCAAAACGCTTGCTAAATGCTCGCAAACAGAAATTTGCGTGTAACGAAAAAATACGCTTTCCTAAAAAAATATGTGACCTAGAGTAATCGCTATAATTTTCTTCCAAGGTATAAATTACAGCTTACTTCCTCTAATTGTTTCATAATTTTAATTTCAGTGGATTCGGAAATAAATGGGGGAGGGGACATATTTTTGCACTGTATTTTTGACGATATCTCTGAAAATATAATACCTAAAATTAAAAGAAATATATTTTTGAGTTTAGCATTACGAAATCTTTCACACGATATCCCACATGATATACAATGAAAAGATTTTTTTTCAAGTAACTTAATTAGCCCCTCTACATTTTTTAAAAATGTATTTGTAAATTTTTAATAATCTGTAAATATGTGGGTCTATGGTCTTTATTACTTCCCCCAATTTGAACTTTCCACGTTCCATAGTTTACGAATAAAATGTCTTTGACAGACGGTTAGACAGACACAGGAGTGATCTTATAATGGTTCCGTTTTCACTTTTTCAGTACGGAACCCAAAAAATAAAAGTGTTTAAAATAGAAATAAGAAAGAGATATATAAGTAAATTAAAAAACACAAACAATAATTGAACTTTGAATGAGTTCATTATTCAGACTCCCTGAAGCCATGAGCTCTGCATCTCTAGTAACAGCACGGTGGAGCTTAAATTTCGGATCGTAGGCGAAGTCCAGAACATCAAGTGAGATGTAAAAAGTTAAGTGAAACCAAGAACAGAAAAAAAAAAAAAACCACTTTCGGCCGAAAAATATATAGTACAAATTAAATTAATCATATAGAACTAATAAATATATGAAAATATGTCTACAAAATATTTAGAGTTAAAAAAAGGAAAAGGAAGAAGAGTGCTACATGCAGAAAAATCAATATTGCCAGTTCTATTCTGTATTTTTTTTTTTTTTTTTTTCAGACATACCGAATTTTTACCAGAAAGTTTAATTGTTATTTTTGCTTTATAAGATGATAAATCAGTGTTATCAGATATTCGAAAGTCAATTTTCACAAAATTTCTGACATTTTCTCCAAATCCGTGTTTTTTCCAAAAAAAAAACCCAACGCAGTTTCTACTCAAAAATATAAATTTTCAATTTTTTATTTTTCACTAAAAATTCCACTACGCTTAACTCAAATGTTTTCCCCAAATCAACCATATTTTTTTTTTTTTTTTCTTTTGGAAAATTTCTTCATTGATACAAAATAAACGTTTAAACTCTTCAGAATTTTCTATGTATATTCGCAGCTAAATGAAGAGAATGAGAGATACATTTTAGAATGATAGGTTGGTTTTCACTTGTTTTTAAATTGTTGCTAATGGATGATGCTAGTATATCATCACGTTAGCTCCATCTATGCTTATACGAATAACTTTTTCTAGATTTAGATCATCTCTAATCAGTTGGGATGTGAACGAATCAGAGATGGTGTTGACATAATCTCCTTCTATCTGTCTTAACCTATAAAACTTTGTTTTCAATTTTTTGCCATCGCTGCTGAAGTACCTAATCGTAATGCAAAGCATCTTCGTTGTATCAATCACTGTGAAATGAAATGAAAAATAGCTGTTTTCCACATATTTAATTAAATCTTTTAAAAACCACGGCAAAAGAACGTTTCGCGTAAGTCCTGAAGATTTAGTAATGTGAAGGTTTATGCCATTTAAGATAGCACAGTTTTCATTCAAGTTTCTCATAAGGAGAACTAGGGAGTCTGTTGCATTCATTAAACAATGTTTAGTTATAAACGTAGCAATGTGATTGCAGTATGCAATTGCATGTCTTGCAAAAACTGTTTTGTCATTCCATGAAGCGTAAGATAACCAGCCTTAAAAAGAAAAGTCATAAAAATTTTCTTATATCATTTGTATAAACCTATACAAATAAAATAATTGTGTATATGCATTTGTTGTCTGTCAACGATGACTAAGAAAATCTGCTGCACTTCTCCATTTAGAAACTTAGTCTGGGATAGTCCAAGGAAGGTCGTGATGCACCTGTGATACGTGTAAACTGTAATGTTGTAAATAATGAGCACGACCACGAGAATAGTGATTAATATCTCCGATTTCTGTAGTTTATTTAATTCCTACTATTAGTTCACATCTCTCAATATATTTATTTATATAGATATTTATTTATATATTCAAATTATTTTATATATTATATATTATATATTATTATATATCAAATTATATATTTATATGTTCAAATTTTCAATCGTTAATAAAATACACATTATTCATCCTATCAAGTTGAAATAATTTTTTTTAACTTGTACCGGATGACAATTGATGTTACTACAGTTTTTTCAAATATTAATTAATTAATTAAATGTTAATTAATTAATTTTAGCTTTGCATGGGAAACAAAATAGCGGCTATTGGTAAATGAAAGTATTTTCAATAAAGGGTTACCATAGGGGGGACCCTGTTCTGTCGCCAAATACCGCCAAGTTTGTCGCCAACATGCCGCCAAATTTGGCGGCCAAAATGAGTCACCAAAAGTGACGCCAACTTGGCGATATCTCTAATATTTAGCCAAATTCCCATAGACTTCCATTGTAAACCTACTTGTTTGAAGAAAATCAACAAATTGAGATATTTTAATGCAACAAAATCTAATATTAGCATAAGGGATTATATTAAATTTTTCTTTGATGACCTAAGTAGGAATTGACTTTAAAAACAAAATTTTTATATTACTTGTTTTATTTTTCAAATCAAAATCGAGTAGTTAAAAAAGATTCAGTGTTGTCAGATGACAGAACTTTACCTGAAATTGTGTAAAAAATGCCCCAAGTTTTCCCCCAAAATATTGATATACCCCAAACGTTTCCACACGAACTACTTGTCCACAAAAAAATGTTTTACAAAGCATCGATTTTACAAAGCCTCACGTGTATAGCGATTGAAGACGAAGTCGAACTATAATTGGTCGGTTGCCCAAGGCATTATAGGAGGGGCTTCGTACACTGCAACCAGTGTTGCTAGTTGGGGACTTTTTTAATTCAGATTATTTAACTGTCACCACTTTTTTAAATAGTATAATTCGCTTATTTTTCAGAATTTTTGATCTATTTTTAAACAGGTGGAATATTTCTATTTCAAAAAAGCGGTGACAATCGACAATCAGGGGCCAAAAATGTCCCAAATCAGGCAACAGTGACTGGAAGAAGGAAGAAGATATGTTTAATTTCATTGCAGATTCATATCTTGAGAAATAATAAATGCGTCCAACAAAAATTATTCACTTATTAATTTAAAAGAAAACAATCTATATGTGCAAGTATCATTTAGTATGAAGCAGATCGAATGAGCAATGAAATATTTCAACTCTTGTAATATCTTTATATATATATATATATACATGTTATATAAAAATTTTTACTTTTACCGTTCATTTAAATTATTCTAAATTGCCGGCATATTCATTATTTCCCTTTTTTTAATACGCTCTACTATTTATTTCTAGTGAAATTCCTCTATTTTTAAAACGCGTATCTTAATAATAGATTTATTCCAAAACGTAATCTAAACTATTAATCCCTTCATTAATTTTTATCTTCTACCAAACTGTAAAGTTCTGAACGCAGTTACTTATTTTGCGAATGTTTATCAAAACCTTTTTTTACTTTTTTATTCTATTTCATATATTTTTCCCGCCAGCTGGGAGACAACCTTTTCACATCAAAATCATTCCATTAGCGGCGCTGGGATTCTTTCCTGTGACGTTTCTTGATCGCTCTCCATTGGCTGAGTGTCGGATCCCAGTTTCACTTCGAGGCTCGTTCGAGACTTTCGTTGGTTTAGCTTGAAGTTTTCATTTCAATCGGAATTCCTCCGCGCATTCACGTAAATAGCGAGAGCATGAGCTCAGAACGAGAGATTTTTGTGCTGTGATTGTTTACATAACCTGCTACCCGGTGTCCTTAGCCATGTAGAATATTCATTTCGTAAATTAACATCTATTTAGCATGAGTAATTAGTTTATGCTCGAGTGGAATGCTCTGATTTCTCATCTGCGGGAATTGTTTAGTGTTGGTGTGTTCTGATGGAATAAACAGTTGTTCTATGACTACGTTTCCATGTGTTTAATTGGGAAAGCCCCATGTTTCTTCATACGCCTTTTTTCACCACTCACGGTGCCTTGTTTTCATAATGAAATAATAAGTGTTTGATTGGACTATACCAATATTATCATCGCTCTACAGCTGCTATATTTTCATAGAGTTGATACCTCCGCTAGCAATGCTTGTGCTAAGTGGTAGGATTGCTTACAACATCACCAACGGATGATTAAAATGTGGTATCACTCCAGTAATACGTAATAAGCACGATGTGATTTTTCAACTACACCCATTAAATTGTTTCGTAACATATATATATATATATATATATATATATAAAAGAAAAATTACCCAATATTTTAACTGAAAAGGTAATTGAAAAATAATTTAAATTTGTACCGTCTTGGGTAATTTTTTAAGGGGCGGAGGAATCACACGTTTTGCATAATTTAGTGATGTATAACAAAACCTTACATAAAGTTAAAGAATAGATATTAATATTATTCTTCATATTTTATTTATAATTAATATATTCTTTAATATCTGTAAACTATTACTTCCAATTTTTAAATAAAATTTAGATAATTGATATTTTAGTAGAAACAACTCTTAATCGGAATTTTATTTTATAGCATGTATTGTGATTTTCTGGTGCCGAGGGATGAAAATTCAACCAACAAATTAAACTAGTATTTTACAAGAATGAGTTTGACAGTAATAATGCCCTCAAAGAGATTGATTTTTCTCTTCTGCCATTTTACGTACATAGAAGTTGAATTGTTTCAATAAAACAAGTTATAAATGAATGTAACATATCCAGAAGTATATAAAAATATTATACAGTCTGTATAACATTCAAAAATTTCTTCTTATTTATACACTTTTAGATTATACGTTTTACTATATATGTACTAACATATATTGTCTCTTATCTCCTGAATAAAATAAAATAAACTATGAATATAATGCATTAATAACAACAATAATAATAATAATGACACTTAATCTTTCATATTACAATATAAGAGTAACAAGATAAAAACTCTTTGGAATAAAACTCTATAGAAATTTATAAATTATCACATTTAATAGTGATAATTTAGATAATTTATGCAGTTTGTTACAAAACTTTTGTATTTTATTTCTTCAACACGTATTACTTTAATATAAGATGGAATTGCTTTAAAAATAAATTGCTTTATTAATATTAAAATGCCAAAGTTCACTCTCGGCATGAATCAACAAATTGTTTATCTCTCTTTACATTAAAAAGTATTTTCAGAAAAAAAAATCGAAAGACAAGACTACATCTTCAAAAGAAAATGCACTAATGAAATGTCTAAGCAGCTAGAAGAAAAATATATAAACAAAATTAATTACTCTGACGAAAAGTAACTCTTTGAAATTTTCTTTTAAAAATTCTTTTTACCGACCAAGTTTGCATTTAACGAAGCAATTAAAATTAAAAGATTCAGCTTGTTTTTAAAAACATAGTAAATTATAAATAAAATTAAATGTTTTTAATGTTTTTTAATAAAATTTCCTAAGCAAATACCCTTCATATCTTTTCTGCATTATATATATTATATATAATAGTGATAAGTTTAACCCCTTCAGGGGCAAGCAATTATGTTTATGTAATGCTGAATTCCCACCGGAAAATTAGAAAAATTTTATTTCAAAATAAGGAAAAGCAATTTTACAACTTTTTTCCACCAAAGTTAGAAAAGTAAAATTTCATAAAAATTTCCTTGTGCAAATTTTCTTGAATCGTCGGTGGGATAAAATATATCCCACCGCCCCTCAAGGGGTTATAATGCTTCAGTAGTTAACTCCTCCGGATCCCGATAATTTTACATTAAAACCAGCCATTTTATTTTAATTATCAGAGATGTAATTGTTTTCAATAAAGCTGCATAAGATGAACCTTTTAGAAAGATTGTGTAAAAACAAAAACAACTTGAGTCATGAGCTACATAGAAATGTACCTGTTTTTCCATGTATCTTGCGTTGAAAACCATACCACTCAGCGGTGAGCGATGGTAAACAATATGCGATTCACCCCTTTGAGATTTATTAAAATATAGACTATGGATGCAATAATTTTGCTCAATGGCAATATAAAGCATACAAAACTAAAATCATTTTACTGTATTTTGCAATTTTTTTAACGATTTCGAAAACAATGTTTAATTACGAATATTTCCGACCAATGTTTCCGATCCGTACATGTGCATTAAATGCAATATTGTTAGAATTTTTATATTTGGGCTGTTTTATTTTTTTTGTTTACAGCCATGAATGATCCTTGAGAATGACTCCATTGTTAAGCCTATAAAATAAGTTATTTCAAATGGCATCACGAGGGAATCTTGACTGTTTAGATTTGATTTTTAAATCTTATAATGTGTGTTATTTTTCACTATAAGCTAACAAATTTATTAGGAATTTCTTAGATTTTTTTATTTATAAGTGATTGCAGATTATAGATTTTTTTAATTCAATGAACGAAAGCGAAAGTCCCATTGCAAAAATACGGCGAAGGAATAATGAGCGATAAGCAAAATGGCTAGCGAGGTAAAGCCAGGAGTCGTATAGAATTCGGACGGCAAATGCTACATATTTATAAATATTTTAATACACTATTTAAAGGTAAATTAATTGACAATATATTTTAAAATAGCATTATTAGTACTAATTTGCATGTTTGTGTGAAATAATTCTTCATATTTCGTGAGTGAAGTTCATTTGCATATTATACGCCATTATGTTACCAATTCAATTCATAATTTTCTTGCAAATTAAGTTTGAATGAAAAATGGGCTGTTTTTACAACTATTTTACCCCACGTGACCATGTTAGTCAGGTAAGATAAAATGTATTATTTCTTAACTCTTTAAAGGATATATAAATGTTAAAGGATATATAAATATTATACAGACATACATACAATAAATATAATAAACTCAATTAAACTATCAACTAATTTTTCACTCCAGTTGGGTTTATTGAATTTATTGTATGTATGTATAATATTTATATATACCTTTATTTTATAATAGCTGCATGTTTTATCAAAAATACTTCACTTATATATATTTTTTTTTTCAAAATAGCACGTATTTTAATTACATTTGGTTCAGTTTTTATTAGAAAATGGCAAGAAAAAAATATATAATTGCTATTTTCCAACTATTTTTTCTTTACTTTCTACAGAAATGGAAAACTTGCGTTGCCAAAATTAAACAAATGGCGCTAAAAGCTACAAAAGAATAATATCTCAAAAATAAATGGCGATACAGTTTTCAAACGAATTGCATTTAAAAATCCCTTTTTTCCCAATACGACGGTATAAAAATTGAAAATGTATGATGCTTAGAAGTTTAAAAAATATTGTATAGATTATTACGTACAATAATACATCTGATTTGTTTTACGCCTGGCTTATACAACGGAAAGTTATTTTTTGAAGACGATATTTTAATTGCTGGGAGAAAAAAGTAGCATACCGGGGGCTAATATCTTCCTCTTCGACAGAAAATATAGAATTGAAACAGCTAGCCCTAGGTATGATTTTTTATTTAATTTGGAAAACATCTTATTTCAGTCTTTTTTTGTTAACTATCCACTAGGAAAATTGTGAAGAAAATTATTTATGCTTCTGTTGGATAGAATATCAAAATTTCTCTCATGAGTTACAGAATAAAAATTGCTCAAAAAATGCTAATTTTCAATTATGTTCTTACTTTAAAATGTTTAGATTGCAAAATAACAGCGATTGAAAGATAAATTATTTTTATTATACTTTTAATAGTTTTCTGAATTAATGATTACTACATTATAAAGACAGAGAAAAATTCCAGTCAAGCACATTGCAAGCACTATCAACAAAAGATGTTATAACCTCACCATGATAACAAATCAGAACATAAATAGACATCAGAACTTTAAATGCATTTTAACGCACGTAGTTAACACCTAATAGCTCACCAAAAATCGAATAGAAAACGCCAAAGAGCAAGAAAATATCATATAACTTATGAGTTACGCTATGAATTTAAGGGTTAATGCGTCAGATGTAAATTTTATAAACAAAATTAATTACTATGGAGAAAACAACTACTTGAAATCCATTTTTTGAAGTTTTTTTTTTTTTTTTTAATGTTACCAAGATTGAAATTAACGAAGCAATTAAAATTATCAATTGAAGTTTGTTTCGTATTAAAAGAAAGCTATAAATATAATTATATCTTTATTATGCTTGTTTAGTAAAATTTATCTCGTTGAAATACTCTTCATATCTTCCTTATACTTGACTAATAGATTTTTTTTTATAATTGCTGAAGTGATTTTTATGATTTAATAACTGGGATGCTGCAATTACATATCTTTCATCTATACAAATCAAACCGTCTGAAACCAGAATTAAATGTCAAACTATTTGTACTTAAATTATAACTATCGAAAAAATCGTGATAAATCCAGTATAAAAGTAGCCCCTGACGCCACGGTCGATTTCTAACTAAACCTAATCAGTGTCTATTTATATTTGAGTAAAAAAAAAAAGAGATGAAGTTTGATGAAATTCATTGCATTAATTTTTGAAATACAATCACACTAGTTATGAAAAATTCAGCATAGCAGCGTCACCCGTTGGGCGATTTTCACCAAAATCTAATTAGCACCAATATATGTAAAGTCTATCTGATTCTGAATTTTTATCAAATTCCATCAATTAAATCTTGAGACAGAGCTCCATAAATAGTTGTGTCATATACAGGCAGACTTACGGGAAGACATTTTCTAAAATCAGTCAAATCGTATTCAGAACCTTTGAAAATGTATACGTCTGTAACGTAAACTATTACACGCTATTTTTTTTTTCATATGAATGGTTGGGGAGAAAAACGATTTAAATTCAAAATTGTGAGATTTGTGGTGACAGTACCATCTGTTAGCAAGAATACTTCTGTTTCATAAACTTGGATAAATGCTAAATAGCAGGTTGTTTGGAGTCTGTTAAGGTCAATTATCTACCTCAGGGTTTAAGTCGAAGAGGTGGAGGATGTCCTTCGTAGTAATAATTGTAAAGGAATCTAATCCGTATGATCAGTCTGGGAGCTCAGGTTTGAGAGCAAAATCAGTTAGCGGCTGGTAAGATCAAAATTGCTGAATGGCCTTTTCAAAATCACATTTGGAACTAGACACAAAGAGAAAAGAACACTACAAATCCACACGAAAATCTGAAATAAAACTAAGCAGGTGACAAATGTCGTTTTTTTTCTTGATCTCCCGGGTATTATTAGCAATATTATTAACCGACTTCAAAAAAAAGGAGGAGTTTCTCAGTTCGATGCGTATGTATTTTTTATGTATGTTCATTGGTAACTCCGAACGTACGTGCCCGATTCGTGTGATTTTTTTTTAATTGAAAGAGGAT
Source organism: Maratus speciosus (assembly GCA_963932465.1). NCBI lineage: Eukaryota > Metazoa > Arthropoda > Arachnida > Araneae > Salticidae > Maratus > Maratus speciosus. The sequence goes on along the minus strand of OZ010790.1, from coordinate 298,671,314 downwards.
ACTCTCTGATTGGTTCCATTTAAATTTAATCAAAAATGGATTAGTACCATTTTAGAACTTCAAGAAGAACAAATAAATAAATAAACGCATTTAAAACTTTTGATTTCCATCAAGTGACCTCTCAAACTATTTAACGTGAATGTGGCTACCAGACGATTTTCATCTATCTTTATACATTTATTTTTTATTATTGTTGCGGGGAAAACCAAAAAAGCAATGTTTTAATCGTTAATAACTTGTATAATCTAAACAATCAGAAAGGAAAAAAAAAAATCAATATTGTAAAGCATTTAAATACACCCAAGATTTCTGCAGCACATTGGCTTCATTTGAAGAATATATTTTTACGATAGAAGAACGCTAATACGCTAATACAGGAGGGGAGGGGCAAATGTCACTGGAAAATTTGCGAATCTCCATATATAAAAGGCAATGTGCCACTCACTGACGCATCATCGCCCAGCCCAAAGTACTGAATCTAGAAACATGAAAATTTGGCGAAACATACTTCTTATGACACAGGTGGGCACCAAGGAAGGATTTTTGAAAATCCCGCCCCCCTCAGGGGGATTAAATGAGTGTTCGAAAATTTAAGAGCATGTGGCCATATCTCAGCAGCCGTTTTCGGTAGGAATGTGAAATTCCAGAAAATAAACGTGGCAAAAGAATGTGTTTCAGCGATTTTAGAAAAATCCCCTCCGCCCCCCCCCCCCCCCCATCCGGTCTAAGGCGTTACCCACTTACCAGTTCAATATTTAATTTAAAAAAACTTTCAAGAAATGCCTTTTATTTATTTATTTTTCCTTTGCAAAAGTCATAATTATGCAATTTTTAAATGAAATATATTTAAAAAGTAATTACAGATAAAAATAAAGATCACATATGCAAATACGAATTGATCACTAAAATTAAGCTTTTATGAGCAAAATTGTCACCTAGATAGAAATATAGCGGATAAACAAAAATGTTAGTTTAGAAAACGATATGCCCGTACGGAGCACGGCCAAATCACGCTGGCCGAAAATACGCTGCCCGTATGAGGTACGATCTACTCACACTTCAAATTGCAACAATTACCGTGAACCTAAGTAAGTTTGTATTTAAAGCATTTATATATTTTTAATAGAAAGTTGTATTTAGCTAATGCAAAATTAGAAAATTTCAAAAATATAATCACCTAATAAAATATTTTTTTAACAATAAAAAGGAAATTTAACCCCTTAGAATTCAAAATCACCCTCAGTAAAAAACTTTATCCATCTCTCTCTCTCTCTCTCTCTCTCTCTCTCTCTCTCTCTCTCTATATATATATATATATATATATATATATATAAGATTTTTTACGGGCACGAGAATTTCCGTAATTCTGCACCAATTTCTTACGAAATCAAGGGGTGGAAAATCTTGGTCAATTTCGTTAATGGGCAAAATCGGTTCAAGGGGGTAGAAATAAGGAGGGGTGTTGTGAAAAAAAAATCCCCATAACGTCTTAATTTTTATACACAACAAATCAGTTTAAAGTTACTATTACTTCTAGTAAAAGGGCAAAAAAATTATGTATCACAGATTTTTCATAAAATTAAAAATGGGCTAGGGTTTTAGGGAGAAAAAATTCATAACTACGTTGATTCTTACGATATCAAATTCACTTAAGCTTATTATAAATCGTCTTAATATTATCTACAACATTTATATTGACAAGCTTCTGATAGGACCAACACTTAGTGCAAAAAAAAAAAAAAAATAAAAAATAAATAAATAAATAAAAGTAATAACGAAAAAATAGGGGGGAGGGGGTCGAAAAAGAAAAAAAAATCATAACTTCGTCAATTCTCAAGATATCCAATTCGCTTCAATTTATTATACATCTTATCGATATTATCTACAACTTTCATATTGACAAGTTTTTGATCGGATCAACTCTTACACACACAAAAAAGGGGGGGAGGGGATAGACAAGAAAAGTATCGTATTAAGAATGTACTCAAATCCAAACGGCTTATTTTCTGACTCATTTTTAAATTTATTTTAGCTCTAAAACGCATCCAATTAACAGGTTCTCTTATTCAGAACTATATAATGTGTTGTATTGGTCGATGTTTTGATAAAGGCCGAATATATTTCAAAAAATGCTGTCAAAGTCGACATTTTGAACCGAATTTCCGGAAGCGATAGTGCTGGAAACGAAAAAAAAAATGGTTATAACTGAGAAAATAATTGTAAATCAAGTTCTATTTAATTGAATGGAAAATAAAAACACAGGTCACTTATAAATCTCTTCAAAGAAAAAAAAACCGTCGCAAATATCATGTTTTTACTTTTAAAAATAAATCTAAAAATATATCATAAAAATTCGAATTGTTGCGCGGGAAAAATATACTTTTTTAACACCGACTTTATATGATTTTGATAAAACGATTTCTTACAGAAAAAATAAAATTAAATATTCGTCAAAAGCGTACAGATAAAATTGTTAAACAGGGTTTATCTCTAATCCTGATTTAGTTTTTGTTGGTGAAATTAGTACTTAACTTCGAAATCTACCTCTGCCTGTAGCCCGAGCCGGCAGGGATTTTTTTTTTCTTCTACAACATTTCGTAAATAACAAAGTTCACGCTTCGGATAACTAAAGAAATATTTCCTATTCTTCAGTCTCTAAATGACATATTTAAAATGCATCTGAAAATAAAACAGTTTTGAACAGAAGAAAAAGACAATGGATTCGTCAAAATCACAAAGAGGAATTTAGAAAAAACTCAGTATAACGAAAACCAACACTGCAATCAGGATTTTAGGACTTTTATTCATAGCTATTTAGACTTAAGCTTGTGTTTTGTTTTGGTAATAGAATAGCGTAAAATTGAAGTGAAACTTTTTATATAAGATTGTTTTTTTAAAACTAGAGAACAGAATATTCTTTTTAGTCTTCTTATACCTAAATAATTGTAAAAATGTAATTGCAACAAAGATCTCGCAATAATAATTTTTTGAGCCTTTGATGCATATATTTAAGGAATACTGTTTTAAATAATGTGATTTAATTCTACAAAATAAAGCATGTTATATCTTTATATATATATATATATATATATATATATTGTACTTATGATATATGTACTTATTGTATGAAGAGTAAACAATTATTGTTCTTATTTAAACAATACTGCCATAACATTTGTATTAGTTTCACAAATTACTGATTATCTTCTTCATCAGTTTTGCATGCTGCATATTTTAATCTAAATAGTTGTAAGCAGGAAATGATTTTTCAGGGTCTAGAAAATGCAGCATGAAATATTAATCCAAGAACAAATACTTCATTCAGAGGAAGTTATAGATTTCTTTTTGTTACGCCTTACCGTATACTAAATTAACATATGATTATTATTAGAAATCGTTGATTAGTAGATAAATAAATTTTTTTCCAGTAACTCTAAATGCGTCATCACGTTATTCCTAAAGACGACTCGAAAAATATTTCAGTTAACATGATTTTAATAAATTTATGCCTAAATTCTTGTTTTCTCAAATTTGACGGTAAAATCACTTTAAAATATCGCAAAATGAACTGTAAAAATTCTAAACAAAATTACTCTAAAATAATTTTATATTTATTTGAAAAAATGTAAACGTACTAAATATGGGAGTATCCATATTTGGGAAAATGCATTATTAAATGTTTTGTCTAAATTTATATAAATTGAGCTTCTAAATTATATATTATGTACTATAATTAGTATTTTTAAGAGCTATTAAAAATATACTTATTTCTTTTCAAAGACTAATAATATTATAAGTATTATTAATAATAAATTAAGAATAATCGTATTTGAGAGTAAAAAACAATTTATTTCATAATCATCTTGAAAAGCATTTTATATTAATAACTGTCTCCTAAATGGCTAATAGAAATACGTACCCATTTGTGCCTGGCTCCTTCTATTTTATACATTACAAACATGCATAAAAAAATCCTGAACATATAATTTCGCAATTAAAAAAAAATACGTATTTCAAAGAAGTCTGTAAGCTAAGATTATGAATTATTTATTTGGATTCTTGATTAAAAAAAAAAAAAATACTAATAAACTTACTTTTTACATTTCTATATCTTAAAAAAGGAAAAGCTACCGCAAAAAGCCCTTCATTTAAGAAAATAAATATCAATCTTATGCTGTCATATCTCGGTACTAGATAAAGACATTTATAGACAATTACTTCATACAATTTTGATATTGTAAAGAAGAAGAAAATTCTAAATAAGTATTAAAATTTGAAACGTCCCACAAATGGGACGCTAGACATAAACAAGTTAAAATATTATATTGGGACCACAAGTGTCTTTTATTTCAAATCACTCCGTTCATCATTTTCCCAGTACCTTTAATTGTGAATTTTTTTACTTATATTTTATATATCATAGTATTCCTTAGTTGCATCCAATATAAACATTCTTTTGAGAAATTAATAATTACAGTCTGATTAGATACTCCACAGTCCGTTTTAATACCAAGGAGGTTTTTTTAAAAGGCAAATTTTAATTTATTTGTTACGTGGGACAATATTTGCACTAACAATAAAATTTATATTCAGTTTTGAATTTTCATATATATAAGTACATTAGGTGTAAACCTAGACATATTGTGTAGTAAAATATGTGATGTAAATTTTATTTATTGTGATTAGAATGTATTTTTGAATGTGATAATTTTTCATAAATTATATATTCTTCTCATTAAAATATTTTTCATATAATCTAAAACCTTTGGGTCTAGATTTATATATAATGCATTAAAGTCTTACAATCTCAAAACTGAATCTGTAATCAATTTTTGTTGTTTTAAGTTTGCGTATGATAATTATGATGCAAAGTATTTTTTGATAAATGGTGAATATTTTTCGTGTCATAAATAAAATTTTCATTCGTTTATGTCAAAATGGATCATGTTATATAATAATTATGCTATAAAGCATAATTTCTGGAAAGTAGGTTTAAAATCGAGTAAATCTTAAGGAAATTATGATACGTGAAAAAAGGTAAAAAAAAAAAAAATCTTGTAATTAAAGGTATCGTAAAACTAATTAACTCCTTAATATTCAGAGGAATTAATATATTCCATTTTAAATCTTACATACCTCACATTGTAATTCATATTTTTAACATAAAATAGTTTTAGTTAGTAATTAATGCAACAAATGCATCTGTAAGTTATAATACTATGTCAATACATGTGTTCAGTAAATCGCTTTTTTAAATCTAATTTAAGCTGCATTTTATAATCTAATAGTGAAAAAAAATTTGTTTTACTACACAAATAATATTAATGAACAATTACAGGAATGTATTGAATTTTTATGTCTTGTATTTAATCATATACAAATACAGATGGGTGACAAAATAACACGAACACCTACACTGTTAAAAATTTGCAGCATTCTGGCAGGTCATTTGACCGTTTTTTTTTTTCGAAAACGGTTACACAGTCGTAATTTTAACACTATTCTGACCATATTATTGGCCATTTTAGAGTCAGAATATAGTTAAATTATGGTTATGAAACCGTTTTTTCAAAAAACGTTCGAATGACCTGCCAGACTGCTGCAAAATTTTTAACAGTGTACGACACCAATAGCTTACGAATTGCAATTCTTCCATAATTGTTCGAATCATGAAGTACCCTTTGGACAGTTCTTGCTGACATGGGATTCTGGAGATGACTATTTATCTCTGACGCTACCTGGGATAAAGATTGCCTGCGCTTTCGGACCGCTATGGGGGTCACCTCTCTTTTGTCCCTCTCATAAAGCTTTCTTTTCCGTCCACTGTTGTACTTCACAGACGACACTTTACCGCATTTTGTGTGCGCTGTCATAACGGTTGACACAGTACTCCTTGCACGCCCCAAATAATTGGCTGTTTCCGTCAAGGAACAACCAGCGCACCGCATTCCAACAATCATTCTTTTCTCGAACTCTGACAAGTAGGAAATTATTGAGTTTTCCTGAGTGTATGGTAAGCGGACGCAACAACTATGACTGATGTTGAGCGATTGATGCCTTACCTTTCATAACCACTAAGTGGCAGAATTGAGTGCAAAGTGACGTGCGCGTTCTGGCCCTTTGAATTGGACCATGCCTTTTTCATGAGTGTTCGTATTATTTTGTCACCCATCTGTATAACTTGGATTTTCTAACTCATCAATACAAAGCTTTGTCGATTAATAAAATCTCTTATAAAAATAATAACAATACTCGTAAAAAAATATGTAACATTCAAAAGGATTGGTAATTTCCTTATCCAGTTTTAGCTAATACATATTTAAATAGATTATAAAAGAAAATCAAATGGGAAAAAAAAACAGCTAGGAATAGTAACATACCATAAAACACAATAGCATTTTTCAAATATATAGAAGAATTTATAGATAATGTTTTTTAGCTTACCTATGAAATAAACTCTTCTTAACAGTTGTAAGTTTCAAAGTGAGTGAAAAATATCCCGGCTAGGATAGTAACCAGAAATGTTTTGGCAGAAACTTCGACTGATGTTTTGAATCAGAAAAAATCGAAGGCTATTTTTTCTGTTGAGCTCATTCCGATATCAGACAATATGCTGTGATTCAACAGGGATGACTCAGTTGGTAGAGCATTGGCGGTTTCAGCCAAGACATCCCTGGTTCGAATCCTGACTCAGACATTTTTCACCAACTTGGAAATTTACAATAGTTATGGTTTATTTACCAATTGAATAATTGTGTTAAAAATTATTCTAATAGATTCTTCTTAATTCCGCATTCGAAAAAAAATTAGCCCGAATATAAAAATATATAATATAACAGTAACAACGATATTTATACCATATATATATATATATAATAAATAAAAATGATTCTTATTAAAAGTTTAGCAAGAATGCCCTTTAAAAATAAATAACTCCAGTACAATTTTAACGGCAGAGATCGCCTGCAAATGAATGAAGATTTTGTCTCTTTTTTTGTCTTTGGGTATTCTCCAAGTTTTACTTTGAAAATTAATTTTAAGACAAAAGAACATTTTGAACAGAGAAAAAAAAATTAATAAGACTAAAGATAAGACTAAATAAAGCATTAAAAGTAGTATCATTATAACATAAAACTTCGCAACCTGCTTTTTATAAAATTACTTTGCTTCAATGAAAGTACTTAAAAAAGCTATGAAATCCTTATTTACATTTTAATGAAGTAAATGTATGGTAAAAATGAGGCTAAAAGATTTTGATAATGACTATATGATTTAAAAATATCACGAAATTGTCATACTACTCTTATATTGAGAAGAAAGATTACTGAAAATAAGATAAAAGTTTCCAAACCTTATTAAGTGCATTTTATGATTTCATAAACAGAATTTTCTTTATAATGGCTTAACTAGATAAAGATGAGAAAAATACAGATGATACTTTTCATTACTTAAATAATTTGTTCAATGTTACACTGTAAGAGAAACACCCTTATAAAAGTTTTTATAATGTAAAAGAAACTTTTTCAAAAACTAAAAGTAAAAAGGTAAAAACTCACGATATTTAAAACAGTTCTAATATCTTTGAAATAATGACAATTCCAAAACCACAGAATCCAATATGTTTCTAAAATTAACACAAAGGTCTTTTGAAAAATTTATGAGTATGAAAAAACCCTTTTTTTCTAGAAAAATTGTCGCACAAATACAAAACCTATTTAACCAGCCAACGCCTATTATCACCTCCAGATGATATTTAGTATTGGATTTTAAATGAATATGTACCATGGCGTCTTTATTGGGAGCTAGAACAGCTTACCTAATCATAGAAAAAAGTGTCATATATATCTTAGTTGCTGATATGATAGTACACTGCTCAAAACAATTAACGGATAATGTAGGTTTTATATAAAGTAACGGCATAAGCGAAATTTTTTTTTCTGCAGAAAATAGAAGAAGAGAGTCACAAATGGAAATTTTTCTTATTTTCAAACTTCAAACTGTATAATTTTTTTACTTTGATGTCAAAAACGAAGACTTAGCGGTAGCAAAGGAAATTTGACCTTCAATTTATTGAAAGACAAAGCGGAAAACAATAATCGACATTCCGAAAGGGCTTCCTTTCGATAAATACAATGTCTCAACGAAGTCGTTTAACTGAATCATAAACTTGGACAGTTGTTTGGTTTTTTAGAAGGGGATCCAAACAAAAATCCGAAGTAGCAGAAGCCACTAGAATTTCACAAAGTGCGATTTCCAGGATCTGGAACCATTTTCTGGAGATTAGAAATGCAGGCAGAAGACCAGGGCAAGTTCGTACACGTTTGAGAACGCCCAATGAAGATCAATTTTTCACGCAAAAGGCTTGGAGAAACCGAAATATCAATGCCACTTTCCATCAGCAAAACATTCGCTCGGCTACTGACACTACAGTTTCGACTCAAACTGCCCGATACTGGCTCCACGCTGTACGTCTGTATGCTCGCAGACCAATGGTATGTGTTACGTGAACAGCAAGGTACCATGGCGTCCGCAGGGAGTGGGCAACAGATCATGTGAACTGGAGAAGAAATGCATGGTGCAATATTGTTTTCTCTGACGAGTCCCGGTTTCTGCTCATACTGATAGTAGGCGTATTTTCCTAATGTCCAAGTTTTATGGAGGGACCGTGGCACTAGAAACAATCTTGCGTTTGTGCAAAGAAGTTTCAGATTTGGCTGTGGTAGAGTGATGGTCTATACTCGCATTTCCATTGTTGGGCACACCGATCACCACATCGTTCGAAATGGAGCTTTTAGAATTAATATTGAATCATTCTGTATCTTTTATTCCATTCGTGTTTGATGGTAAAATATGTGAAAAACAGAAATCCCCTTGAAAGCTTGGCAATAAAAGGCTTGGTCTTTTTCAGAGACGCTTCATTTTCGTCGCATATTATCATTATCGATAACGACGTTAGCATTAACGTCTTCCTGTGTCACTATTTTTAGAAAAATATGGCATCTATCAAAGTGGGGGGGGGGAGGGTAAAGAGAACCGAAGGGAGTGATGTGTAAATGAAATCAGCAGTTTTGGCTGTTCGGACCGGCATAAATAGAGCAGATACAGAATATTGTATTACAAGGAGAACACTTTATTTTGTTCTATTGTGGTGTAGTTCCTGGAAAATAAAATCTCTTAATTAAAGTTAAATCACATATTTCAAAAATTATGGCCTTATTTGGAACAAGTACTGCTGATAAAGCCACTTTATTATGTTTTTATTTTTCAGTTTCCTGGCCACAAAACCAACAGATACAGTTGTATCCACGGTTATGTATTTGTAAGAATATGTATAAATATTACATCCAACAATATTTAAAATGTTAATTCTGTTTTAACAAAGGTTCATTGTGATCTCAAAACTTAATGTGTCCTTATTTGGTTCATGTGCTTTATAGTTAAATATAAAGAGAAATTTTCTCAGCTAATTGTTATTTTAATGTTAGGAAAAATTTTATTTAAAAGATCATATTCTCTGCTTTCACTTGTGGATGCAGGAAAACCGCATTTTAAGATACATAGCAGTCTATTCTTTCTTTTCTTCGAGATTTGCTTGTGGTTTTTTGTGATATTTTCTCACATATTATTTGTCACTACGAATACAACTTATTTTAATAAGAAATAAAATAACATATCTTCTATATTTGGATATTTTCCGTTTCTAATCAATTCTCTTCTTTTTGATTTTCTAAGATGACTAAATGTTTTTTGTAAAAAAAAAAAAAAAATGGCTTTTACAAAACAATGATATCATGTGACGGCACATATAAGTATATAATATAATAGTGTTTTTTTAAACAAATCACTTTAGACAAAAAATTAAATTAAATTTATAGACTTAAGTATATACTACTATAAACTTCATTTATGATTATATATTATTAATCTTTAAAAAATTAAGTGCATAAACTTTCTAATGAAATAATTTAAATTTTGTATTAAACTTAATTTCCGCGTATATTACATGTTAACATATAATAATGTTAGTTTTCAATTATGAAAAAATTAATTTCCCATTTATTAAATTTGTTCGATGTTCGACATTCCTTTGAGAATAAATTGGCAGCTACATATTAAATTCCAACATGATTTATGTAGTAGTCTTGGAAAGCCATAGCCTGGAATATTAAGAACCAGATTAATCACTTAAATGCTCGTAAAGCGCTTTGTTCAGTTATCTTAAAAGTATTTCAAGGGTGCCATGCGATATTTCACTGGAGTTATCTGGATGAACTGTGTATTACATGAGCCATTTTATGTTTAGTATAGTTCGCTAATAGTTTATGTTTTGAAATAATTTGTGTTAAGTGCAAATAAATTTTATAATATTCGTATTTCTAAATTTATGGTTTTAAATATAGTTGGATGAATTCAACAAATATACAGTGTGATTCAATAAAACGTTTACAAAATGGCATAGCAAATAAGGCATGCCAAAAGAATAAAAAATTTTATAATATTCGTATTTCTAAATTTATGGTTTTAAATAAACTTGGATGAATGCAACAAATATACAGTGTGATTCAATAAAACGTTTACAAAATTGCATAGCAAATCAGGCATGCCAAAAGAATAAAAAAAAATTATAATATTCGTATTTCTAAATTTATGGTTTTAAATAAACTTGGATGAATGCAACAAATATACAGTGTGATTCAATAAAACGTATACAAAATTGCATAGCAAATCAAGCATGCCAAAAGAATAAAAAAAATTTATAATATTCGTATTTCTAAATTTATGGTTTTAAATAAACTTGGATGAATGCAACAAGTACACAGTGTGATTCAATAAAACGTTTACAAAATTGCATAGCAAATTAGGCATGCCAAAAGAATAAAAAATTTTATAATATTCGTATTTCTAAATTTATCGTTTTAAATAAGATGAATAAAAAAATCACATAGGACCATATGGTCGCAAACCACTTATTTAGTCACAAATACAGGGTTTTACATCCTAAATCGATTTGGGTAGAAAGGAATAATTTTCAGAAAACTGAAGTATATTATAATAAAACATTTAATTTTCACCATTGTTGTGAATGTGATAACACCAAACAAAAGTTGTAGAAGTTTGAATTATATGCGCCAGCAGTATGCACAGGATGCCCCACATTTTGGACTGTGATTATTAATTCATACGGTATCATTGATTGCTTGAACAACATGATTTTCCAGATCGTATCACACACAACATACCACATTCCACACAAAACAAGGTACATATCGTTGCATTTTCATTACAATGTTTTTTATTTTTCTCGAAATTATTACCGTGGTTTGCAACCATATGTTCCAATGCGATTTTTTATCCTTGACGAATGTCTGATTTGCCATGTAATTTTGTATTTTTTTTTTAATCACCTTGTGTACTTATTATTTATATATATAATTTTCTTACTTTAAATTAGCTTTAAAATGTTTTTGTTGTCTGAACTGCAATCAATCCTCTTCCATTAATCAATATCATATATATTAAACCAGCAAGCGATTTTCCCGATTACGGATGATATCTTAAACTACTGGATCGATTTTCATGAAACTTTCATCCTATACTAAACCGAACACGAGAAAAAGATCTAGCTAATTCAAGAAAATTCGTTTTTACAGGGTAAAACAAGATCTTAGCTGAAACTTCTACTTGCTATAAATCCAAAAATTCTCATACACGAAACGTGTTTTCCATACCAATTCGAGCACGAGAAAGACATCTAGCTAGGTTTGAAATTTGAAAAATTCGTTTTGATCGATTACATCAAACTCACCACCGAAAATGTTGCTATATATCGAAAACGGCTCTAACGTATTTCACAAAACTTGACGCATATACTAAACCGAGCACGATAAAAAGATTTAAATAGGTTCTGAATTCAAGAAAATTCGCTTTTACAGGGTAAAACAAGATCTTAACCGAAACTTCTGCTTGCTATAAATCGAAACATTCTGATGCAATTTACATGAAACGTGTTTTCTATACTAATTTGAGCACGAAAAATACACCTAGCTAGGTTTTGAATTCGAGAAAATTCGTTTTTATCGATTAAAACAAACTCAGCACTGAAAATGTTGCTATATATCGAAAACGGCTCTAACGATTTTCATAAAATTTGACGCCTATTCTAATTGGAACTCAAGAAATCGATTTAGCTAAGTCATTAATTCGAGAAAAATCGTTTTCTGTGGTTAAAATAAGCTCATTACCAAAAAAGTGGTATTAATCGAAAAACATTCTGACGATTTTTATGAAATATACTTTATTCTAATATGAGAAATCCTTCCAACTAAGTCTCG